>JAAGEH010000050.1:348402-492839 GCA_011751065.1 Lasiurus cinereus
TGGATCTTGTTTTTCAGCTTCTTTGAGTCTTAATGAGATGTATGTGTGTAGCTCTGTGGTAAAGAACACTCGTTTCAATTGCTGGCCACTGGTATCAGCAAAGTCAGAACTGTTGATAGATATGGGTTCCAGTTTATTCTTGTGGATTCCATTTGTCCTCATATGTTCCAGTTTATCCTTATTATTTCCAAGTCACTTGTAGTTTTTCTTCCTGACTGCTGTTCTTTCTGACCTACAGGAACCTCCTTCTAAACACCAGAGTCAGAGTAAACAGTCTTCCATAGACTTCTTCACCAGCTCCCATAAATGAATACGGTCTAATTTCTATAACACATTCCTTAGGCTGTGTCATTTTTAGTTTTGTTTGCTTGATCAAGCCCTACCTGATACTTAAAGTGGTGACTGCAATTGGGATATCTGGCTGGGTAGCTCATTTGGTTAGAGCATTGTCCGGATACACCAAGGTTTCAGGTTCCATCTCTGGTCAAGGCACATACAAGAATCAACCAATGAATACATATATAAATGGAAAAATATCTCTCTCTCTCTCTCTCTCTCTCTCTCTCTCTCTCAAATCAATAAATACAAATTAAAAAAAATTAAAGGTAAAATCTATGTCATTGTCTTTGAGACCATGTTGTATGCAAAAAAAGTAGAATGTTCTTTGTGACTGTGAGCCTGAAAGACAGTGAAAAAATTGTTACTGAATGCTGAAGAGAAAGAAATTTGTATTACATAATGGCAGAAATTTTGACAAAACTATTGTCTGCAGTAATGTGGAAAATAGAAAATATATTTCAGAAAGTAAAGTTTGGCTAAAGAGATTTCTAGTCAGAAATTTGAAAATTCAAATTAATTTATTTTAGTCACATATACAAAGTGTCAGTAAGGAGAGATAAGCTAAAATAAAGTAGTATGTGTATTTGCAAACAGAACTTTGACCTTATCAGAAACTCACCAGTCATTTAATTAGTTAACTGTCGGTGAATCTAATACCACTAGGTTGTAAACTCAGTGAGAATCTCTACCCTTTTTACAACCTCAGTGCCCAGACCAGGGTCTGCAATGTAGTAGTTGTTAAATAGAAACTTTGTGAACCATTTCATGGTAATGATTTTCTTTCCATCATATAAATTAAAGAAAAAATTAAAAAAGATTGAGAAACTTGGTCAGAAGCTTTTTAAAAAATTAAGAATTTATTTTTTGGGGGAGTAGTTTTAGGCTCACAACAAAAGGAAGGGGAAGGAAAAGAGAATTCCCAGATAGTCTCCCCCATTATCAACATCCCTCACCACAGCTGTGCATTTGTTACAATGGAAGAACCCATGCTGACATTGCAGTCACCCAAAGTTCATAGTTTATATGATGACTCACTTTTGGAGTTGTACATTCTATGGGTCTGGACTCATGTATAATGATATACTATATCTATCATTATAGTTACACATAGCGTATTTTCACTGCCATAAAATGTCTATGCTTTACCTATTCACCCCTCCTCTCTCTGTCCAACCCTTGGTCACCACTGATCTTTTCACAGTCTTTCTGTTTTGCCTTTTCCAAGATATCATATCATAAAGTATGTGAATAAAAGAAACCTATGTTTATATAGCCCTAAAATAAAGCAATATATCAAAACTGTATACCATATTTTCTCAATTTTGTGAAAGCACATCTATATTGCTGTGCATATGTGTGTGTGTGTGTGTGTGTGTGTGTGTATAATATGTTTGCACAAAACAACTGGGAACAAAATAAACTAACATGTTAAAAATTACTTGAAGTTATTTAAGGCTGGTAAGACTGATTTATATTCTTGACATTATATTTTTTGTATTTTCTAAATTGTTGTTATAAGCCTCTCTTACTTTTATGATAATTTTTAAAGAAAAATAAATTAGATTAAAAACAACATGTCATTTTCAGAAACTTTAGGTTATGTTCCTGTAATTATTGATGCATCATGATAGAAATCTGGGGGTTTTGATTCTTGAAGCCTGAGTTTTGACACTAAATAAGCTTGATTTTTCTACTTAAGGACTCATCTTTGATACTCAACATATCTCTGCAAGGCCTCATACTTAGGAAACAGAAAGTGACATCAGCACAAACTAAGCGGATTATGTGGTGAAGTAGAGCATAAAAAGCCACACTCAATTTAGCAGAACCTAAACTCAGATTAAAAAGTAAATTTATTTTTGCCAACTTAGAGGAAAAATCATAATTGCTTGTGAATCTCTTGTTTCAGTTCTTAAATAATGGTAGCAGCTACAAATAAATTAATTTGAACCTCCCAACTGATATATTTGATTCAATATGTCTTCTTTATTTTTTAGTAACCATTTACTATTATTGCTTCCAATCCTAATCATTGTAGAAATCACACTGAAATACATATATCCCTTAACTGATGCAAAAATCGTGTCTTTACAATGCTCTTCATCTCTCTGGGAGTTTGAGTGAATGGGACAGAATTTGAGTTCAGACCTCACAGAATTAGATTTATCAAATCAAATATTGAAATAATAGTTTGCATTTGAGATAACCTGTCCTTCAGTCAGGGAAAAGGCAGCATTTATAGTAAAGGCTTCTTCTGTTCAGAGATTATCAGAGTGTAGTTCTATTTGCTCCATTCACAAAGCTCATATAGTCATTAAGCAGGTATTTATATAGCTCTATTACACATTGGCTATCTTCTTGGTGTGGGATGAGCTGGGTAGGTATATGCTGTACTTTCAAATAGCCACATATTATAAATATAAAACATTATAAACATGTAGGCATATATTATAAGTTTACCTATTAATTACATTTATAAAAACACAATCGTAATTTCAGAGAATGATAAATGCTATGGGTAAAATAAAATCTAGTAATGCAACAGTTGAGGGGTATTTTTGATTGAATACTGTCTTCATTTCAAGGGTTGCCATACAAATGATAAAAACTGAATTTTGAACTAGTAAAGCAACAGAAGTGTGTTCTCTAACAGTTCTGGAGTCTAGAGGTGTGAAATGGAGATGTTCCAGGGCCAGGCTGTCTCTGGTGGCTCTAGGGAAAGGCTGTCCCTGTCTCTTCTAACTTCTGGCAGTTGCTGGTCAGCCCTGGCATGCTTTGGCTGTTAGATGCATCTAATGCATGTCTCTCTCTTTTAACTTCATTCATCTGTATTCCTCATCATGGAGCTTTTCCCTCTCTGTTCTCTTGATCTAATACAGCTACAGCTATCGGCATGCACAAAGCCCTCTTTCCGATCTCCCATACAAATGGAGTGAGGCCGTGGAAAAGGGAAAAAGCAAGGACCTGGAGTCACACAGAAGAGGGACAGCCATTCCATCTCAGCTACTTAAAGTTCTGTGTAATATTTACTCAGCCTTAGTTTTCTCATTAATTCAATGACTTGTTATGAGGATTATTTTACATTATATATATCGTGTGTGTGTGTGTGTGTGTGTGTGTGTGTGTGTGTGTGTGTGTGTCTTTAAAATGACTCTATAGGTACAACATAGAATGAATGCCAATACAGGAGAAAACAGTGAAGGTAGCAGTTGTTGGAAATGCTCTCTGTGGCTTTGGATTCAGATAGTCTCACAGGAAAAAAAAAAAAACAAGATCCTGGGCATTGAGCTATTAACTGAAGTTCTGTTTCCACAAATACCCTACTACCTACCTTTAGGACTCCGCTCCTATATGTAAATTGTCTGAATGGTGCCCTGAACCATGGCTTCCCTTCCCTCTTTCCTCTGCCCAGATTTGGAGCCCTGCTTGCCAGGCGGCTGATTATTTATGATCATAACCTATCTGTTGTTAAATTCCAGACAGGCATTTTTAAAACTTTAGCTTTTCTCTAGAATTATTCTAAAGAAACTCATTCCCTCCCCAGTCCCGTTACTTTCATCAAACTGAAAATACATGATAAACAAAGCCCAGGAGTTTAGGATCAGAGTTAGGGGAACTTCCACTCTGCTGGCTTCAAATGCTAACTGTGTGCCAAAACCGGTTTGGCTCAGTGGATAGAGCGTCAGCTTGCGTACTGAAGGGTCCCAGGTTCGATTCCGGACAAGGGCATGTACCTTGGTTTCGGGCACATCTGCAGTAGGGGGCGTGCAAAAGGCAGCTGATCAATGTCTCTCTCTCATCGATGTTTCTAACTCTCTATCTCACTCCCTTCCTCTCTGTAAAAAATCAATAAAATATATTTTTAAAAAATGGTAACTGTGTGATCTATGCCAGAGGCAAGAGATGGGCAGTCAGATATCTCCTTATCCCCCTGCAGCTCTGGGAGTCCCTAAAAAACTGAGTCTTGGGTCTGTTGGGGAGGAGGAGAATTTCCACACCAACCATTTTTTAGTTCTTATGAAAGGATTAGCACTAACATGTTTAAATTGACTCAAGGCTAGATTAGCAAGAGAAAAAACGACTTAATATGTGTGCATGGGAAAAATCCCAATCAGATCATGAAATGAAACTCACAGGAATAATCAAACCAGGCACCTTTTTATACTTTATAGATAAAAGAAAGCCATAAATTAGAGAAAAGTTGACAGAGCAAAGAAAGTGAGTGCTTATTAGGAAGGAATCTAAGCCAGTGTTTGGCGGAGGTTGTAAATTAGCAAAGGCATGAGAACGTTTGTTTATACAGGCTTGTTTGATGCTGGATATTTGTTTTTAACTCTTGATAAAGTTGTCTCCCAGCCCTCCGGAGCAGGCAGGGCACTTATCACATGATTTATTTCCTGCGTGTAGAGGGATCAGAGAGCTCTTTGGCTGGTGCCGCTTCTCAAATTAATTAATCCACATATTATTGTGGGATATTGTGGGTGGCCTGCCCTGGGTCCCAATGCATGCAACTGAGCTGCCACAGGGACCTCACAGAAACAATAGCTGGCTTCCAGAAAGAGAGGGATTGTGCCCTGCAGTCCAGTCTCTGCGTTATTTCACATCTTTTCTATTAGTCCCTGTAGCTCCTCTCAGTTCTAGCAATGACTATGGTATTTGGTTTTAGTGTAAGATGTTCCCAAAATACCTGTTAAATGGACGATGTGATCTGATGTTGTCTTTCAGTCTGACTGGCTTCTAGACAATTAGAAAACTGTGAGCTGAACTTGGGATTTAGGCAGCATTCTATCATTCTTTTTTTTTTTTTTAAGTGTCATCTTCTATCAGTGACTTCCTGCCAGGAGTACCCAGAGGAAGGAAGGTGAGGATGCCAGAACAGTCAGATTCCTTTTTCCGCACAGCCTGAACCTTTGCTGCCACCCCAGGGAATCGGGACGCTGAGAAGCAGGAGGCCCAGGGAGTGCGTAACCTCGCAGCTGCTCAGGGTGCAGCCCCTGGCTGTGCTTCTCTACTTCCTTCTGGATTAGGAGCTGAGTGAGCAAACATGCCAAGAACTGCAGTACACTCTGGGACACGGAGCCTGATTGGAGCAGAGGAAAGTCCAGGAACTGGGTGTTCTGCAGTGTCTTTAAGGTTAGACAAACAGAATGCTGGAAATGAGCTGGGGTTGGAGACAGAGAACCACCAAGGTCAAGGGAGCCTAACTCGCCATAAGGCTCGGCACATGGCTTTTGAAACTCAAAAACAAGCAGGCACATGATAGACACTTAATGCCCTCAAAATGTACTTTGTAATTTATTAATACCTGCTGTTAGTCGTAGAAAGATCAATAATTAAGCAACTGAGTAGAAATTATGACCAGGAAGGCCAGCATGTGTTTTCATTGACTACAGGAAGCTCAAAGTCTGCAGTCCAGAGATCTAGCTCAAATGCATCTACTTTAAAAGGCACCACAGAAAGTTGTTCTTATCTGCCTTAAATTTGTGAAGTGCTGATTCTCAATTCTATTGAAGAGTAAGTTTGAAAATGGAAGGGGACATATTTATTAGCAAGAGAAAGTTTGAGACACTCGATACAAACCTGACCCACTACCCACCTTTGCAGATTAGCCAGTGGTTCGTTTTAACTCTTACTGAGCCACAGAAAGCAGCCCATGCCTCACCCTCCTGAGTCTAATCTTTTAAATAGGTAGATTGGTGCCATTCTGGCCACAAGGTCTATATTATAGAACAGATGGCCTGGTTCCACCGCCATTTCAGTTGAATTTATTTTTTTATATCACTAGAAGAATTACTTGATGCACAGTAAAACTTAGAACGTAATTAAAAATAACATTTAACAATATTTGAGAGCATGTGTAGAATACTATACCTTGACAGAAGACAATATAGTAAATTGATATCAAAAACTTTTTTAAAAGAAAAATTATAGGAAAATTAATGAACTGTCAAGGGCTCAATAAACATTTAGATACTATTGTCCAATGACCATAAACCAATTTGTCAGTGTTCAAAATAAAAATAGACAGGCTAGGGACCATGATCCATTTCCTCTGCCTTTGAGACGTAAAATTCATAATGCATTCTATTTTTCAGTTCATTTATTAATGAATTTTATTGCTTTGTTTTTCTAGGATAACTAATATATAAAATTGGAATGTTCTCACACACACAAAAAAAGGAATAAGAATTACCTTGAGTACATTCTACCACCAGAGATAATCACTATTAAAAAATACATTTTTTTCTGTATCTCTGTATATACAAATATACTTAAATAAGATATAGATAGTATTTCATGTTTTTTGAAAAAATTAGTTATCAGTTTACCAATGATGAGAAAAGAACTGAAATCTTTTTTAAAAATATATTTTATTGATTTTTTACAGAGAGGAAGGGAAAGGGATAGAGAGTTAGAAACATCAATCAGCTGCCTCCTGCAAACTTCCTACTGGGGATGTGCCCGCAACCAAGGTACATGCCCTTGACTGGAATCGAACCTGGGACCTTTCAGTCCACAGGCCAACACTCTATCCACTGAGCTAAACCAGTTTTGGCTAGAACTGAAATTTTAAAAAAGAATTCTCATTAAGAATTCTCATTATCTTTAGGTATTTAAGGTTTGTTTTTTTTCTTTTATTTAGTTCTGTTTCTTCCTTGTGGGGTCCTAACATTCAATATATATGCTTGTTAGGCTGTATTCCAGTATTTTGTACTTAAGTATTCCTTTTAAGAACACTTGGTTTTAAGCAAAACATTTATTTTTTAAAAATTTCTTTATTGATTAAGGTATTACATATATGTCCTTATTCGCCCTTTACTCCCCCTTCCCCCCATAATACATTCTCACTGAATGATCCTGAAATGGATGAGTATGTTAAATGCTACTTTCCCTTCCTTTTCAGCAAGTCTGAAAACTTAGGTATGCCATTATTAAATAGAAAATGGGTTTATCTAGAGATAAAGCTTAGATTTTAAAACAAATGTGCATTTTCTCAACATTTTAGGGACTCATATTCATGTCAACAAATAATAAATTAGTTGAAGTTCAGTTTTTCATCCCATGTATTGAAAACTGATCCTGAGTATCTTGGGAGTCTGTTTGGATTCACTTTGTCACCTTTCACCCAAAGCTATTTATGTCTTCCTTCTCGTATCCAATATCACCAATGTTGCCCTCTATCATGCTCCCTTCTTACTACTTTAGTCTTCCAACCCTATCCTGTACAAATGGAAGAGGGCACACTTGGGGATGTTGGGAGGAGTGGAAAATAGGACTAATGAGCATATGTAGTATTTGTTTCATTAGGACATAGCAAAGTGGATGGAGGCTTTCAAAATAAAATAGAATTATATCTCATTGCATAAATGAACAAACAAATGAATGAGTAAATGCCTATACAGTCTAGAAAATGAGATATTTTTAAGTCATTCTGCAATCTAGTTCTAGAGACATTTAAAAAATAATAATTCCTCAGATGGTTATAGTGAGGACAGCAGTGCAAGATTGTCTATCATTCCAGGTGACAGTGTTTGTGGGAAAACCAAAGCAGCAGCATCAAAGCAACAACCGGTTATGTAAACACCTACTGAATAAAAGCATGACTATCTCCGCTGCTCAGCATTCAGAGGGGCATTAACATGGTCTAATCTAATGGTTTTCAAACTGGAGTTAGGAAATCGGTTTCATGGGTTGTGACCAGCCATTTTTAAAGGATGAGAAGGTAGAATACAATAGAGTGGAAAACACAGTGCATAAAACTAGTAGATTTAACTCTTTTTGAAATTTGTGTTGTGGTTATACATGTACATTTTATATATAAGGCTATATGTTCTTATGTATAATAACTGAAACAAAAAAATGTTGCACAGACTGCTATAATGTGAAGTATAACTTGGTGACAGGCTATAGAGGAAAGGGGAAAAAATAAGCATTGGCCTATTACTGCTTACAGGTCTCTACTGTGTACCCCCTAAACCGCTGGCCTGAGTATACATGAGCATTCTCATTGCTTCCTCACTCATTAAAAAAATGCCTTCAATTGAACTGAGTCAAAATCCATCTTCCTGGAGCTTCCTTATTGCATTGTCTTTATTTCTACCTCTAGGCCCTCGTCAGACAAGCTTAATTTTTCTTCCACATATTAACTCTTTAATTAATATTCCAACTGAGCTGTGTTGTCCCTACTAATGGCTTCACCTTACAAAGAATTTCAAGGCTCCAAGTGTCCCTCCAGTGACTTTAAGAGCCTTCACTGACCAGGCCTCTCGATGGCCCATGTTTGGGCTGTATATAGTCCTGGGAAAAAAGATAAATAATCGATCAGTCTGCAGAGAGAGTAGCCAGATGTGCCTGCGCCCTGCTCAGAAAAAGAAAATAGAGGAGGCATTTTAGGGGTTAGGGCCACATGGTTCATTTTGCGACACTCCTTAAGCACAAGCTGGAAAGCACATACTAGAAATCTCCCTTTTTTCTAGTAGTTCCACTTTGAGAATGACTGAAATATGCTATCATCACCACTCAGCCAGAAGCATGCACTGAGTGGGTGGGAGCTAGGAGTGGGAGGCAATGTTTCATCAAGACTTATTTTAGTCATAGATTATAGAAACACACATACTACTATAAATACCTATAAATATCTCATGCTCACTTCCTGAGAAAAGCATGTTAGTTTATGTTCACAATTGTTTTCTTTTTTAAACAGCTATAAATACCAAGGCCTCAATATCTGAATCTGAGTAGCTAATTAATATTTCAAAAAAAGAGAAAAGCTTATCTTCAGTTCCATTTTTAGGAAACATTGTAAATATAGACTGATGGCTTAAGCGAAGACAGCTGTTTCATTTCACGTGCAGAAGCGTGATTTAAAAAAAAACAGAAAAAAACTGCACACTTTTTAAAAATGGTCTTATCTAAAATTTATTTCAAGGAAGTTGGGGATTTTCCTCATATTTTGACTAAAAGGCTTTGAAAATGCATTTCCTAATTTTTTTTGAAATTCGTATTTCTTCAGAGTTTATGATTAGTTCCTCTCCATGATAAAAAATAAATGTCAGAATCAAAGCCTCGAAGTAAAACTGCCATTCTTTCTCATCAGCAATAATTTAAGAATGAAAATGCATTTAACAAAATTTTATTGAAATGAAAATGTTTGCTGTTTAGTTTTAAGAAGACATTAACCACCATGAGTATAGAGGGAACGGAAATCTAGAATAGAATTTATATAATCGTGGAATATGTAAAAGTCCCTGGAAACCAGTACTGCAGAGAATGTTTGCCATTTCCATTGTGACATATAGAAAAAAGCAGAAGATTTCAACATCAGATGAAAAGAAACAATGTCCCCACTGGCAAGCTGCTTTTTCTTTGTTCTTATTTAACTGTCTCTAGCCTGCAGTATTTATCTTACGTAAAATAATTCTAAAATTCTACTTCGGGCCAGCCTTTATTCTGGGTGCTGGATTTATGCATAAGTAGAAAGAAAGCTGTGGTCAATGTTGATTTCTTGACAATTATTACTGAGAAAGGATAAAGAATGAAAATTGCATTTCGGACTTTTCCTGGAAACTCTAAATTCTTATATTTCACAATCTTCTGGGCTGTTTCCTAGGCATTTCAGATCCTAATTACAACTGAACTCTTGACCTTTTTCCAGATTCTCTCCATTTTCCCTTCCCCTACTCAGCCTCCCACACCAAAGACCTGAAGCCTTAATCTGGGACTACCCTTAACCCTGCCCCATCCCCTATCCAACTAATCACCAAGTCCCTTTGAGTTTACTTCAAAAATACATTTGAAATAATCTGCCTACTACCTGCAACCACAGCTGCTTTCTTTAGGTGTTGCCTTTGATGGCACAACAACCAAAGTAAATTTTTTAAAAAAGTAAGATAAAACCCCAGAAGTTTCATCCCATGCTTATTATCGATTGCCCGTTGCTCCTAGGATACAATTTTAAGTCTTTATCATGGTCCTCAATGGTTCTCAATACTCTATATCATTCGGCCCCTGCCTCCCAATCTACCATCATTACTCTCTCTTCCTTGGTTTCTGTTTCCCATCTGCTTTGTCTTTGTGTCTGTTTTCTTGCCCTTCAAACCCCTTCTCACCTCAGGACCTTTGTATAATATTTTTTTTTTAAATGTAGCCAAGGCTCTGTGCCAAGGCTGATTAATTTCAACATTTACTTCAAGTATCTTTTTCAGAAAGGCTTTTTTATGACCTGAACATCTTAAATGGAGCCTCTTTTTGTTTCCTCTTTTATATCACCTGATGCCTTTTATTTTCCAGAGCATGTAAAATCTTCTTCATACTTACTTGCCTAATGTCTCTTTTCTTTTCCAGATCTCAGGTCCCACAAACACAGGGACCAGGTCCATTTCTCCCAAGGTCTTCCTCAAGCAAGAATTATTGTACCTGGCATGTAGTAAGCATTCAACACTTTCTTTTTTTTAATTTTTATTTTTTATTAATGTATTACATGTGTACATATCTTCCCATTGCCCTCCCATCCCACCCCATTCCCATGCATGCCCTATCCCCTCAGTGTTTTGTGTCCATTGGTTATGCTTATATGCATGCATACAGGTCCTTTGGTTGATCTTTATCTCTTCCACCTCTCCTTAACCTTCCCACTGTAGTTTGACTGTCTGTTTGATGATTTACTGCCTCTGTATCTATCTTTTTGCTCATCTGTTTATAATGTTCTTTATTATCCACAAATGAGTGAGATCATGTGGTATTTTTCTTTCATTGACTGGCTTAATTCACTTAGCATAAGGCTCTCCACTTCCATCCAGATTGCTGCAAATGGTAAGAATTCCTTCTTTTTAATGGCAGCATAGAATTCCATTGTGTAGATGTACCGTAGTTTTCAGATCCTCTCATCTGCTAACAGGCACCTAGGCTGTTTCCAAATTGTAGCTATTGTAAATTGTGCCGCTATGAACATAGGAGTGCATAAATCCTTTCTGATTGGTGTTTCTAGTTTCTTAGTATATATTCCTAAGAGTGGGATTGCTGGGTCAAGTGAGTTCCCTTTTTAGTTTTTTGAGGAAACTCCATACTGTCCTCCACAGTGGCTGCACCAGTCTGCATTCCCACCAGCAGTGCATGAAGGTTTCTTTTTCTCCACATCCTCGCCAACACTTGTCATTTGTTGATTTGTTGATGATTGCCATTCTAACAGGTGTGAGATGGTATTGCATTGTTGTTTTGATTTGCATCTGTCGGATAATTAATGACTTTGAGCATGTTTTCATGTCAACACTTTCTTTGTGAAGGAATCTATGTATCACTGCATACATACATGTAAAGAAAAATGAAAGACTGTCATGGTAGAAATTTCAAACTATAGGAGATCAGTAAATAATAAAATCAGAAAACTGTGCAATGTTAGCTGGGGGGAAAGCACAGGATTTAGGGTCAGAAAATAAGAGTTTCTAGGTCTTCTCTGTCACTTAATTAGCTTCAAGATTTGGGGAAATTTATTTATCTTCTGTAATACTGTTTTCTCATTGAGAAAATACCAATGATACTATGAAAGTCAAAAAATAAAAAATGAAAATGTTCATGAATAATTCGATTGTAATGGAGGCATAGATTTCTAGTGCTGGTTTCTATATGCTTCATATTCAGGAAGTTACCAGAGAGATGAATTGATACAGAAAGGTAGCATTGAATTACATTCTCTATGCCTCCTTTCTTTGAATTATTCCTTTATAATTCAATACATTTTCAGTTGATATACTCTATGTACCTGTCACTATACCTTTATATCTTTAAAACATTAAAAATATAAAGGCATTTCAGATCTTTGTGTACAACTTAATTCTTGACCTTTCACCCAAATTCTCCCAAAACATTAAAGATATAAAGAGAAATGTCATAACTTTTCATCTAAAACAGTAAAACCTGGAGTCCTGGTGATGCAAACTGGATAACCAAGTAACTCATTAGAGGTCAGAAAAATCTTCCCAGGGGTGATTTGGGAGATTTAAAAAAATGGAAATGAATTCCTTTTTCACCACTTACCTTGGGCAGGTTGTTTAGACCAAGTCTTTGTTTATGGTCAAAATTGAGGTCAATGTTATCTATCTCCAGTGTAGTTGAGAGAGAAATTTAGATAGTAGATGAGGAAAACTGAGTTTACAAGTCACTTAAATAAGTGTTTGTTCTTTTCCTTTCCCTTTTTTTTCTCAAATCTATTCATCAGACACAAACCTAGGCCAGCACATTTACTACTGGCAGACAGTTAACCTCTTTGTGTGATGGAACAATACTTTTTGAAAACCGGTGCCCAGAAGCTGCTTGTTTTGAACAGCCTTCATTATTTTCTGTCTTTACTACAGAAAAGCAAAAACTCTATAAGGTGCCTTTTTTGATATGATCCTATCTACATGCAATTTGTAAATTCTTTCTAGAAGTCTTTTAGGTCCTGTTGTCCATATTCTTCACTGGAAATACATGTACAAAGAAGAGAAAGAATAGAGATTTTAAGAAAAGCAATTAGAGGCTTTTCAAGCACATGTGGATTCACCTTTGGCAAAGAGCATCCACAATTCACAGCCTTAGGGTTTGTGTCACATTTCTGGGAAACAGAAACAAACATTGTTTTCCTGTGGGTGGTCTTGCCCTCTAAACAATTTTGAAATTCCTTAATCTCTCTAATTCATCTGAAGGCATTTAGGCAGTACTCAAAGAGAGCTGCTCAATGACATGTGGAAGGATTATTCAAACTTTTTGAAAATAGAACTTGCAGTTGATTTCAGAGTAATGCAGCATAGAGTTTAAAATCATGGGCTTCGGAATCCAATAGTCCCTGGTTAAAGTTGTCTTATTGTAGCTGAAGGTTTTGCAGAATGCTTTAGGTTCTTATTGCCGGGTAACAAATGGCCACACACTTAGTGGCTTAAAACAACACAATTCATTATTTTACAGTTCAGGAAGCCAGATGTATAAAAAGGGGCTGTAGTGCTATGTTTCTTTTAAAGGATCAATGGGAGGATTTGTTTCTTTGCCTTTTCTAGCCTCTAGAGGTTGCCTATATTCTTTGGCTCTTGGCTTCTTCCTTCATTTTGAAATTCAACAGTTGAGCATCTTCTCTCCCCTCTGACTTCCTATCTCCCTCTTATAAGGACTCTTACGTTTCATGGGCCAAACCAGATAATACAAGATAATCTTTACATCTCATATTTTTAACTACTTACAACTGTAAAATTTCTTTGCCCCATAAGTTCCTTTTGCAGTATATGGTTCCTTTTTGTCTATATTTATAGGTTCATTCCAGGTATTAGAAAATGGACATTTTAGGGAATAAACTGTCATTGTTTCAAATTTCTTACCTATAACACAAGGATTACAGGAATTCCAACCTTATAGGTTGTTATGAGAATAAAATAGAATCATATACATTGCTACTTAACACTATTATGAAACGTTTAAGTGATTCGGAGGTTTAGACACATTTATGAGAAAAGTAGATCTGATACCTGTTCTTGGTGGAGATAGATTTTAAGTAATCATGAATATAAATGTATGTTTGAAATCTGTAATAAGTGCTACTAAGGCCTAGTAAATGGTATATTTGCAAGGAGACCCGACCTAGTCTGGAAGGATCAGGAAAGTCCTCTGAGCAAGTAGCTTTTAGTTGACATTTTATGAGTAAATAAAAGTTACCTAGCTGAGATAAGAAGTAGAGAACTTTCCAAAAAAAAAGAAAAATATATGCAAAGACCCAGAACAGGAATGAGCCTGGTATATTCAAGGAATTGGAAAACATATAGGTATAGAGAAAGTGTGACAAATTAGGATGCTACAGAAGTAGTCAGTGACCATAGCAATGTCATGCTCAAAAAGATTATGTTAAGCCCTAGCTGGTCCTGGGTTCAATTTCTGTCAAGGTTATATATCTGCACTGTAGGATTCTCCCTGGCCTGAGCCCTAGTCTGAGCTAGGGCTCATGCAGGAGGCAATCAATTGATGTTTCTCTCGCATTGCTATTTCTCGCTTTCCCTCTCTCTTTCACTCTCTTTAAAAATCAAAGGAAAAATATCCTCAGGTGAGGATAAGAAAAAAAAGATCATATTAAGATTTTGGAGCTTATCTTAAATGTAATAGCAAGATTGGTCGGATCCGATTGCTTATTAAAACTATTGCTCTGGATGCTGTGTACAGCATGGTCTTAGTCCAGGTGAGACAAGTTGGGGTGGCATAGACTGGAATCCTAGGATACAAACTCCAAAATGGAGATCACCAGGAAGGTCATTTATTATGGAATGCTCTTAGGATTGATGCCTGCAGAAGGGAAAGATAAGGATTTGGGAACAGGGAGGTCTTCAGAGCATTCTGAAGTGTAGATGATCCCTCAGAGTTGGAGAAAAGGTACAGGCTTTTGTGTCCTCTTATCTATCATTCACTAGATACAGCTGCACCAAGAAGAGGGTGGGGGGTTTGACCTTGTTCAGTGGTGGCAACCCATAATGGGGGCTGATAGCCAAACATCTGGGGAAATCTTACAGGGAGTTCTTGATTGTGCATCCCAGCATCCACCATATGGAGACTTGCCTAAATAGTTGCAGGGCAAGTTGAAAGTGAATAGATTTGAGAAATATTTTTTTGACAGCCCTTTGTGATAGATATATATGGGAGATAGATTTAGATAGGGGAAGAAAGAAAAGAAGATATTAAAGATTATGGCTGTACTTCTGCCTTTTATAACTAAAAAGATATTCATATCTTATTTGTATATATCTGTATCGATTAGTCAAATAAGTGACTAGTCTATTTGCTCCCCTTGTTGTCTTCTTACAAATCTATTCTTTACAAAGAAAAATCAGTTATATTTTTAAATTATAATTAAAATTCTGTATTTTCTCTGTTCCAAGTCATCCAAAGGGTGCCTATCTCTTACAGAGTAAATAAATGCTAAATCCACGAAAATGCCTACGAGCTTGTACTCTTGCCTCTGCCTTCTCACCCCCTCCTCCTCTCCATCCATTCTTCTATGGCCACTTTGCTTCAACCACACTGGTCTCCTGGGTGTTTGGCATATATTCCAGGACACTCTTATCTTCAGACCTCTGCACTTGCTGTTTCCTCTACCCACAACACCCTTCCTCCAGAAGCCTCAAAGCTCACTCCCTTACCTCTTTCCAATTCTTGCACAACATCTCATTGAGAAACTGGCTCTAAATAGCCTATGGAAATCTCAACCCCTCCCTTCCTCTGCTATACAAATCTACTCATTTGTTACTTCCTGATGTCATCTATATTACTAGTGGCCTGGTACATGAAATTCATGCACGGAATGGGGGAGGTTGTCCCTCAGCCCAGCCTGCACCCACTCCCATCTTGGACCTCTCAGGGGATGTCTGACTGTGGGATTGAGTCTAAACTGGCAGTCGGATGTCCCTCTTGCAATCCTGGACTGCTGGCTCCTGACTGCTCACTGCCTGCCTGCCTGATCACCCATAACCACTTTATCCATTGGCGGGATCTCCCTCAATTGCCCCCCCCCCCCCGCCTGTCTACTAGCTCCCAACTGCCCCCCTGCCAGCCCGATAGTCCCCAACTACTCCCTCACCCCCGCCAGTCTGATCTCCTCCAACTGACCCCCACCAGCCTAACTGCCCCTACTGCCAGCCTGCTCACTCCCAACTGCCCCTGCCCCATTGGCCTGATCACCCCAACTGCTCTCCCCTCCTGGCCTGATTGCCTCTAACCTTCTCTGCTTTGGCCCTGCCACAATGGCTTTGTCTGGAAGGACATCCGGAAGGTCTCCCAGCATATTATCCTTTCATTAGTATAGATAAACGTACATCTTCCTACTGTCTATTTAGGTAGATTTTAAAACTCCATTAAGGTAAGGTAGGGATTTTTTATTGTTTCATTTTATTTATTTGGTTTAGTTTGGTTTACTGTTATATTCCCAATGCCTGGGAAAGTTGTAGGTAAAGGTAGACCTTTAACAGATATTGATTAAATAAATGAGTGAATGTATGAATTGAATGATTGAATGTATGAAATGAGTGAATGTATGAATTGAAATGATTGAATGACTATATGTGAAGGGCGGCTAACTCAGTTTTCTAGTGTGGCGCCTTCCTTGCACTAGATCTGATTTGACTAGATGAGAGGAAAATGAAAACCAGCTCTGCTTCTTGGAGTATTAGAACATGGACCAGGCAGAAGGTCCATCAAGAGAAGTTTCTGGACCCTTTGAAGTTGAAGAAAGCAGTTGGCTGAATATAAGAGCCCCATACATCTGTGGGGACACTGGCTGGCTGAATATTGTAGAAGGTAAAAAGAACAAATTCAAATTCTTTCAAAGAAGGTGCCATTTTATGACTGGGTGATGCCAAAATACAGATTTTAAAAAAGTCAAATCATTCCTTTTGAGTACTGTATACATAAAACACCTGATTATTTCTCCTACTTGTTTAAAGTAGACATATTGTTGATATACTGTATACACAAACCTAAGGGATATTGTCTATTGTTGTTATTAACTTACACTTTTATTCAGTGAATACACATTCGCACTTGTATACAGCCTCTGAATGGTCAGGGTTCCATGCCGTGTCCTGTCAGCGCTTTGAGGGTAAACTCCCATTCTACAGTCGGACCTATTTATTCCAAACGGATGTCCTTAATTGTTCAGCTATCTGTGAGCAGCTTAGGAGTGGCCCTGGATAGAAGGTGTCCAAAGGGCACAGATGTTTGGAGAACACTTTAATAAATTCTCTGGGAATTCTTCTGCTAACACTTTTCCGTGTTAGCAGAACTTCTGTTTCGTGTGTTTGCAAAGATTTTGAGAGCTTAAGGCACCCAGTTTGCGTCTTATCTTTGCACTTTCCTGGTTTCAGCAATTTTTCTTTCTTCTTTTTTGCAAGAAGAGCCCAGGTCTCTATAATCCTACTGACAAAGATGAGGTAAAAAAAAACAAAAACCCTAGCTCCCACGCCCCCATCACAGAACACAGCTTGGGAAACATTTTGCACAACCCAGAACGGGATATTGGCAGCTCAACTGTTAAACCTGCCTGTGACTATTCTTCCTTGAGATCACTCTGATGTCACCAGTGTAATCTGAGCCTGGAGCTTTTGTGGATGCTTTAAATAGCAGTGCTGGAATGAGTTTGCTACAGACTCTCTGGAGAGCCTGGGCGCCCAGTTCCCGGGGATCCTCCCCTCTATGAGAGCCCAGCCCAGCCACGCCGCCTGCACCATGTCCTCCTCGCTGCGCGTCAGCCCGTCCATCCACGGCTACCACTTCGACACGGCCTCACGCAAGAAGGCCGTGGGCAACATCTTTGAAAACGTCGACCAAGAATCCCTCCAGAGGCTCTTCAAAAACTCTGGGGACAAGAAAGCCGAGGAGAGAGCCAAGATCATTTTGGCCCTCGACCAAGATCTGGAGGAGAAAACGCGGGCCCTGATGGCCCTGAAGAAGAGGACGAAAGACAAGCTTTTCCAGTTCCTGAAACTGCGGAAATACTCCATCAAAGTCCACTGAGGACCCGGGGACGGGTAAGGACGTGACCCAAGAATGGACATTGGCAGACCCAAGTGAGTTTGTGAGACGCCGGGGCACGCAGCGCTGTGTGGCTCCTTGCAAGCTTCTCCTCCGCCAGGACCCCGCAGGCTGGAACAGGAGCAGAGCGGGCTGGTGACCGGCACTCCCACCCATTGCACGCCCGCCCGTGCTGTGACAGTGGAGAACGAGATTGCTCTCAGCAAGGATCTGAAAACTCTCCCGGCCAGAAAGGACTGATGCCGGTGTCAGGAGAGGTCTGGACAGATGTAAGGAGAGATGAAACCGAGGAAGACAGATGGCGGAGGAAGACCTGCAGCCCGGGTCTCTTTGCCAGGCCCGAGGACTTAAAGTCAACCTGAACTTTCTGTGTGTTGGTTTCCTTAAGCAAACTGGGGAAAAGGGCAAAGAGGAGGGAGGAGGGAGAGAAGGGAGAAGAGGGAGAGAGAATTTCAGGCTACAATGGTTTACTGAGTTTTTTTTTATGTGAATTCTCAACATGTTCCAAGCTTCAGAAATGCTATCTATTGGTATAGGTTTTTAGAGATCAGTTAAGTGATTATTTATTTTGCATTTATTGCAGTGCCTGAAAAGTACACCACCTGGGTGTTAAGTGCAAAGTCAAGGAGCTTGCAGTACCTTCAGCAGCTCAGTAAAACCGTACGCCACCTTCTGGTTTATCAAGGTTTTTATGCATTTCAGATCCGTTGCACAGAAGTTGCAATAATGGGCCCTTCAGAAATGCAAAGTACTGTGACGAAATGTATATCTATATCTATATTTTTTTTATCTCCTAACTAATGCTAAATATAACCTAATTAAATGTTTTACAGTTACTGCAGTGAGCATTAGGAAGTGAATATGGTATACTAAATAGTTTATAAAGATGCTATAGTTTCTATAATTTATTAAATATGACAAATGCTATGCAACAGTAATAAATTATTATAAACTTGATTTCCCTTGGTTTGTGTTGATTGGAATCAAAATACAAAATAAGATGTTAAATTATTACTACAATCTTATAGAAACTATAATCAACTTTTCTAAGGGTTTTACTCTGAGTATTGAAAGGTGCTTTTCGCTAGCTTTCCATTAATTGCCAAACTTTGAAACCAAATTCTTACATCAAATACTCAGAAAGTTTCTTGCCCACTGTAAAATATAAGGAAATTATAAGAAATGTATGGATTGACTTATTAATATTGCTGTTTATATCTCCATTGAGGGTGAGTTTTAAAAGGCTTTCCTTCCCCATATCTTAAAAAATTTCTCCTCTGTGGCTACAGTAACTCAGTACATTTGTACATTTATTTATCAAAAAATAGTATATTTTGAGGTTAGAGTCTGAATTATGATCAAGACTCTGTGGGATATCAAAGTTTATTTAATATAAACCAATATGGGAATAACATTACAATCTTTGTTTATTTCCTCATAAAATTATAATAAAATACTTGTAAGAAGACATACATCCATGCCTACTGCACTTTCCTATTAGACAGAAATAAAAGTTTCTCAGAAATTAAGTGTCTCAGAAACATCTGTAAAGATGTTTGAAACTGCTGATTATAGTAAAACAAAATGACTGAAGGCTCTAAAATCTTTTGGGAGGGTCACAAGTCAGTATTTTTAAACAGTACATTTTTTAAAAAGGGACTAAGTGATCAAATATCTTTTCAGAAGTTAATTGATTTGTTCACTGAAGAGAATATAAAATCACTCAATTAAAAAAGAAATGTTTTACATGAGAACATCTATGAGAAGCACAACTTAATATACAGAAGTGTGTGTGTGTGTGTGTGTGTGTGTGTGCGCGCACGCGCATTTTCTGAGAGAAATATTACTAATTTCTGTCGGATTTTCAAAGACTCCATGGTCCCAAAATAAATTGAGAAGAAAAAAAAAGAGGAAACATTTTCACAGATGGGAGTCTCAACTGGTGATGGTACGTTGGGATTATCAAAATGAAGGCTGCCATGACCCTCTGTCCCCCTCTTGCCAACAGAGCTTTTTTAATGATCTCACCCAAAGTCTTCTTCTCAGGTGCCAAGAATAAACTTCCCACTTCTGATCAGGGCCTCTCCATGACACATTTTCTCTATCCCAAAAGACACTGATAAATCACCAGGGAAGAAAGCAACTTTCTCCTTCAGAATACCTATTGTTCTCCATGCTTTCAATGAAAGTGTTTAACCTATTATTTTCCAAAGAGTTTAAACACATCTTAGGTGCTGAACATAGTTCAAAGTTTCAATTTCTTTTACATACTCATAACTATCTACTCTGCCTATTTTCAATAGAATGCAATGTAAATCTTATCCACTTCTCACATTAGCATGTACTAACTTAGTATTCTTGCTGTCTACCATCATTATTTTCTGATTGCAAAGCCATCACATAGGAAATATGATCTACAACAGTGTGTAAAATAATAACTGTTCCAGGAAGTTATTACACAAACAGGCTGTTTGTCCCTTTATGCTGAACATAAGTTGGAATCAAAATGATTACACAAGGATGGTTTTTAACTGCATAAAACTTTTATCATGTAATAGGAGGTCAAAGTAAACATCACTAGAATAGGTAGGATTAATACAGTTTAGAAACCATTCTATGGCACAGAGATGGCCAAATATATCTCAAGGTATCTCACTGTCATAGAAGAAATATAAGCAGCAAAGATGGCATGGCTCATTAATAACATTGTATCATTGGGATCATATTAACAACTTTTATTGAGTACTTAACAATTTACCAGACAATTTCCCAAGTTATTTTCATGCATTAAATTGTTGATTAGTATCATGCCTTAAGGGCAAGTATGTGCAAGCATGTGTAAATGTATACAGTGCAATGAAACTGAAGCACAGAGAGATAACATATCATGCTGAACAGCACACAGCTAATGAGGCCAGGACTCAAATCCAGAAAGACTTGCATTAAAGCCTTGACTCCTAGGCACTTATTTAAACTGCTTCCCTAGGAGAAACTAAGTTTCTCCTTTGAAAATGACCATGACTTATATGCAAGTAAGACAGAAAGACAGGAAAGCATGTCCTCTGAGAAAATTACTTTCATCTGATCTGTGTGTGTTTGTTTTTTGTCACTTGTGTTATAGGAGGGAAATTTTCTGAGTTTAGTCACTTCACTTGTATCAAGGGTTTCTTCAATGTAAATCCTTGTAACCCTTTCAAGTCTGCAGTTAAAATAAAACCTGGGTTAATACCTTGGAGCAGAAGACTCCATCTACATGCTCTTGCAGTGGTCAGTCAAATGCTGTGGGTCTCCGTTCGCTCATTGGGAGAAATCAGAAACTATAGATTCATTATTTTATTTCACTCAATGTTTGGCTCCTCCTGGTCCACAGAAAAGAATGGTTTGCATCTGTAGGAGTCGCCAGTAGATGGGAATTACTGGAAAGGGGACCAAGGAGAATGCCTGGCTACTATTTTTCAGATGATGTAATTGATGTGCCCTTGGCTAGCCTTACTAATGAACAAATGATCAGGCCATGGTTTTAGGAATTGTGTGGTCTTCCAAGGTTTCTCAACTACTTTTCTAAACTTCACATAGGATTTCCCAGAAGGGCATACACTTAATTAACTCTTTTTCTCACACATGGAGAGTGGAATCAGGACTTGTACCTATCCATTCACACCATCAAAATATAGTCAACACTCCTAACTGTGGGCTACCATGGTTAGAATGGATCTCTATTCTCCTTTTCAGAAGTGTAAAAAAACCCCACAAAAACTAATTTAAAATTATTCTTTCTTTCTTTCTTTCTTTCTCTCTCTCTCTCTCTCTCTCTCTCTCTCTCTTTCTCTCTCTCTCTCTCTCTCTCTCTCTCTCTCTCACACACACACACACGCATACACACACACACGCACACACACACACACACACTCTCTTCACAGTCTTCAAAGATAATTTATTTTCCTGAGTCTCTGTTTCCTCATCTGTAGACGGCACATTCTTTTAAGCAAATACCACCAGATAGAGTCTGAAGTTGTGTTTTTTTTCCAATTTTGTCTTAAACAAATTCTTTTTTTAATTTCTGAATATTCACCTGTAAGAGAAAAAATATATTGACTGGATGATATCTCCTTTAGAACTCATATTCTACATAAATTGGAAGCAATAATTGTACAACCTACATGATAGGCCTTCATTCTATATGTGGCAGGAATTTCTCTTGAATAAAACAAAAGCCTAACTTAAAAGTTTTGATTACTAATGATGGTTACTGAAGCAGAATGTGAGGGGAATAACTTTTGGTGGATTCACCTATTTAATAGCCTGCATCATTTTTGTTGTGTTCCTATGGTAAGGCCACTAGTTAACCTAACTATCTTTTTCACATGCAAGCAATGACTGCCACTGCTGTCACTGAGAAAATCTCCACTGTGAGTGAAAACAATAATTGCCTGCGGCATTTTAAAAGATACTGATTCCTTTCTCTGTCTGACTTATTCCACTTAGTATAATACCCTCTACATTCATCCACATTGTCACAAGTGGTAAGATTTCACTCTTTTTTTAATGGCCAAATAATATTCCTTTGTGTGTGTGTGTGTGTGTGTGTGTGTGTGTGTGTGTGTAAAGAAAAGGTGAGAAAAAGAAAAATATATATATCCCACCTTTTCTTTACCTATTTGTATTTCTTTTGATTGGAGCATTCAATCTATACTTAAATTAATTATTGATTGTAATTATTGCCATTTTATTAATTGTTCTGTTTGTCTGTTTTCCTTTCTGTGTTCCCTTCTTATTCTTTTGCTCTCTTATCTTACAGGTTGGTGACTTTTTGTTTCATGTTTGAATTCCTTTCTGTGTACTTTTTTTATATCTCTTATAGATTTTTGGTTTGTAGTTACCATGTGCTTCATATGTACACAGAACAATATGATTTCACTTATATGTGAAATGTGAAAAATAAAACAAGATGGCTGGCAAGGGAGGGCAGTTGGGTATGACCAGGCCTGCAGGGGAGGGCAGTTAGGAATGAGTGGTTAGGGGCTATCAGGCTGGCAGACAGAAGTGGATAGTGGCAATCAGGCAGACAGGCAAGTAAGCTGTTGGGAGCCAGCAGTTCTGGATTGTGAGAGGGATATCTGACTGCCAGTTTAGGTCTGATCTCAAAGGGTCCCAGATTGGAAAGGATGCAGGCTGGGCTGAGGGACACCCCCCACCCCCCACTCAGTGCATGAATTTTAATAATTGTAATATGTGAAGATTAACCTCTGCACTTAATTATTCAGAATTTCTGGGGCTGGTCACCTGCCATCTCTTTTCTATAACCACTCCTCAGGTGATTTTGTTGTAAAGTCAGATTGAGAACCAGTGAACTAGAATAAAAGTCACAAACTGTATCCAGTGTGAGGACATGGCTCAGTTTAACCCACCCATGCCTCCTCAGGCACATTACAGGCCTCAATACATATTTTACTAAACAAAATGCTAACCCAAGATGCAATTATTGCCTCATCCTGGAATGTGTTAATCCTATGATCTCTCATTCAAATAATATCCTTATATTAACTTTGCTTATGAATTCTATCTGTTCTAAGAAATCTTACCTGATCACAATTAGTTTGACTCTCAGAAGCCACATAATCTTAGCAAATTAAATATATTTTCAACTGAATGGAAGGCCTTTCTTCCAACCAAATGGCAGGCCTATCTAACCCTTGCCTGCTATCCTGGATAATTCATTTATTAATCCAGACAAATTATTCTTTCAGAGGTAGTCTTTTTAGAAAGCAAAGCTTGGCACTCATCACAAATAATCACTTACATAATTAACACTTAATAAAACAAATTTCTTCCTAACAGCAAATATCTTCCACTGAGAAAATGTGGTTTTACTTTTCAAGCAGAACAGGAAGATTGAAATCAGGGATCAGGGGACACTTGAAATGGATAAAGACAAAAACAAGGGAAGATGGTAGTGGCCTGAGGAAAAACATCTGCTCCCAGAGGTTTCTTAGCACAGGTCTTGGCTGTTAGATAGCTACATATTTGGCTGTGCTGTGTGGTAGATGGTAGAAAGAAAAACAGGGAATTAGAAGAACTGGATTAATCATGCCTCAGCCATTTACTAGTGAATGTGCACATTTTGAGTAAATAATTTAATATCTTTCAGTCTTCCTTTATCATCTATGAAATAAGTATAATCATACCTCCTATCTTAAGTTGTTAGGACTGCCATAACAAAGTACCACAGGCTAGGTGGCTTAATCCACAGAAATGTATTTGCTCACAGTTCTAGAGACTAGACCTGAAAGCCTGAGATGTCAGCAAGCTGGTTTCTTCTAGAGCTTTTCTTTTCCTTGAAAAAAAAAACCTGTCTTTTCTCTGTGATTTCACAGGGTCTTCTTTCTCTGCATCTTAATCTCTTTGTTTAATGACACTAGTTTTATTAGATTAGAGCCCATCACGATCTCATTGTCCCTTAGTTATTTCACTGAAGGCTGTATCTCCAAATACTGTCACATATTGGAGTTAGGATTTTAGCATATGAATTTAGAGGGGGAACACTTCAGCTCATAACACCTTCACACTTATTTCTCTTGATTGTTGTAAGCCTGAAGTAAGGTCATGTTTTGGAAAATACCCAAAGTTAAGTACCTATGAGGGTAAGATTCTTGAAGCCTGGGGTAGTGTTTTGCTAATGCTAGAACATTACAAAGCTTCTAGCACTGAGCTAAATGTGGGGTAGGTATTTTGCAGGTGTTTGTTGACTATGAACACACACACTTCTCATAAATATAAGGTATCTTTTTGATATATTCCTTTATTAATTTCTGAAATCGACATGTGATATCCTGCATCTCTTTTGTCTCCTCAGCATCTCAGTGGAGGGCCCAGTGGACAGTGGCCCATTAGTGTTAAATGACTAGACCAAGGCACGAGCCACAGTGGAAGAGTTATGTGGGGAAGGTGTCCTGCCATAGTGCATTTCTGTCTCCAAGCACTTTGTCATTACACACGAATGGCTGCAAAATGTTCAGTGGAATTGAACAAGTTCTCTGAACATCTGTGAACTGAGCTGCTGACAGCTTTGAATTTTGTTGTTCTTGACATATTTTTTGTATCTCTGGTTATGGATCTAAGACAGAGAAGTATTGTTTTCTTTCATTCTCCTTCCAGCTTCAGAGTCATAGTATAATCAGTCACTGCCAGAGCTTTCATGCAGATGAGTGTGAAGAAGGGAGAGGCTGATTGTGGGAAGGTTTAAAAACTCTTAAGTGCTATTAAAACTAAAAAAGAAAGGCTGTGCTGGTCACCAGAGCAATTCTATACATCTTATGTCATCTAGAAAGAATTTCAGAAAGAATGGCACAGACTTAGAGTCCCATAATCTGTGCTGGAGAAGTGTGGGAGTCTGTGTGGAATAAAGCCTTCCAGCATGTGCTTAGGAACCAAATGTCTTTGCCTATTTTCTGTTTTCATTAGGAAAAGAGAAACAACTAAATGTGTCTCATACTAACAATCAAAACCATATTAATGTGACACTGGATAATCATTTAATTAAATAAGTTGACTAAAACAAGTCAGGCAAGCAAAAGTAGGATAATATTTAGGCAAAAATAACAATATGAGCTTCTCATTTTGAAGTTTAAATTGATCATATCACATTAAATAGGTATGAACTATTGTCTTTATATTCCACATACATTTGGATGTTGAAAATATCTGCATGGTCACCTTTCTTATGGGGGTCAAAAGGGCATATGATTCTTCCAAGATTTTCTAGCCTGGCATGTGGATTCTTCATTATCCTAAAAAGATGTCAGGACAAGGTTTCTATATCCAATTGGTTGCCTTTCACACTATTTCAGTGAACCTTTATTCTTTTGTAGCTTTTTCTTATTATTTTGAAACTGATTTAAGATACTGAACAGTTTTTCTCTTTCAATTTTCAAAACTCAGTGTTGCTTTTAGGTTTGTAAGATTTCCAGACAAAAAGACAGAGCTGGTTCCTTGAGCAGGACAGGGACCTGTGAGAGGTATGAGCACTTCAAACTCTGCTCCTTAGCTAAGAAAGAACAGAAACTTAATATTCTGGTCATCAAGGTTGAGAGACTGACAAAGACTCACTTATTCTAATCAAACTGACAGTCTGCAATATTAATAAGGGCCACTAATTAATTTATTTATGGGAGGAATTTAACTACCAAGCATGAAGGCAAATTATAATTGAACACAAAGTGGGGGGGGGTGCAGTTTCTTGAGGCCAATTTCACCCTGGCTTTGGTGAAGTTTAAGAAACTTGCCTTATAACAGAAAGTTCTTATATGTTGACCACTGCAATCTTAACCTTTGCTGCATAAAAAACCCTTCAATACTCAGTAATGAAAATGACAACTGCTCTATTTAGCTCATGATTTTGTGGGTTACCTTGAGGGTTCTAACAGGTCTGGGCCAAATCAGTTGTCTTATGTTGTTGTTGTTGGTTTTTTTTTGTACACCTGGGGTCAGCTGTCATGCCCCTGATAGCTAAATAATGCAGTATGGTGCCAATCACATGTCTGGTGATTGGCAGGCTGTTTATCAGGACATCTTAATTATGCTCCACTATTTTTTGCAATCTACCATATTAGCATGTAGGGACTCTCCCCATACAAATGCTAGATAAGCATTTATCAAATTCTACCTTTCTGTCTCACAGAGTATAGGTAATGCTCACCATCTATCTTCTTTGTAACATTATCCTTTCCAGAACAGGGCTACAATAAAAAAACTACCCTTTATTAGTGATAGTTGCACTCTAGGACTTCTACCTTGAGATCAAATCCAGATTAATTCACAAAGCACCATCATTCATTTAGAAATACTTTTTATTTATTTTTTAAAATTATTTCCATGGCTGGTTAGTTTGGTCCACAAGACTCGGACATTCATTTAGAATTGTGGTTCACAAAAGTAATCATTCATTGAGGAATTCTTTTTCACTGACTACCCTGGTAGCTAATTTTCTTCACATGGTGTGAATTTAACCAATGTCATACTCAGAGAACATTCACTGTTGTTTTTCTGTAATTCCCTTGATGGTGAAGGAAGATCAGAGACTTCACTATTATCTCCATGTGCCAACATCAGTTGATGGGTATAAGCTGAATTCTGAAAAAATTATAACCACCTTAACCACAACTTTTTACTCCTTAGGAAATATATTACCAAGTATCACTGAACGTTTGAGCTAGTTCCTCTCATTTAAAAATACACTGTTTGGGAAGAGTGCAAATTTAACTACTAAAAATGACCGTTCTGTTCTTGAGGATGGTGGATAGGGAGAGACATTCGCGTGAGGGAGACAGACTGACTCAGAGAAAAGAATTAATGGAAGCACATGGCTCCTGAGAGCAGGAAATGCTTTGATAGGCCTTTTCCTCTTTTTGTTACCAGGAGAGCTTTGACAATAGACTCCACCTTGGAGCAGCTGCTCTCTCCCCCTGTGATGATCACAGCACATTTTCCTTGTCAGACTTGGAGTCTGCACCAGGGAGTGCGCAGGAAGGGACATGCACAATGTTGGGGACCTGCCCTTGAGCCTTCAAGCTGCGTGATGGGTGGAGACATCACCCTTAAGGCACAAGAGTCCCTTTGGCACATACTTCAGGAAGGCCATCTGCTTTTCTTGTTCCTTTGACCTTTTGTTAGAACCCACCCAAAATTGGAAAGAAATTACCAGGATAAAACTAAACCTAAGGCAGTTTTAGACCTTGCTGCTTTAAAAGCAAGTCAAATTAGCAAACTTTGAGTTAGCACCTAGAACGTGTAACAATTATGCTCTGTATTGGCAGTAGGGGGAAAATTACTATTTTTTTTCAGTGCCTATGTAGTTTAGCACTACATAATATGCTGAAAAATTCCATCTAATTTTAAAAATATTTTTGTAAGGCAAGTTTTATTATCCCCAATTTATAGAATGAGAAACTGAGGCTCCAGGAGGTTCACCAACTTTTTCAATGCTTTAAACTCAGAAGGATGTACGGAAGTACAAAATGAGAAATCTGCCACTACCTCATATTTGATTTGATTTCAGCCATGTTGTATTTCTTACTTTGTGCTTAACAATTTTGATTCCCCACTCTTGTGTTCATGAAACATTGGAAGCAGGAGACCTGGTTCTAGTCACATTCTAATGGGTGCCATGGGAAAGTAACTTAACTTGTTGGGTTTAATCCTTCTTGATAACATTAAGGAACTAGATAAAATGAGCTTGCAGCCCTTCTAATTTCTAAACTTATAGCTGATATAAAATGTGGACTTTACAAATATTAAGATGTCTACTATAACAAAACAAACAAAAACAAAAACAGAAAATGAGTATTGGCCAGGATGTGGGAAAATTGGAACCCTTGTTTGTGCATTGCTAGTGGATATGTTAAATGGTGCTGTCATTGTGGAAAACAATATGGCATTTCTTCAAAAAAGTGAGCATAAAATGTTCATGTGACCCATCAATTCTACTTTTGGGTATGTCCCCAAATATTGCAAGTAGGAACTTTAACATGTATTTAAAGTTATATATGATCCTTGGTCATATTAATTTTTTTTTTGCAATAGCCAAGTGGTAGAAACACTAGCATATCAATCGATGGATGAATGAATAAACAAAATGTGATAATAGTATTAAAAGGGAAAGGAATTCTGACACATCCTACCACATAAATGATGTACCTAAAGTAGTCACAGTCACAAAGACTAAGGCTGAGGGAGGAAACAATGGGAAGATTGTTTAATAAATGGGTATACACTTTCAGTTTGTGAAGATGAAAAAAGTTTTGTAGATGGATGGTGGTGATGGCTTCTCAACAATGCAGCTCTACTTTATACTATTGAACTATACACTTAAAAATGGTTAAAATGGTAAATTGTATATGATGGATATTTTACTACAATAAAATAAGAGGATTTAAAAATGGGGAATGGATTTTGCAACAAAACACAAGAACATTCCCCCTTATTAAAATATTTGAATTACTATCCAATTTTCAAATTATTTTTAGGGACTTTAAAAATATTACTGATTTTATAGTTCAATGACTATGGAAGGGGTTCTCTTGCAATATAAGCAACAATGTACTAATATAGGATGAGTAGAAGTTATTTTGACGAATGATGGAGAAGAGAAAATTTCAAAGAATAGATCTATTTTATGATAAGATTCTGAGTTGGGAAAAGTATACCTTGTTCAAGAAAATGGGAACAAGTTGATATTGGTGGACCCCAGAGAGTAAGGGGAAGAAGAGCACGTATTGGGAATAGAGACAGGTGGGGCTGAATCAGGATGGGAGTGGAAGGCAGATTACAGAGTTTGAACTCTATTATAATGCAAATAGAGTCAAAGAAGATTTTCTTGCTGGAAGCCTGGAGAATGGCAATATTATGGTTTGTGATTTGAAAAGGTCTTTCTAACAGCATTTTGTGGGAAGGCCCAGTGAGTAGCAGTAGCATAAAATTGTTCATCTTTTAGGTGGCAATTGTACTTGTCCAAACTATAGTTTAAGTGGAGATGGAGAGAAATAGTTGTATTTTAGAGATAAGTTGGGAGGAACTATCAACAAACTTTGGAGATGCACTGGTTTAATCCCCTGAATTATTTTTCTAATCAGTTATTTTCCCCAGGTCCACAGTCATCCTACCTGGGCCTCTATCACGTCCATACACTAGAGTATTGTTACTGTCGATGTAGTTTATTGCCGTCAGCTCTTGCCCCTCACTGTGTTCTCTGCATTACAGCTACATTTAGCTTTCTAAAAAGCCACTCCACAAACTTCTTTGCTTGAAATTGTCAAAGTCTACCCAGTGCTTACAGTATTAAGTCCAACCTCCTTAGCCTGGCATTCAAAGTGTTTTATGGCTTGGTCTCCCTTAATGTATCCACCTCATCCCATAACATGGGTTCAATAAAAACAATATTTCTTTTGCTGCCGTTTCAGGCTAGATTAATTACGCTTAGCAATTTGTTATAAAGCATTTCTTTCACTGTACTTTCATTCATTCTGTCTTCATGGAATGCCCTTGCTCTTATCGCTGCTTTTAAAAATTCAGTTCTTCTTTATTCTGGAATAGAACTAATTTCTTAAGAAGTTTTTGGTGAGCTTTTGACTCATACTAAACACAGCTAGCCATTGTATCTACCACCTATGATCATATTGTAACATCAATTGCTAGTAACCATTGCATATGTCAATGGAAGTGTAAATCTTATTTTGTATCGAGAGGGTACTCAGTATGGAGTTTGTTGCTGATGATGTAATCAATGATTACATGCTCTGCATAAGATGCTCTTGGGAACTGGAGATGCTGAGCAGCAGTGGAAAGAGAAAATGCTCTGGCATCAGAAAGGGGAGGTAGAAAATACCTGACATTCGGTAAATAATTATTGAATAATAAATGACTGACAACTTTCTTTAGCCACAATATTGAACTATAAGTAATTTGGGAATAAGTTCTTAATGATTGCACAGCTGTTAGAAAGCTCAATTCAATTATTTCTTGAATACTTGGTCCAGGATTTCTAAAGGCAAATAGTTTCTTCTTTAAAATAATAGTGATGGGGCTGAGGAAAGGTGGAAGGAAGGCAGACACACAAACAAGTAATCCCATATAATAAAAGTCTGGTGACCATAAGCATAATGACCAGAACAACAGCTTGACCAATCGCTATGAGGTGGAAGGTCAGCAAGGAGAACTGAGTGGCTGGTGGCGGGGGGGGGGCCCCCCCTGGACCTGGCTGGGGCTGGCGAGGGGAACAGGCTGGCTGTCAGCGGTGATGGGGCAGGACAAGGCCTGGCAAAGGGAACCAGGTGGCTGGTGGTGGTGGCAGAGTGGAACCCAGGGCCAACAAGGGGTACCAGGTGACTGGTGGAGGCAGTGGGGTGGGACTGCAACTAGCAAGTGGGCAGAAGATGGACCTGATTGCAGTCTAGGCCTAGGGACCCTACACATACAAGATTATGTGTGCTGGGCCTCTAGTTATAACATAAAGTAGTAAGTACACCAAAAGAAAAATACATATGATAGCAATAACCTCAGGTAAAGTGGTTCATTCTGCTTAGAGAAGTATTGACTGACTAGAATTTGCCCATGTCCCAGTTTGATAGATCACTACCCTAACTCCACTCCAATTTTTTTTTCTTCCAAAGATCAGATTTATTCAAATAAATACCTGACCTAACCCTAAAAGCAAAGACCTTGAGTTTTCCACCATTAGAGCCTTTAGAAAGCATCATTAATTGTACTAAAGCTGTCTTATACTCTGTCTAGCTACATGGCCCAGGTAGTAAAAGGCCCAGACTCTTCATCCTCTGTGTTCTAGGATGAGTTTCTCAACTTCAATGTACATGCAAATAACCTGGGAACCTTCTTAAAATGTGGAGCCTGAGATTCTGCTTTCCTAGCAAGCTCCCAGATGATGCCAATGTTGCCAGTCTACAAACCCAAGTTAGAGTTTCGGGATCACTGTTACCTCCCTGAACCACACGTGCCCCATTTTACTCAAATCCTCTGCATTTGTTATGGGCTAAGTCACATGTCTGACCTATGAAGTTAATTCTTAAACTTCAAGATTGTGCACAAGTGCTTTTTGTCTGTACTCCTTGTGGTAGGTATTTTGCTTCAAGTTTGTTTTTTTTCCATTACTACTCAGTTGTTTTTCATTGAGGGAAGGACTTGGTCTATTTCATCCAAATTCCAGGATAATGTCTATTATAGAATTGAACCTTAACAGATATTGGCTCAGTTAGAATTTAACTTAAAACATGACTGCATGAGCAAAAGATGTATTTGGGTATGTGCATATCTGTGTAAGTGTATAACCTATTCAATGTAGGTAGACCAGATAATAAGACAATAGACCACCTAGGTCATTTTAGCAGTATCACCATGAATTATAATTAAGCATGGCTTACAGTTATCATGGTGGGAGCAGTCACCTAGAAAGCAAGACACTTTTTTTCTTGTAGGTCCCTGGTCTTCAGAGCCTATGCCTGTGCCTTCCACATAGTAAATAATCAGTAAATATTTGTTGAATGCTAAATGAACAAAGCACAACAGTATTAAATTTCAATTCTGTGGATAATCACAATATTAACTCCTAAACAATAAAGTAATTAAAGCTTTGTTAAGATCATTTTTTCCTGGAATAATGTAAAAGGAAACAATATTCTGGACAGTTGCACTTAAGAAATGAAGGCCAAAAATAATCTAAGAATTTTCTTCTATAGTGAATACACAATAATATTTTTTTACTAAGTGTATCTTTATGCATAGCAGAAAAAAATCTAAGACATTTTCCATATGAGTAGTATTTTTCTCTAAAATACCAAATTGTTTTAGATCCACAAAAAGTTTTGTTTTGTTATTTTACTATTAAATATCAAAGCTTAATTACAAACATAAAAGCTTTTTTCCTTGCCTTTCCCTTCAATTTTGCTGATGAGGAAGATTGTACAGCCTTACTTGGTACCAAAATAGCTCTGTTTTGCTGACCATTATCATCTTCACAAGGCAGAGCAATGATAATGAACTTAGAACACAGGAAGTTTACCACTTCATAGTATTAAAATAGAATTTCTTATTACAAAAAATAATATCCCTCAAAGGAAAATAACTAGAATTTTTATTTTCTTAAATTTGCTGATATCACTATGCCATGTTAGTATGTGAAGGTATTTATGTACCTCATACTTAGAAAGTATTGTTTCCTTATATATTTTTACTTGAATGATAATTTTTAAAACAATTCAGAAATTTCCAGTGCTCATTAAGCATTACAGTGACCATGACTTAGCTGAAGCCAATGCTACAATGAACTTTGTAGGACTCAAAGTTTTCCTTTTAAGAATGAAGTGGTCTAGGACTTGTATGTATGTATAAGTGTAACCAATGGACACAGACTGAAGGGTGTTAAGGGCATATGTAGGGATTTGGAGTGGCTGGGGTAGGTCAATGGGGGGAAAGGAGACATCTATAATACTTTCAACGGTAAAGAATTCAAATTTTAAAAAAATGAAGTGGTAACAATTATTTTTAAGTTGTGATTTAAGAGTTGATGTGTGAGTTGAGAATTACATTTGCCAGCTACCTACTGTAAGATTGATTCTGTAGAAATAGGATCTTATTTGATCCTCATAGCAATCCTTGCCAGTATCTACTGTCATTCTCATTTTACAAAGGACATGCCCAAAGTCTAACATATTGAGCATTAGAGCGAAAATATGACTTATCTCCAAAGCCCATATATTTTTCTCTGCACTAAGATGCCTTCAGAAAGCTACCATTTATTTTATGAAAACATTATGACTTTGTATAAAACATATAACGTGCAAGGATGTCTATCTTAGACAATACAACATTATTTTGTGCATTCCTTCCACAAACATTTACTGATTCTTTACTACGTCAATGGCAAGGTTCTAAGTGCTAAACATAGGAATAAAATACAGTGGTATTAGGAGAGAAAGACAATTCAAAGACAAATACAATCTGAAATGGCCAACATTCCACCACTTTTGGGTTACAAAAATCTCAATTTCTTGTGATTTATATAAAACCTGTTATCTAATAAAGAGAATGGCACACTTTATTTCTAATTATTTTAACTTAATATTTTAGGAAGATAAACAAAACATGTCCACATTCTTTTTCAGCACGGTGAACATGTAAAATGAACAGTTCTCTTGCTTAAATGGAAGCCAGTGTTCCCCTGAGAACTCTGTAGCAGAGCAGTACTGGACCCTGCATGAGCCTGCACTCTGAGTTCCCATCCAAGCTCTGTCACTCACTGGCTCTGTGACACTGGGCCACTCATTTAACCTCTCACTTTATTGCCCTTATTTGAAAACTGGAGAGAATTTTACCCAACTTGGAATCTCGTTCTTCAATAAAGAATTAATGAGTAATTGTTCATTGATTTCCACTCTTCTTGTTCCCAATCACTTCATCCTGACTTATAGTTGAAGACATTGGAACAGAAACAACATTTCAGGTTCCAAATACTTCAAGTTTCATCTTCTATTATGATAAAAATGTATTCCGTATTATGTTCTATATTTTGACCATAGATCTAAGAAACAAAATAGATAAGGCCGTTTATCACCATGTAAAATACTTTCAGAGACCCTGTCTTTGGCACACTGTTTTGGTCATTTTCTAACTGACTCACTAATTCCAACTTGCAGCCATTCCCTGAGAAATACATTAGGATCATGTAGGTCCTCTCTGCAATGCAGGGCTGATGTCACAGAGCCAACCCAACCTGCTAAAGCCTGAGGTTCTTCCCAACAAGTCTGGTGCTGCACTCAAGATGCCTCCAGAGCTAACGGGAAATGATTCAAGAACAGGGTTAGCCAAAACAAGTGTGCTCGCTTCCTCTGGGCATACTGTAATAAAGAGCTTGCTTGCATCATAAACCTCCTCTGAATAGCCTACTCTGATTCAACAAGGTCCAAAAATTGTGAAATAAAGGAAAGCTTTTGCCTGCTGTACTTTTGTAGTCTCTACCTGAGGACAATCAGTACCTAGGAGTGTAAATACTCCATTTTTTTATGCCTTAAAAAAAGTGTATTAAATACAATTTATCTATCACAAATGTAGCCAGATACTCTGCTAGGTCATTGTGTCACCTTGCAGTTGCATTAATAGAAACAAACGTTAGTCAAAAATATAAATAAATATGTCATTTCAGGGTGCCATCAGTGAGACTATCAGGGAAGATCTAATCCACATGGATCTTTACTGAGAATGGGACTTTCAAAGGGAAATGTAAAGAGTGTCTCAGGAAGAGGAAGAATGAAAGAAAGAGGAAGAAGGGTCTGGGTGTGCAAAGGCCTTGAGACAAAAGAGTTAGCTTGGCGACTTAGAGGAGTAGAAGGCAAGCCCAGTGTCTGGGGTGAAGCTCATGCTATCTGAACTTTACTCTGAGAGCAATGTAAAAAGTTAGTGCACTATTCGAAAGAAAAGGGTGGCAAGTCTATAAATAAAAACTTAAGTGACCATTAAGGTGGAATGACCAGAACGACGGGTCGCTATGATGCACACTGATTACCAGGGGGACAGACGCTGTGCACTGACCACCAGGGGACAAATACTCAATGCAGGAGCTGCCTCCTGGTGGTCAGGTCACTCCCACAGAGGGAGTGCCACTCACCCAGAAGCTGGGCTCACAGCTGGCAAGTGCAGCGGTGGTGATGGGAGCCTCTCCTGCCTCCGTGGCAGTGCTAAGGTAGGAGCAGTGAGCCAAGCAGTAAGGAGCAAAGGATCCAGGACTGTGAGAAGGATGTCCAACTGCTGGCTTAGACCAGATCCCCACAGGGAGCAGGCCTAAGCAGACAGGTGGACATCCCCTGAAGGATCCCAGACTGCAAAAGAATGAAGGCTGGGCTGAGGGACCCCCCCCCCCCACACACACACACTCTAGTCTAGTGCATGATTTTCATGCACCAAGCCTCTAGAAGATCTATATTTTATAAAGCTCATTGTGGTTGTTGTGTGGAAGTAGATAGGTTAAGAGACAAGAATGAACATGGGAAAAATAATGAAAATGTGGCAATGAGCATTAAGGAAAGCCTTCAACTATGATGTAGAAAAGGCAATAAATATGGAAGTACAGCGGTACCTCTAGATAGGAGTTTAATTTGTTCTGTAACCTTGAGGCGTGGGAAAGTATGAGACACTCGAGTCGCAGTAAACTGGTGGGTCGTGTGCAGCCAGCCGATCCTCGCGATTACTCCTATCTCAACTGTTGCTCGTATTTCAAAGCAAAAATTGCTCCCTTGACCGCTCGTATCTCAAAAATCTAGTATGTTAGGGCACTCGTATCTCGAGGTACCACTGTAGTGGTTAAAAGTGCAGAATGTGGGGGTGGGGGTGTGGAGAAGAGGGTGGGAATTGTCAAAGAAGCTGTGCACAAACCCTTGGGATAGAGCAAAGAAGGTCAGCAGGGCATAAAACCAGAGATCAGCCACAGTAATGACTTGTAGCAGTTGAGGATAAGGGTGATGAGGAGGTGATTTGCAGACTGATTGTGGGGCTCAGAATTTCTTTTAAGACCTAGAACAGTTCCCTTCATTCTCTTCCTTACACTTACTGTCATCCTGATACATTAGGAAAGAGTCTGGCTCACGCAACAATGCTAATCCCATCCCCCAAATTGCTGTCCAATTCCCTGTGGACCTGACCCCAATCAGTCACTGTGTACAATATGGTCAGGCAGTAACACTCCGATGTTTTCCAATGCCCGGAAGTATACCCCTTAACAGTGGGGCTTTTGGAAAGAGCAGCCATGTGTGACTAGAAGGAGCACCACATTGTTCCTCACAGATGAAAGAATATGCCTCTTGGTTGCTCATGGAGAGAGCTGCTCTTACTGAGGAACACTGTGCCCTTTGAATGTGATTAGTAAGACAGAAATGACTCTATTCTTTAAAGGTCTCCCAATGACCAAATTTGGCCTTTGGGAACTTGATAGAAACATTTCTTATGAGTCAGGCTGGTTTGCCTTATTTTCTGTCATTAGTTGCTATGGAAACCACACAGCCCAACCCCAGGGTTCAGAATTCCTGCAGTTAGCCTCAAATTTACCCATAGTTTACACAGCAAACAAGTTTGCTTACTTTGTTAATCTTTAAGCTACTTCCTGCCCTGTTCAAATTGGAAGCTGAAGAACCAACTCAATACTGCCTAAAGCCCAGGCTGCTTTTTTCATGTGAACCAAAATAATAGATATATGCCTTTGTGCCCTGCCCTGAGGATGGTAGAGATATTGAGAAGAATTCTAAATTATTTCCTAGGTTATCTGACTGTTAGATCAAAGCTGCTCCCTTGCTAGAAGATAAAACATACACATGCAAAAGGAATTTAAGAATTCTTTACACTGTCTTTTTTGGTTTCATCCCAATTTCTTGGCAAAATCTCCAGTCAAATCTTAACAGCTATTAGGTTTATTTTTTAGGAAATATGCACTTTAGAGAGATTCTTGACAGATTTTTGCTACTTAAACTTCTTTGATGATAACTATAACTCTTTAAAATACAAGAAAGTTTTATGTTCCTGGTACCACTTGATTATTCAAAGATTCATGGTGTGCTGTGTGTCTTCTTTAGGAAGAAATTTTAATAGGGAGACCCAGAATTGTAAAATAGCAATATTAACACCTGTAATACAAGTTGTTATAAATACTAAAAAAATTAAATGGACAAATTCCTAAGAACATTTACTTACACATAGTACACACTTACCCAGTGTGACTTTTTCTTTTCATTAGATCAGTTGCTTTGTGGTCATTTGGCTGCTTAATTTCTACCTGCATATGGTCAGGACCAATGGTGCATTAATAGGTAGAGAATGTGAAATAGTGAAAAAAAATCGTAATTAGGAGAACCTGAATATTATTAAGTATTCTATTTAATTTTAGCTACATGATTTAACTTGGGCAAGTGACTTAACTTCCATGAGTTGTGACCATAAACTAAGAAGGTTGGAGTAAATAATCCTGAAGCAGCCATTTTGGCCAATATAAAGGAAGCATCACACATGACTACTAGCCCTGCTATATTTATTACTTAAAAATTACACACACAAAAAGTGAACAGTGCAAGGTGGAGAAAAGATAAACATGGAGTAGAGAGCAGATACATTTGGTAAAGTAGATAGAATTAAAACTGTAATTCAATTTTCACATATCTATAGTTCATGCATGCTAATGGGTCACATTAAAAATAATAAATTCAATTTGACTGACTTATGCCTTCTCACATTATAGGAACTCAGTCTATGCAAAATCTCACCTAGGCTGTTTCATGCATTCTCCCTGTAGTCAAGTCTATAAGTTCATACTTCTTACTGATAATGGCCACCTGTAAGGTCACTCAGAGGAGGTCACTCATCATTTCTAGTCACATTGCTGTTTGGTGTGAGAACACTCATGTTCATATCCTTGGCTGGGGTTTTCTCCCTATATTTCAAATGTCAGCTTCTTCAGGTGAAAGTGTTGCTGTGTTCTGCATAGTTGTGAGAAGACACGCCTCTACTTTGCTCCATCTGACAACTCATCACCTGAGCACTGATATTTAATTGTTTAATTCAGTGCCCAAGTGATGTATTGTGCTATGGTTCCTCAAGTAAAGAGCTGTTTATTGCTCCTATCTAGCCTTCTCTTTATAAAGTTCAATACAGTTCATGGGGCGAGAAAGGGACAAATATTGCCTGAGACCCACCTGCTATGTTTTTTCCTCTCTTCCAGCCCCAAATGAATATTAACCCCTAAAGGCCTTGCCCATCATGGAACAATCAAGTTCAGACAAGTCAGAATATCAACTTAACTTCAAACTACTATCTTCCACAAAGGAAATATAGAACTTATTTAAATGAAAAGGAAATTCTAGCTGATGAACAGTAAGAAAAATACCATGATGTGTTTGAGAATTTGTGATTGAAGTTCTGAGAAATGATAATAAGGTCAGATTAGCAAAAACATCCAGTGCTAAGCTGGTGAGTTTATACTGAATCTGACCAGCTATTCTGAGAGTCATTGTAGAGATAAATACAAGGTGAAAAATCAAGTCAATTTTTGTATCCTATGTTTTAAAAGTTTAATGACTTAAAATTAAATCCAAATTTACTGAGTACTTTCATGAAAATATTGTACCCTTTCAAGCATCAGTTTATTCTTCTGTGATATTGGGATAACTCTACTTTTGTTAAGCATTGCTATAAGGAGTAAATCAGATTATTTGTGTAAATTCAGTTGTTATAGGACCTACTGCATAGTAGAAGGCCAGTATCTATGTATTTTTTCTTTCTTCTTATTAGAAGATTGAAGTGAAATAATTTTCACCTTAAAAAAAACTAAAAAAATACACCTGCATTTAAGAATTACCTATGTTTTAGTAATTCATCTATCAGTAATGTATACCATCAACGATGAAAACAATTTTACTGTTAAGACTTTAGAGTTCAAAGGGGAAAATGGTAACATTTAGTCTTATGGCCCTAAAAGGTTTAATTTTTTTCTTTAATCTTCTGATAAATTATACCTAAATCCACATAAGGTTTATTACTAAATGCAACACATAAAATACTAACAAAGGTATCCTCTCTTTTTATGGATGTGATGTTATTAGAAAAAGTTAATTTCATTTAATTTCTCTGAGCTATTACTACATTATTTAATTCAATGTGTTTGCTGAATTTTTACTCTAATTTATACACAAAAATAGTAATTAAAACTGTTCTATTGAAATATAATTCACATATCAAACAAGTCATTGATTTAAAGTGTACATTCGATGAGTTTTTAATATATTCACAAAGTTGTGCAACCATTACCACAATGAATTTTAAGACAGTTTCATCACTGTAAAAGAACTACATCATATCCTTTATCATTTGCTTTCTTTTCCCACCCCATTCCCTTTCCTTAGCATTTTGCAATCATTAATCCACTTTGTCTATCTATAGATATGCCTTTTCTGGGCTTTCATATGAAAAGAAATATGTGGTCTTTTGTGTCTGCCTTCTTGCACTTAGCATAATGTTTTCAAGGTCAATCCATGCTGTAGCATGCATCACTATTTTTTTTATTGTCAATAATATTCCACTGTATGGATACACCACATTTTATTTATCCATTCATCACTTGTATCATATGAAGCCTATTCTCTCTCAATTAACATAAATGCTAAAGAAGAACCAGAAAAGATAGGGAAAATTGGCCATGTTTCACTATTTTTCAGCAGCAAAACTTTAACTAGAATTCAGATCTTATAATTATTTTATGATTGCCATTTTCATCTCCATTGATAGTTTGCAAAGTTTTAGAAAGAGGGCTTGTGCTGTTATAATGGCTGCAATAATATATAAGAGCCAGTCTCTACACCCCTTGCAATATTCAATTTAGTGAAATGGTGATTGTCTCTGCTTTTATTCATCCCTGAGACACTCATCTGAGTGCAGAGCACATAATGAGTATATAATAGGAAGCTGTGTAATTGGTGCATTGAAAGAGTTGAACTCATGGGATATAAACATATAAGCAATTTTGTTTGGATTTTTATTTCTCCTTTAAGCCTATTCATTGTAGTAATTTTATTTTCCATAAACTTAGGTAAAAACTTGGATAGGCCTCAAGAAACTAGATATCCTAGAGTTTCTTTATGTCTCAACTCAGTTTATAGAATGGCAAAGCTATGAAATAATGAAAAGTGCCACCTTCATTGAAAATAGTCTTCTTTTCCACCCAAGCCCTGCAGTAGGCCAGGAACATTCAGGGCTTGGGGAGAGAGGCCCCAGAGGGATCCAGGAAGTTCTCATAGTGCTGCAATGGGTTGGCTCTGTGTTCCCTGCGACTATCAGGGGTTTATGCACTGCTTTTTTTAAGATTGACTTTTATGTTCTTTAGAAGCCTTCTCTCCCACATCACTGGATGACTATAGACCTTGACATGCATAATTTACACTTTTCTGGCTCATCTTTTCTCCTTCCTTAGTCTCTAGAAATACAGCAGCATCACAGTTTCTCTTCCTAGTGGCCCTATTGGAAAATGCCAGATATTCTTTTCTTATGGATGGCCCACGTCTGGTTCACTAGATATATTTATTTCCTTTTGTCCAAAGAAGGTCAAATCCACAGTATCAGCAGGAAGTAGCCAGTTTTTGTTTCACCCCTTGTATTTCTCAGACCAGTCAATTATGTCTCTTTCCCCACCCTGCTATACACTGCAAGCCACATATAGTTAGTATGCTCACGAGAGTTCTTGAAGTTCCTCTCTAGATTTGAGATGGTAGAAGACGTTTTCTCCCACCTGAGTGTTCATGTGTCTCAGGTGTCAGGAGAATTGATATCACAGCTCTAAGGAAATCCTCCTGATCATTTCTTCCTCAAGCTTTTCACTATACATGTAGACAAGTGATTTAAGAGTTATAAGTCTGCTTTAAATAAACAACAACTAAACTCTTTGAAATTCTGTATGTTAGTATGTTACTTTAGAATATTATATCTATTACATTTTGGTGGCTCAAATATAATTTTTAATTTAATATCTATTTACACTTCTGAATTGTCTGGAAGGCAGGGTGATTTATTAAAAGGAACTCTGGTCTAGGGTGACACTAGCTATCATCTATGGAACTCTACACCAGACATTATGCTAAATAATTTGTAAACATTATGTCATTAACATTTTGTAACAACTTAATGATATAGCTATTATGGTTTTTCTTTAATAAAGCATGGAATCAAATCTTCAAAGTTTATCATTTAGAATGGTATGCTAAACAAATCATGTAGTTGGATGCTTTCAACAGGAAGAAATGGAACACCCCCCTCCACCAAATGACTTAAACAATAGAAACAAATACTGTTTTACATAGTAGTCAATCTAAATATAGCACAACTCCAGTCGTGGTTAACTTAATCATTAAGTCTTAATGGATCAAAGATGTGCCAAGATTCTGGATTCTTTCCATATTTCTGTTCGGTATCCTTGGTATTTAAGCCTATCCTAGGCTCATTCCTTTCCTGATCACAGGATGATTGCCACATTTTAGAAATCACATCTAGATAAGACAATTATTAGCAGAAGAAGAGCTGTTTCTCTCATAGGTAAAAAAAAAAAAATTCCCAATTTGCCACGCCAGCAACTAAGAAAAAATGGCATTCTATGCAACAAAGAAAGAGGAAGATGTACTCCACATGTGAGGTGGGCAACCTTTGTCACAGGACTTAAATAACTTGCCTTAGGTCATGGGATAGATTTGAACCCACGTTTATTTTGTTCCAAAGTTTACTTTCTGCTCTTGTTCAGTGCTATACAGTAATCTATGTAGCCTATATATCCAGAGGGATAGGTAAAGGTAATCTGAGTTATAGAATTTTAAGGGATGGTTAAGTTCTCAGATACTCAGTTCTTTTTGTCATCCTTTAAAAGAAGATTTTTTTAAACATAAAAGATATATGACTTCAGGTATTTAAGAAGACTGGCCATTGTTCTGCAAGTGAAAATACCCATGTTGCAATTATTATTATTTCATTTGTGTTTTCTGTGATGAATCATTTTATAATGTTACCAGGTGGATACTGGGAAGCTTCAGATTTTTACCGTTAGAGACAGCAGATTTGTGATGGATGAAATGAATTTCTCAAGTGGATCGGTTTATCAGTCAATATGAACCTATAGAGAAAGAGGAGAGAGTGGGTTTACAGGGCTCACACTGTGCTATCATCACCCAGGATAGCTGCCAAATCTGAGCTACAGCTTTGAAAGGATATTCCAAAGAGGGTTATGCATGCAACCAGTGAACCACTAAGCTCAGCCCATCTGAGAATACTGCCTTTGGTTAGATTGCTGCTAATGCCAAGTTCATGCTCATTGGTTTGGCTGAACTTTTAGTGTATAGAGATGTTTGTCCAAATATGGGTAAGGACATGACTGGAAACAACCTCTTATTTCCAGCCAGAACTTTCTTCCAAGCTCTTGACTTTTGTATTAATGTGAAGAGTTCATAATATAACTCTGAATGCTTTACATGCTCATATTTATGCCCCCATCTCAAAAAAAAAGCTAAGGAAGTATCAAAAGGCACTTCATTTATTATGATATATTTCTTTCCTAGAAGAGGTGGTTATTTATTTTAAAAGATACCAAGCTAGGGCAAATTCTACTTGGACTGACTAAAGAAATAAAAAGTAACTCTGTACAATTTAATCAAGGTCTGAAAGCAGGATTTGCCAAGAAAATAAATAATTTACCCATAGATAACCAAAAGTTAACTATCTAGAAAACACTGTTTGAGAAACCTTCAAGTAATTGCAAAAATAGTTAAATAATATTGGCAATGGGGCATGTGTGCCATTCAGTGTTTACCACTGGATGAAAGCTCAACTTGTTTTTTTATAAAGAAAAAAAAGAAAACTAAAACTTAAAAAATTTAAGAATTTATCAAATCTGTATTGATTCTCAGGAACCTGGGACAGATATGAATTTTAATATGAACTAAACTTGACCCTTGATATGAATCCTGCACTTCAATCCATAGACACACTTTGCTAATAGATACATTGTTATGGGAATTTATCCAAATAGCAAATGTTTACTGAATTCTATTATGAATGCCATGCTAAAAATTGGGATTGACACAGTTGTTGGTTAAGATAAACTTTAGCCGTTGTTATGGAACACTTATCTTTTGGGGAAGATACATAAAACACAAGTAAACAATGAAACGAATATAAATTATGATCTATGGAATTGATAAACAAGAGCCTAATGTTAAAAGTGAGTCTACAGGGAAGGTTTTTCTCATGATTTGGCTTTTCTGAGATTTAAATGATCAGAGGAAGCTAAGATTTCAAGGAATTGCTTAAGTAAGTAAAAGAACAATTTTAAAGATAAATCATATGTTTATTCTATGTAATTCTAAAAACTCTATTAATAGTGTTCTGTAGGGTGGTACTTCTTAAACTTTAGCATGAGTCTGAATCATCTTCTACAGAACTCCTTAAGACAGATTCCTGGACTTCATCTTCAGAGGTTCTAATTTAATAAGGCTTGGATTAGGTCTATAAATTTGTATGTTTAAAAAACATATATTTATTGTTTTTAGAGAGGAAAGGAGAAGGAAAGAGAGATAGAAACATAAATGATGAGAAAGAATCATTGATTAGCTGGTTCCAGCACACCCGACACTCAGGAGGGAGCCCTCAACCTGGGCATGTGCCCTGACCTAGAATCAAACGGTGACCTACTGGTTCATAGGTCAAAGCTCAGCCACTGAGCCCTGCTGGCCAGGCTAAATTTGCATTTTTAAATATGTTTTTATTTATCTTAGAGAGAGAGTAAAGAAGAAAGAGAGAGAGAAAAAAAGACAGAAAGAGAGAAACATTGATCAGTTGCCTCTCATACACACCCTGACCAGTGATCAAACTCACAAATTGGGTATGTGCACTGACTGGGAATCTAACCAGAGACCTTTTGGTGCATGGACAGACATTCAACAAACTGAACCACACCAGTCATGTCTATAAATTTGCATTTTTAACAAATGCCAGATGTTGCTGTTGCTTCTGGCTTGTGGACCAGTACTACTTTGAGCAGTTCTGCTGTAGGCTAAATGTTTTTTGTCAACACAATTGTAGAGAAGAATAGATTAACCAAATTAAGAAAATTTATACTTCTATTACTATAGCTTACAGAGCATTGCATATACCTTACCTCATTTGATTTGTATAGTTATCATTTGAGAATGTGATTTTTATCTCTGTATTATTTATTTAGTCATTTATTCATTCAACACATATATGTTCAGATGCTATTAGGTGATCAGCACTACACAAACTGTGCTGGCAATATGATAATGAGCAAAACAGAGATGGAGCTCTGGAGTTCAGAAGAATAGGCAGACCTTAAGCCAATTATCACATCATATATTTCTAAAATGTATATAACAATCACATTATATAGATGACAAGTGGCATGAAGAAAATGTATTAAGGAAAAATAAACCAAAAGGAAGCTATTTTTATCAGAATGTCTAGGAATGCCTCTGAAACTTCTGGGTTTATGCCGTTAGTAGATGAAAAAGCCAGAATTATCTCCAAATCCTACTGCTATTTCCCCTCTGTCATGGCTGCCTCTCAAGATGCACAAGGTCAGGAAATTGCCAAGTCAGGAAAAGGATAAGGCGCTCAGATCAGGAAGTGACACTGCCTGGGACTGAATCTAAGGAAGACCCACGCCCCGTGGATGGGAATCACTATGTACCAAGAGTAAGTCATCACATCCAGTAGCCAGAGATGCATTATCAGCAAGTTTATGGCATCCTACCTTATCAGAAAGCACTCCTCTAAATGTCATTAAAAAATGAAATTTTGATGACATTTCCATCAAAAGGAGGAAATTAAAAAATGTTTTAACACTTGATCATGTATTAAATACTTTTTTTCTGCCATATTGAGGCTTATTGTTTCCTTCAATTTACAGATGGATAAATTCAGGTTCATGTTGGTTAAATAACAGTGAAGAGCATACATCTGGGCAGAAATGGAATAAAATTTCCTCTTGTCTCTGACAATTAAGTCAGTCTGACTGGTAGCTCAGAGTCAAGTAGATTCATCACTATAAGGAAAGATTCCTAAGAATCTTTCTTTAAAGTAAACTTTTGTACCTGACACAAGCATTTGATGGAGACAGGTCTGAACATTCATTTCAGTGATTTTTCAAGTGTATGTGAACAGAATATTAGAGGTGTGCTTAAAAGAGATGCTGGATCCAATGCATCTGACCCAGAAAGTTTGGGATTTGGTTTACACACACACACACACACACACACACACACACACACACTTGTTGTTTTTTAACTAGTTTCCAAGGTCATTCTAAAGCCTAGCTAGGTTATATTCCTCCAATTTGGCTGTTTTCAAGTCAGGATATAACAGAAAAGTAGGTCAATGTGGCTAGAACAAGAATAAACATAAAAAATAAGGGCATATTTTAATATTTTTATGGGTAAATAAAATTCTTATTAGTTCATGCCACACAGCACATTTGCTCAAAAGTTCCATTCTTATCAAACTTAGAGATAACATTTCTAAGATTCTTGGTACTGAGAAAGAGCCTTAGTTAACGTATCTCAATCCTCTTGTCATCCATAAATTAATTTCTTATGTATTTTTTGAGACTTTGTCACTTACAATCTTCTTTACCCCTAAATTTATATGGCTGAGGATTGAATACACGACTGTGATCACCATGGTATAAAGAATGGTGGGTATATAAGCTTGATTAAAACGTCAATGAATCCCTCCTTATTCATTCCTAAGGCCATGAAATAAAAATAGGATGCTAAGTAAAAAGCTCACTATCAGTGAATAGGCAAGAATTCTTGAAATACTTTACTGAAAAACTGAGATAAACTTATAGAAAAATTAGAACCTAAACTTGAGTAAATTTCTCTGGAAGCAGCATTAAAAATGCAGTAGAAAGTAGGACAGAAAAAAATGATGCCCATTACCTAACTAATAGGGGCTCCACAAAGAGAATGGGAGAAAAAATTATGATATAAATAATTTAAGAATACTCTCTAGAACTGAAGAACATGAATTTCTAAATTTAAATATCAAGCACAGCAAACTAAAAACCAAGCAAAAAATAATAAGAGGTCACACTATTATGAAAAATCATTGAAGATAAAGATTTTGCAAGATTTCAGAAGAGGCAAAGGAGTTAATAAACAAACTAGTAACCCGGTGTGTGAAATTGTGGGAGTCTCGGGACCCCGCCTGCATTGTGGGATGGCCCTGAGACCTGGATAGCCACCCCAATGCACTGCCTCCAAGCCACTGGAAGTCCCCAGACCCTGCCTTCTGGTGATGGATTGTGACAACGTGAGGGCATCAAGGCGTGATGGCATGAGAACCACCTAGGCTTTTATTAGTAAGATACTTTTAATCAGAAGAGTAGTGAATTTGTCAAAAGCTAGAAAACAACATCCTAAATATTCCCAAGGTAATAATGCTCAACCCAGAATTCTATATATAGCCCAAGCTGTCAATCAAGTATGATTGCCAGAAGAAAGGCAGTTCCATACAAGCAAGGAGTCAAAAATAGATATTCCATGAACACTTTCTGTGGAAGGTACTGGAAAATATGCTTCTACAATGAGAAAATGAAAAAAAAAGGAAGAGATGGTATTCACAAAACAGGGAATCCTAAGTAGTCATATTGCAAGACTGGAGCATAACCTATCTAGAGGGAACAGGTCAAACTTTGATTTTTTTCTATTTTGTAGAAAGGGTCATTGTTTAGGATACAGTCCTTTGGAAACACAAGTTTTCTGTGGGAATCTTTCGAATAAAGATCATGAAAAGGACAAAAATGAAAAATAAATGAAGTTGCTATTAATTTCTGAGAGAAAAGTATTTTCCGGAAAGAAACAAAAATTTGGTCACCAAGGACATTGGAAGAGTCACATAGCTCAGTGTTCAAAAGTAGTTCTGGATTATAATTGTGTATTTCCTCACTAGAGGTCTACCTATAAATGTAGTATTGGGAGAAAGGGGTATGGAATGCCATTAACTGCTAATACTCATCGAAAAATAGTACTGTGTGCTGGAGACTGTTCTAGATGTTTTACATGTTCTTACCCATTTAACTCTCACAACCACCCAATGAGGAAGTACAGTCTTAGTCTGTTACACATATAAGACACTTGAGGTACAGAGATAAAGTAACTCATTCAAGGTCATACAGCTGGGAAGTGGTGGTCCCAAGATTTTAAGCCCAGGTCTTCTGGTTCCACTGTTCTTGCTTTTGAATTCTATCCTGTATTACCCCTTTAGTGAGTTAGCATTACCAGCAAGTAACAGATTATGTCCATAAAAAGAAATCAGGAAATTACTGCATAAGCATTTCATTTAGAATTACAAAGGCAAATACCAAAAGAAACAGCAAGGAAGCTAAAATATTTGCCTCTGAGAAACGTGACAGGAGAGGGTAGTAAGGGTCAGGGGAAGCTATTTGCATCAAAAGCCTTTCATTTTTTATTTAGGTGCTTGTATTACTTTGTTAAAAAGAAAATTAATTGCTTAAAGTAATTAATGGACACAGACAATGGTGTGGTGAGGCCAGAGGGAAGGGGTGGGACAGATGCTGAGTGAGGGGGGGGTGGGCAAAAGGGAATAAATGAAAACTTCTGTAATAGTGCCAACAATAAAAATAAAGGAGGAAAAAATTAGATGGCAACTAGAATTTCTCAACCTTGCTGCCAAGGCTTAATCCCAGTTATAATTAGCTAGTATAAAAAATTTTTGTACTTTATTTTACCCACATAGAAGATTATCCAATCATAACTGCCTATAATTCCACTCAAACCTCATGATATAATACAGGATGAATAGTGATAGGTGATGGTCATAAGAATATAGGTAAATAAATTCATCCTGTGTAGAAAATTTAAAATCTGGAAACATCATCGACATAACGGTTGTTAGTAACGATGGCTGTTATCACTTCCCCTGCCTTGTCCCACTTTCCCATCCCCATTAATGCCATATAGCTCTCTCCACCTTGAATTCCTTGGTGCCTTGTCAGAGGTGGACTTTAGCAGGATAAATTCTTGGCCTAGCTTAAAGTAACAATTCTTTAGCTCTTGACCTGAACACACAAACTAAAACTAAATTCTGATATAAAATGATTCACTAGAGAACTATACTTGGGTGAAGAAATCCAGCTGAGAGAATCATTCATGTTTGAAACATGAACAGTAGAGTTAATCTGGAAAAAAAGTAGGCAAGATTTGTAATCACTTGAATGTTTTTTTTTAAAAAAAAAAACCCTGCTTGAAATAAAGAAAATTTTCTTAGAGTCTTACAGCTGAATTATTTGTGCCTCCTTACATGGAGCACGTCAAGCACATTTTTAAACCTAAAAAAGAAGTGAACAAGTAGAAAACATGTATTTGGATGGAGAAGGCTTGGTTGAACTAATTGTAAGGGAGGAACCCGAAGGAATAGTAATAATTCATAGACAATTCAGAACTATTTAAATATCAGGACTGAATAGAGCTGAAACAGAATAAGAATATTGGTCTTAAGATACTCATTTTCTTTTAACTCGGGGGAAAATGGCAATACAACAGAAAATAAAAATTTTCTGAGACAAATCCATCAGTATCCAAGTTTTCAAAATCAAAGAAAATTGGGCAATAGCTTATAGAAATTAGGCACTTAAAGAGGTAGCCGACATTCTAAATATTTAACAAAATGATACACAGGGAGATGAACTCACTTGAACAAGGGCACATAGTGACCTCCTGGTTCATAGGTCAATACTCAACCACCAATTCACACTGGCTAGGCTAGGCTCACTTTTTAATTCAAGGTGTTAAAGTAATAAAATTTGTGGTGGAGCATATGTTGATTATATCATCGTTGATCTTCTGCCAAATCCAATGCAACGTTCTCCATAATTCTGTACCTTAAAACAAACAAACAAACGAACAAAACAGGAGGAGCAAACACAGAGCTGTGAGAATTGTGTACTATATTGGAAGATGATACAACAGGTACTGTGGAAAAGTCTTCCCTGGAATAATTTCTGTGCTCCCTTAACACAGGAAGCACAAAGGGCAAACAAATACTCCTGCGCTCTCTGTCCAACTTTATTTTATTTCTACTGATGAGGGGGAAATATATTCATGTTTGTTTGCATTTCATTTTTGACTGAGAGCAAGAGAATGTTGGGCAGTAACTTTTGAAGGTGACTTTGCGGCTTTGTGCACAGTGCTTGGGCACAAGGAGGTAACTCTGTCCTTGCTTTCTAAATTAGGTTTGGCTTCTAACAATCCTGCTATTTAGAAATGTTTCTACTGCAGAAAAACTAAACACTTTGTTCTTCCTGCTCTTAAAATTGACCTTTCATAATAAATCTTTATACATTTGATTGCAGAACTCAGGGCTCTCAATTCCCTAAGTAAATAAATTAGAGATAATTCAATATTTGAGGATAAGATTTATAGTCCTGCTCCTTACAGTTTCTCAGGTGAGCGCTCTATAATCAAGCCCAAGCAAACAGCTCTATTATCTGATTTCCTGTAACACCCTAACAGCTTGGGGTGCTGAAGCCTACACAGGAGAACAGGAGCCCAGGAAAGACATCCCTCTCTTTGTCCTGTGCTTCACAGCTGTGCTTCCCTGCGTATTTTCATCTCTAGAGAAAGCATGCCTCCCGCAATGTACAAGTCAGCACAGCATTGTTCTGTAAGCCCTCCACCTTCATCAGATAAACCAACTATTTCGGAGCTGACTGAGATTATTATGAAGGGAGGATGAAAGGATCTTTCTGCTCAGCATGCCTCTAGAAAAATTCTTGCTTCTCTCTGCACCATTCCTGAAATGATACCAATAATACATTATCTAGGCCTCAACCTCCTAGTCCAACAGAAGGGCAACAACGCCTGCGCCAGTCACTATATGATACTATTGAGCATCTGGGGAATTCTTAAGGTGCTTATTTGTTTTTCCAGAGAATTTCATTCCTTGTCATGTGTGGTTACAGCTTTTGCTAACACTCAGCGCCAGAACCCTTATGACTAATTGCCTTTCAAGGGGCATGACTGCAAATAAGTCAAAAGGGAACTCACAGAATGAGTGCTAACACGAAGAAATTTTCCTTGTGTTGTGCCCAAAGACCTGGTAACAGAGATTAGGTTATTTTTAGCTGTGAAAATTATGCCTGCTTACACAACCTGCCTCTTTATAGCTATTAATAAGAAAGAAAGAAAAACCCTCATAATTGGAGCCAGATGCTACCATGAGCAAAGTTATTTCTTTTAGAGCAGATTTTACATGAAAAAATGCTAGAAAGAATTCTCATAGAGAAATGTGGCCTTTAAAGAAATTTCTTCTCTCTGGATCATAGGATTGTGGGTGGACGCTTTGTACATCAGCAGCAGAGAAACACACAGTTGGCATGACAGCTCTTGTTCAGCGAGTCTCCTTTGAACAGCATATAAGCTAAACCTCTATCTGCAGGGGCCCTGCTGCCTTTGAACTTGTTTTCCAGTTTTTCCCTAATTCATATACACAGCCTACCAAGAACAAAATTTGACCATATGCACCCAAATTCATCTGTATGAGAAAGCATACAACCTATGTACAATGTATGGGCACACACGCGTGCATATTTACACACATATGTATGCACCGAACTTTTCACTCATTTAAATGCACTTCATGAATTATTGTTTGGTCTTTCAGCAACCATATTGAATGCATTTTGGATATACAGTATGCCTTTTTTTAGCAACTTAGTAGGGAAGAAGAAAGAAAGAGATAAGAGGAACGGAGGGAGAAAAAGAGACAGTGAGGGAGAAAATGGTAAGAAAGAAGGAAAGGAAAAAAGAAAAAGACTTAGGAGTGCAAGTTCTAACTTCACTGTGAACTCTCTATCTAGTTTCTTCATACATAATATGAGGTTAGTGATGCCCTTTTAACATATTTTTCATAGAATAGGATAATAGCAAGTAGGAGAAACTTTTAAAACTACAAAACACTCTTAAATGTAAATAGATGAGACCACTGTGAAGAGTGGCGTACTTACATAAAAACAAAAAACAGAAAGTGTAGGCCATATGAAGCTTGCTCTTATATAAACCTTATTCTCAATAAACCTCAAATATTGCCTACAGCCTCCATTCTTATACCACTCAAATGTTTCTTTAAGAACTTCCACGGTGATCTTTCTAAAATATTCATTTTATGACGCTTTTCTCCACATGAAATACATCACCTGTAAGGTAAAATAGCTTGCATTCTTTATATGGCTCACAACCCTTAAGGTTGACTCATACCTGAGTTAGCAACCTCACCTCTCTCCACCCCTTCCCTTGAATGTGGTCTCCAAGCACACCAAACAACTCCTAGTTTCCTGAACATACTGTGTCCTTGTTATCCCTGTGCAGTTGCAAAACTTTTTCTTCTGCCTACATTGCCTGTCCTCCCTAAAGCTATGCGGAAAAACAGTAATCATCCTACACTGAACATCACCAAATCCTCCTCTGTGAAGCTTCCATGTTCAAGAGAAGCAGAATTTTTACCCTTTCTTTGTGCCATCACTCTATTGGTATCTGCTTATTCTTTTTTATTCTTATTTACCTGTTCACATTCATGCATTGAATCCAATAGAACACATCTAATTTAACCTTGATACCAAGTGCATGGCACAGTGCCTGACATATAGAAGATGCTCAATGTTTATTACGAGAAGGAATGATGTGTTGAGGAAGAACACATTCCTAAGCTTTAGAATATCTATCTGCTCTGGATTTCTTTCACATAATGATGAAATATTTTACATTATTTTATACATGTGTCATTATCTTAATCCCCAAACCACTGAGCCATTGATTTCCCTCGGAAAATGACCTCTTGAGCTCTCATCCTCTCTTGTTCTTTTACAATCCCCATTTTTGTTCACAGCTTTAGTCAGGTCATACTTATCAAATACTTCTATGGCTTGCTAGAGACATGCAAGATCTGTAGAACTCAGGAAAGAAAGAGAGCAAGATGAGGAAGTTGGTGGGAGAAAGAAGAATGTCCCACCCAAAATGAGGTGAAGAATGAGTACCAAGGCTAGCATGATAACCACATCCATGGGCTGAGGACAGGATAGAAGTAATTTAGCTCACTATTATAGTGATAATGCTGCCCACCCCCTAATTAAGAAAGTTATTATGTTCTCCCTTTAAACAATATCTTTAGTCTAGTGAAGTTTTATTTACTCCTCTAAATACAGACACTGAAAATATACCATTTAAGAAAAAAACACAAAAACTAGCCATCACAACCTTCAGCCCCTGCTTCCGACAAATAAAACCTTTTCTTTGGTTCAGTTAAACCAACCACTAATCAAAAAGATCAAGTAATGTCTTCATGTATTTATAGAACTAACTAGTCACCAACACTGAGTCACCTCAAGATCATATGAATAACACACTGTGTAGAAAATTCACAGAAATATTTTGACCTCAAAGTTTAAGTACCCTAGCCTGGTTTCTAAAACATTGTGTCTTCAATGTATTCAATTTATACTGATTCTTTTATAAGAGACCTAAAAGGCAGATATTTATGGCTTATTTGTGTGTGATATCCATATCCCAAATATTGATCAAAAACTTAATAAAACCATCATAGTTCATAGACCCAGAAAACTATTTAACCTGGAAAAGATCTTAAAAACCATTTGATCCAAACCTGTTATTCCAGAGTTAAAAAAAAAAAAAGGAAGGAAAATGTCATTGATTATCTTATCTAAAGTCATACAATGGGAGAAATGGGATGAAATTCAGATTCCATGAATTTTAGGCCAGAATATTCTCCCATAAATCATGGGGTCTACAATAAGACACATTAAATGATAAAAAGTATGCATAGTTTACACATATACATATAAGGTAAGATATATATTTACTGCTATATAAAATTAATTCAGTCTGGTTAGCATAAAAATGAAAGACTAAACCTTTTAACAGAATACAATCTCAACATACTTTTTGATAACCCAATATATTTCATCTTATAATTTTTAATCTTTTTATGACTTTGAAATTTAAAAAGGCAAAAAGAGAAGAAAGTGTTAGATGCCTTTTTTAAGGGTTGTGGAACATTTCTAAAAGCAAGGGTGTGTTTTTCTTCTCCACTGGGCAGGAAAGGGCTCCCTCTTGTGTGCCTTCAGTGACTTAGATTCTTCTGCCTGAGAAACTGCCCCCCCTCCCTTTTCTTAAAGGATTCGCTCTGTTCTTCTTGAGAGAGAAAACTGGAGTCTGAAACATAAAATAGCCCTCCTGTCACTCATCTCTTTGCATGCTGCATGTACCGAGGATAAATCAAAGCATAAGTATGAAGAGTGAATCTTCATATTTATTCCTGTCTTTGTTCACTGTATTCAACATGGTGATTCATTACCTCCCAGTCCAGAATACACAGTACAATTATAATTTAATAAAAAAGCAGAGTACTTTCTTTTATGCTTAAACTTATTGCTACTTGAATTTGTTATGTAATTGGTTTTTCAGTAGCTGTCCCGGGCCAGCCTCACTCTGTTCCTTAATGCACCATTGCCAATTAATTTCTTAACTTAATTAATGCACGAATCCAGTTAATAAATCCTTTTGGAGCCTCTAATTCTCACAAATAAACTTGTTATTAGTGTGGTGAATATAAGCAAAGAAACTATGCCTGCCTTCAAGGAACTTAATCCTATGTTAGAAGATAAAATATATGATCACAAGTGAAATAAGACAACTTGCATAAAGTGACACACAGAATGCTATGAGGGTTCAGAGCAGGAAGATTCTTGCTTAGGCTCAGAGAAGCCTTTACAGATAATGTGCATGACACCTGGGCCTGGAATAATAAATAGATTTTCAATAGTTAGATAAAGAGTTTGGGGGAGAAAACCATGCACAAGAAAAAATGGTGGAATGAAAAATGGAATCAATTCTGGACTTGCTGGAATAAGAGCATATATAGAGAAGCCACTCGTAGATAAAGGGATAGGATGGCATTGCCACAAGGAGGCTGTAACAGTGAAACATGAGGCCCGACCAGTCTTAGCATCCTGAGTGTATAGGAATCAAACACATGACCTTAGTTTTATGTTCAGCATCATGCTCTTCTAATCAGCTGCACTTAACAGGACCAGAAAAATGAAACGACAATGAAAAGGACAATGTTTCACAAACACATGGACTGTAACACTCCACAGTGACATTTTGAATGGAGAGCCTAATGGCTCATCTATTGATTTATCTGCTCTTAATTCCGCTTGGCTGTTACTTTTTTCAAGTGACATTTCCAAATTACATTCAAATATCAGTTATCTGCATTAAGGAAACAGAATTGTGGGAGAGATAATACAATTGTCATTTCTTTTAGTCTTGCATTTCATTATAATGGGAATTTGAAGAAGAAAATTCATTCTACCCAATTCATATTTTTAGAGCCATATTAAAATTAATATGCTCTCCTTTATTAATGTATCAGATTATCTGGTACTAACGGTTTTTGTGAACAATCTGCAAAAGGAATGTTCCACTATTGCTAATGGACATCACATATTTAGATGTCAGCTAAGTACATTATTTCACCTTAACAAAATGGAACATTTCTATGTGAGCACCAAGACCAAAAAAAAAAAATGTCACCTTCTAATCTCTAACCTAGTTCCATCTGAATCCCACTGGGATGAAACTCTGGTTTAAAATCTGAGTTCATTATTTCCTGGAAGTGATATTCTTTAACAATAGCTTCAACATAGGTATTTCTGTTCTACCAGAATTGTGGTAATTTATAACTATAATAATTTGTGATTTTAGTTTTCTGGTTATTAATATTTTACTTTTTAAAGTTGACATTTCCTTATATCCTTCTTCACATTCCATTAGATAATTCCTCCATACTTCATCCCCCATGGCAGGGAACCTTTAAGAGTGGTCCTTATAAATAAAAGCTATAGAGTGGTTTGGGGTTAATATCATTGATAAGCAAAGGAGAAACATTTGAAAGAGACAAGTCATTTGTTTTAATTTTACCTTAAAGTAATAGGCTAAGTTAGTCTACATAATACAAGAGGGTTACCTACCGATGATTATCACCTGCCACCATCAACACCAACCTGTTTCCTTTCTGAAAACTATTGACCAAAAATTGCTGCCTGGCAAGGACTCCAGCTGCTTCGACAAAGCAAACCTAACATATTGTGCAACAGTGGTGCCCTCTAATGGCTGACACTGCACACTGCCTTATGGTGGAGGATTCATGAGTGTGATGGGGAAGCTGCAGCTAAGACTCTCAAAGATCCAGCCTTGGAGCAATGATTTGGGTTCCATTTCAGTGGTGAGGACAATGAAAATGGGAAGTGGTACCAGTTCCCTGATACTCAGCTCAGAATTACCACTTCCATTACTGTGACCTGGAAAACCAGTTATCAGATCGGAGAGAAGGTATGTATTCTGGAGTAGCATGGAATAATTAACCTGAGCAGTCATGCACATACATATACATATATAATACATTCCTAGAGTGATTCATTTTAGATGTTGTCATGAAAATATATTAAACTTTACAAGCATGAAAATATGTTTTATTTTATATTTGGAGAGATGTGGGATATAATTACATTCTGTAGCAAGTCTTAGAATAAACAAAATATGGATTTTTTTTAAGCATGGCTTTAAAAAAATATTATGTAATAGCAAGAAACAATCCTGATCCTCTTCAACACAACAATCCTAGAAGATCAATTTTCAGAAACACTCATTGGACTCAGCAATTTTCCCAAGGGTTTCTCTCATCTTTGAATATTCAAACCATTCCCTTTTGAATAATTCATCAAGTCAAAATCCCCTTCCATTTTCTCCAGTTTTCCCATGGAGTAATTCTACCAGATCCATATTCATTAGTGCCTCTGTTTGGGATTCCAGCAGTTTTCCCAAACAACTCTTGTTAAATACATGTCATTCTGCTTTTTTGTGAAATGTGTAGCTTTACTCTGCAATTTTATCAGACAATGATAGTTGACTGGGTTCTAATTTTATAAGTGATCAGTTTATTAATGAATATTTTAATATAAAACAGCTTTTTCTTCCCCTCAAAAATGAATTCACTCATAGATAATTAGTTCAGGGAAATACAGGACCCTCCACCTCCTGTAGATAGCTGATTTGGCAATACCTTCAAATGGAGACCTGGACTCCTAACCCTTCCTTTGTCACACTGCTTTCCTCTATCTCAGTAACAATATCCACAGCCCTATTAGACATTAGACATTTCAGAATAACTTTTGGTCATTATATTGAAATTACAAATGCCATGTTGAAGCTTCATAGCTCAGGAGGCACTGTGTGATATTGGACTGAGTTCAGAATTGATCTCATTACCATTTGCCTTGGGTTGCTTATTGGCATAATGATAGTCATTCATTTGTGCCAAAAGCATGAATAACAGACTAGCTTCCTATAGCCATCATAATTATCACCTTATCTGGAAAAATGGTGGTTGAAGCACAGGGGCCATGTCTGTTAAGATAGTAGATGCTTTGATCATTGAGAACATTATCCAAAATCAAGATTTAATAAATCTTAGTGTGTTTTTTTTTGTTTTTTGGGGGGATGAGGGAACTTACATGTTATTGTAGCTGGCATTGACCATGAACTGTGAGCTAAACAAAACTTTAATCTTCTGAGCTACCATTTCAATACTTAGCTAAAAAACAAACAAACAAACAAACCCGTTTACCACCTGATACTATGTGGCTTAGTCTCAGAGTCATGGAACCGTCAATAAAACAACAAAAAGAGCTGGAGAGGATCCAAATACACAGTCCAAGGCAACCGTATAAACACCTTCTTCCTTCCTACTTTCTTCCATGATATTTTGCAACTGCCAAGATGCTCCTGTCGTAAAAGCCCCTGGACAAAATGGTTTTCTACTCCTGCACGTATAGCTTTGCTCTCTCCTCTCTCTCAATTCTATTATTTAGTTCAATGAATATGTTCTAAGTACTCCTTCTTTTCCTCTAGCACCTTGAATTCTCTTTCAACGCTAAGTCTTGTAGAAACTTAGAAAGAAGAGAGAAGCTTTGTGAGGATGGGAAAAAAGCTGAGAGACAAAGATCAGAGTCTGGATGGAATTGGGAATGGTTAGAAGGCTAGGGAGACTTCAGAATTAATAATTTTTTGTCTCATCTGAGCATATATGATATATGCAAAAGGAATACATAATTAGTGGTTGAAAATATTAGCAACTTACTGCCTGTACCCTTGCTACAGGTAAAGGAGAAGCTATCCCAGAGGTTATATATTAAAGTAGAAAATTTTCTCTATTTGAGTCTGCTCAGTTTCCTTGTGGATGAAAAAAAAATTATAGCTCTTAACACTTCCTCATGATATCTCAAACTGTGGAAGTGTGTGTGTGTGTGTGTGTGTGTGTGTATGTATGTATGAAAAGACACTAACCCACTAATCATACAATACCAGGGTTGAATTTATTTCAATTACATCCATCCACATCCATGGCTTAAATGTAAGAAATTGGAGGCTCAAAGAAATGTTGAGTTGCCCACAGTAAAATTTAAAAAAATCTGAATCCAGATTTGTTAGCCCCTACTACTGAAATCCAATATCCAGATTTATCCTCATGAGGAGACAGGAAAAAGCTAGGGACATGATGGCTTAGGTGATGAAAGGCAGGGGCTGAAAAGATATTCTGTTTGCACATCTCTGGCCCTCTGTCCTTCCAGCATAGACATCAGGAGGATACCAAGCCTGATGCCTGCACCTCTGACAAAATGGAACAGACATTAAGGCCTTCCAGAGATGCTGACTGAGATGACCAGCATCACTCTACAAGCAATCCTAGCCTCCAAATGGGCTCCTTGTTGCGCAAAAGGTGGGAAGACTGCACTTGGTCCTCAGGCTTGTTTCACAAAGGGCCCCAAGATTCTTGAGGGAGCCTTCACATTGTTTTACCTTTAAGAACAGAAAAGAGACCTTGAGACTCAAAAGCAGGCTTTATAAAAATTTGCCATCCTCCAGCAAAGGAAACACAGTCCACAGAGATCTCCAAATTGTTTTCTGTCCTTCCTAGAACAGCTCAGAGCATTTCTCAGCATCCTTTAATTTCATGCCATTTTCCTAAACCAAATATTAAATTTCCCCTTTGAAGTGAAAGTAATAAATCACCCTGGAGAGAACTGGCAACTCTTATGAAAAAAGCAGAGGTAAAAATTAGACGTGAACACCTTTCTCCTCTTCTCATTCTGTCCTGTACACAGCTGTGCAGGCCTCAGCTGCCCGCCAGGGGCTGTGCGGATCCCCTGGTTCTGAGACTGATGTGGAGTGGCTGTAGCTGTTATTGATGCTGGTGCTGTTTATTTTGTTTGATCCTGTGTTCTCGTTTTGCTTTCACAGGAACAGGTGTGGGTGTTTTAGTTTGTTTGCTATTTTATAGCTCAGAATCATTTTGATTTAAATCAATGACAGCAAACAGATCTATTGTTTGAAATACCAAACAGTTGCTCTCAGTCCATTGTTCTGTGAAGACTATTTTTTTTTACTTTTCAAAATAGCTTTTATGATATCACATGTGGATTTATTGTTGCTTTGCACAATTATATAATAGAATCTCCAGTTTTCAAAAGTCTTGCTACTTAGTATATAAAAAAAACAACGAGGCATCTAGCAGCCTGCCAACCTGTTCACTTTTCAGGACATGTCAAATGATGTTTGTGTATATGGTGTGGAAATATGTTTACAATCAACCCCTTGGGGGCAATTTTGAAGACAAAGAGAACCTGCTTTTTATTTAAAGGGATGCTGTGCAAAAAGGTAGCGAGAATTTCTCTGCTTCCTTTTAGCCCAACGCAGAGAGGACTTGATTCAGCTGCCATTTAGGGGATACATGTAAATCATTTACGTGATGAAACTGAACTCGAACCTAATCAAAGCACAGTGATTTATTTTCTGTTCATACTCTTTGTTTCATAAGCGCTAATTGTCCATAGCTGATACTGTAGTTGATTGAGTTTTGCCACCAGGATGAGGACTTCATTTCAATAGCTCAGCTGTTACATCACGGGCCTCAGCTTTCGAGGTAAAATACTACATGGAACAGCAAAGAATCAGCTATTTATCCTGGTGTTTCAGGAATACTTCACCAGAGCCACAACTGAGACAGCTATCTAGGTTTAGGACACAGCTGAGGAACTGAAAACATGTGTTTTGGGAATTACCCATGGCTGGACTTAACTTCATGCCCACCGTGGGTTATGTGCCTCTATGGTCCTTGGACAAGAGATCATCTTCACTCCGTGAACTGGCCATGCGGAAGGTTAAGGGAGCAACTATCTATGGAACTTATTACAGACTGGCAAATACTTGTTACAAAGAAAATCAAAATCTGTTGAAAGTGCCAGCTCTGCAAACAATATAAGACTCTGGCAGTTATGAAGTGGATAGCTATTTGGGCAGGGGAGATGACCACAGCATGGAACTGGTGTGAGATATGGGTATGAGTCATTTTTTTAAAGGTCCCTAGGTGATGCTCCTGACCATTCGGGGTTGACAACCCCCGGAGTTGTGCTTTTACCTACCTGATAGGAATGGTGCGCAAACCTCTACCTATATATTCCATCTATTCGCTGAGGGACACACCACTTTACCAAACCATTTTTTTCTCCAGCTTCTCTGAAGACAGAAGAGAATATAATAAAACAAAACAGTCTAAATTTGAGTGTGAGGCATTTGGATTAGATCTAAGAAGAAACTTTCAGAAGGCAGGAGGTTGAGTATTAAAATGCATTATCTCTGGGATAGCATGCCACCTCATTTTCTGAGTATTTCACAAGGGTGAATTACCATCTGCCTTCGATATGTTTCTAACGGAAAGCCTAGACGATATTGGACTCTAAAGCTCATTCTTTCAGACAGGGCTGAATTTTGCACTCATTTATTCAAAGCAAATCAAGCATGTCCCGAGTGCCTTGTAATGTCCTAAAGGAGGCCACTCAGTTGGAAGAACTATTTGGGTGTTCAAGCTGTGTCAGGTCTTATTTGTAAAACCATGAGAGTCAGTGCAGTAATTTGGCTAAGGTTGTGTCTTCTGAAGCCAAACAGTCCGGGTTCCAGTTTTTTCCACTTATTAGCAGATAAGCATGTGTTTAACTTCTCTATCACTTTACTTGGAATAGGATGACAATGATGATAATGAAGATATTGCTAGTACCATCCTCATATAGTTATTCTCTAAGTTCAGTGAATTAATATATGTAAAGTACTTATACCATGGCTAGAACATAGTAGACCTTTGCATAAAATATAGGTGTGTTTTTTTTTTCATTAAAATTCATTTCAGGTTGCTTTGGTCATAGATAAATCATTATATTCTGATATCTATTTTTAGCTGCAAAACTAAACTACACAATTTGTTTTGTATTTTTTAAGCTAGTATAAGTACGACACATCCTTGAATTAGCAAAATCTTAAGAGGTTGAAGGAAAAAGAAAAATTGTGTAGAAGAAAGTTTCTTCATCCTGTGTGCACATGAGAATCACTGGGGAGGCTTTAAACAAAATTAATGCTCAGACCCAATCACCAACAATACAATTAATTACCAGGCTTCCCCCACCCCACCCCACCCCTTTTTTTTTTAACTCTACTTGTCATCCCAAAGTCCAACAAGGTTCCAAATCAAGAAACACCTTTCTTGAAATGTAGACGTTTTCTCCACCAATCTCTTGTAACATTTCTATTGACACATAAAATGAACTATCCCTTTAAGTTCAAATAAAAATAAGCAAACAATTTGAACTGAACAAATTTAGACTTTACCTTCAAAGTCCTCACGTCCTCAAACTGTTGGCAAAAGATTTGTTTGATCAAGTGAAAAAGTGCCAAATATAATGAAATGTTCTGCAAAGTCTCTAACCTTTCACTACTGTCACAGTTACATGAAACAAAATACTCTTAAAAGCAAATTGGATTCATTTGCAAAATATAAAAGTTATGATTGTTTTTAATGAAATGACATAAGATGGCATTCCTGTTTTGAAAGTTATTTGATAATCTGCTTTTATATGATCAATTTTACATTTATTTTAGAATTTCATTTATCCATTTATTGCTAGTTGTTTGGTTAACTCTAGTCCAGAAACAATGTCAGGCACTGGCTATAAATCTTTATAAATACAAAAACTGGTTTTAATACATTATATTTTTCTCAATTTTCCACACCAGTTGACCTAAGTATACTGAACAAATAAGAATCTAGAGTTGTAATTCAAGCAAATTAAGGGCTTGAGAAAGGATAAGGAAGGGATTCACTATGGAATTTTTGTAAAAAGTGAGTTCTACCTTATTTTAGATGTGATTTAATTTGCCAGAATGTCATTCATACACGATTTCTGGAGACATAGATCAGGTAAACAAAGACCTGAGAGGAACTGAGAATACTTGTGCAGGAATCACTTTTTAAGCCTCAGTGGACATTGCATCCAGGCTGGCTTAGAGGACAAACTGAGAGAAGAGCAGGACTACCAAAGGTTGGACACCATTTAATTAAATGAGAACAGCTGACCCATGTCAGTGTGGTTCAGAGGAGAGCTAACAGCTGATCACTCCCATGAAGGACATCTAAAAGAGCAGCCAGCCTTAAGGAAACTGCAGGTCACAGGAACAATGTCACTGATTCCTGTCCAATGTGATTGTTGCAATAGTTTCCATAAAATATTAGTAACTTTTTTTTATTTTTCATGGCAAATTGTCAGTGGGCCAAAAGTTATGAGCCCTCCCTCTGCTCATAGTATGTCCAGCTAAACTGGAAGAGACCAAAGGAGTTGGAATTAATGCAAAAAAAAAAAAACAGAATGAATGCAGGAGAAAAAGTATTTATAACAAGGTTAATTGGAAAGAAATTGGTGATTATGGTTTTAAACATTTCCAAGGGCTATTTTGTTTCCTAAATACTAAAGTAAATTTTTATAGTATACCCATTTTCTTTTTATTGTAAACTCAATTCTGGGGTTCCTTTCTGTCCAATGTATAAAATTTAATATTAATAATTTTCCTCCAATGGTATGCAAGCAAATGATATTAATACTCTTTTAGATTTGTGCAATGTCATTCTCTGACATAACACATTCTCATAACACATTCTCATAACACATTCTCAATGTCATTCTCTTTAACACATAACACATTATCCTTGCACCAGATTTGCACTAAAAGAAAAGACATTATAAAGCAAGATTCTGATCTTATTTTTGTGTTGTTGTTTTTCTTTAATTGTCCTGACCTTGAAAAAGATCCCTAAAGTTTGTCCTAGGTTTCTTTATCCACAGAAAAAAAAGGGATTTGAATAGGTTATACATTAATTTCCTTCCAGCTCTAACGTTTTATAAATCTCTATGTTGAAATGTATTGAGATGGTGACAAAGGACTTTAGTAGCTTGCCCAAGGTCATGCATTTAAACAGAGATAGTGAAGGACTCAGGTCTCCTGAATCATATTTCAAAGTGTTCCCAGTATGCTTGATGACTTATTATTGAAAATGTGAAAATAAGACCTTGGTTTATGTTATCATTTTCTTTTACTCTTGGACTAAAACAACCTATTTAAAGTTACACTATCATTTGGGATATTATTTGACAATATATTTTAAGGAAAAAGCAAACACTAGTGTTTTGTATTTAGTTGTGAAAATTAGGGGAGAAGGATTTCTACTTTGATTCACCATCACAAACTGCCACTTCAGTTGGCTCTGTCTTGGGCTAGGACTGTTTTTTAGGGACAGTGATTTCTTTTTTTTTAAATATATTCCATTAATTTTTTTTACAGAGAGGAAGGGAGAGGGACAGAGAGTCAGAAACATCAATGAGAGAGAGACACCGATCAGCCGCCTCCTGCACACCCCCTACTGGGGATGTGCCCGCAACCAATATACATGCCCCCAACCGGAATCAAACCTGGGACCTTTCAGTCCGCAGGCCGAAGCTTTATCCACTAAGCCAAACCGGCTTCGACAGGACAGTGATTTTATTCATGCTATAGGAATAAGATCTGATGACTTCTAATTTTCCAAGGGCAAAAAGAAAAGCTTACCCATATGACTAGATTGAAAGTTTCCCAGAATTTTACTGTTTGCTAATTTGTTCTTAGATTGACCCAAACTTCATGGACTTTTAAGTGATAGTATTTGAAGCTTAAGAGTTAACCATTTGAAAAAGAATTAATAAAGAAAATTGTTGCTGAAACCGGTTTGGCTCAGTGGATGGAGGGTCGGCCTGCGGACTGAAGGGTCCCGGATTCGATTCCAGTCAGGGGCACGTACCTTGATTGTGGGCACATCTACAGTGGGGGGTGTGCATGAGGCAGCTGATCGATGTTTCTCTCTCATTGATGTTTCTAACTCTCTATCCCTCTCCCTTCCTCTCTGTGAAAAATCAATAAAATATATTAAAAAAAAATAAAGGAAGAAAATTGTTGTCTTCTCCTCTAGAAGAAGGAGGAACCCACATGGGCAGTAGCAGATCTTATCCCATTTTTTTCTTATTGCATTAATCAATCTTCCCTGTAGAGCAGACAAGTGAATATTAAGTAGGAACTGAGGCCATAACACTGCATTAGCATGGGGGACAGATGCTTGGTTCTTTGTGAATGACTCACACTCTCCTCTGTTTCTTGTTTTCACACTAAAAGCTCACTGGGAAAGAGCGTCTCCCTTCAAGCTTGTTTCACATTTCTCCAGCTTCATTGGAGAAGTCTGGTTGGAGGAGTGAGTTATAGCAAGCCATACTTTATCCAATTCAACCTTACTAGGAAGCCCTATACTTTGAGAACTATTAAGCCATTGATAAATTAATACTATATTTGCCTCCTGTTTGCCTCCTGAATGTTTCTTAATGTTTCTGGATAAAAAAGAGAATAGAGATGTCATCAGCCTCTCCAAATCAACAGAAGCTAGCCCAATCAAGAATCACCTTCTACAGTTGATGACTACAGAGGTAAAAAATATCTGCTATCAAAGTTGCTGGAAGTTGACATAGCAATCCCAGATTAAGAAGGCTGCACAGGGACTTACATTGTGGTTCATTTCTAATCTATTCTAATTAGATGTTAATGTCTTCACACCTTGTCAATTGGTTAGAGAAAAAATATACTTGGAAGCATCATGTGCCTCTCTCTCTAATAACTATCCTAATTTGTTTTGCTCATTTGTGTAGTAACATAGCACAAGGTGGAAAATGAGTTCCCTGCAGGTCAGTGAGTATTACCTCACTACTCAATACACATTTGTAGATCATAAACATGGTTCGTTAGCTTCTCAAAGATGAGAAAGTTCTCTTGCCACAGACATTTCTAAAAGCAATAAAAATCACATAATTATTCTTGAAGAACATGTAACATTTACAGTCTTAATATGTTTTCCATGCACATGTGCACATCTAACAAGTGGTACAGAGATCCCAAGTTAAAGGAGGTCTCTTTAACCACATAAAGCCACATGTTGACACTTTCTTTAATTGTGACAAATTCTGTTCTCTCACTTGAGAAGGTGACATTTTATGGCAAATAAGTTTGGGAGATCACCTGGAACATGAAAAGATTTTCTGTGTTTTAAGCTATTTCCTATAATGACCAGACAGTTGTGAACAAAAAGCTAGCTGGCAGTACAGTTGTTCTGAGCTTTATTAATCACATCAGGAAACCTATACTTTTTTTTAACAAAAGCCAATCAAGAACTCGGATTCTTCTCAGCATGAATGTATCTCAAGGCACTGTTAAATTGGAGTAAGTATCTATATTGCCATGAACTCCAAGTCATTGGAATTGCTGTGTAACCTAAGGAGACAGGGGGTCTGAGAATAAGCATGTAATGCTGACAACTGGTATTAATATGCTGCCGTCTCCTCTTCCTTGTGATCTAGCTGCCACCACCGCAACCACTTCCGCTCACACAGCCCTGGGAAGTCGTCAAAGTAAGATGAATGGAGTGGAACAAACTGCTTTGCCACAGTGTTTCACCTCTTCCACAATTCCCCATCAGGCCTGCTATCCTCTGATGTGACCTTCTCTGCGGATTTTCCCCTTGGAGGCTAGTCTTGATATTTATCTTAATAAGACACCGCAAAGATGGAGATGATAGACAGGGAGAGCCTCAGCAGTATAATTTATGTCAGGCAATTCAGCCAAGACAATTGCTAAATGAAACTCTCCAAATGTTAAAAGATAGCTTTTAAACCTGGGTCGGGGGAGAGGGGAGTAGAAGAGGGGACTTAAGAGAAGAGCAACATTTCAAACTACTGTTTGCATTTTTAGATTGCTTTGCAAACAGTCCTGGCAGAGAAGAGCAGCAGCCTTCATGTGTGGTCTCCTAGGTAGGACTACAGGAATGATAAGTTGATGAATGTAAAACAAAAACAGGAAAGAAAAAAAGAGGTATTCTGCCCTGGCTGGTGTTGCTCAGTGGGTTGAGTGTTGTCCCATGCCCAGAAAGGCTTCTGTTTTGATTCCTGGTCAGGGCACTTGCCCAGGTTGCAGGCTCAGTTCCCAGTAGGGGGCATGCAGGAGGTAGCTAATTAGAGGTTTCTCTCTCACTGATGTTTCTATCCCTCTTCCTCTCTCTAAAATCAATAAAATATATTTTAAGAAAAAAATTTAAAAAAACATATTCAGTGTTCATTCTGTTGTTGGACTTTCAGGGAGAACTGCAAATAAATAGATTTATCCATTTGGCTCAAGATCCCACCTGCAAACTTGTGAAGTGGATGCAACTCCCAAATGGGCAGGTGAAATCTAGACCACTTAAAACAGATACTGATAGATGCGCAATAAAACAAAATGAACAAATGCATTCTGGATTGAAGGGAGGAAACATTTTTATCCTTCATTAAATATACCAGCTAAGCCCTCACAGCTGGTATCTACCCTGAAATGTAGTGAAATGAATACTGCACTAGAAATCTGAAATTAAATCAGTTCTGGTTCTACTATTTGCTCTGCAAACTGGATGAATCCCTTCATATCCCTAACCTCCCTCATTATAGCAAGGTGAAATAATACTTAACATACTACTCTCTAAGAGTTGCTGTCAATGTCAAATTAAGCAATGGATTAAAAATATAATAGAATGCAACCTTTTATTGTTTTTCTTAAATGATTCTGCTTTTATAGGTTTATCCTCAATCTTTTTTTACTTGTTTCTCCTAGGTCAGGATATAGATTAGGGAATGTATTTACTGGTATGTATATACTTTAGTCCTGAAATACAGAAGACTAGGTGATAACTGTACATAATTAAATCAAGTTAAAGGAAAAATTAAAAAAAAAAGAATGGTGGCATCTACTTTAATGTATATTCATTTTTTAATTTATTTAATTAGTTCAAAAATTTAAAACCTGGCTTATAGCTGAATAGATAAAAATAAGTATGGTTAGGTAATAAAAGAATGCCAAAATATTTCACAATGGGGGAGACTTCCCCTGAGAGCAGAAAGTGAGAATTTTTAACAGAATATAACATGACATATAAGAGATTTAACTGAATCTCAAAAGGTAAGTAGGTTTCTTTCCCATGTGAACAACAATATCCCCATCATTACTGGAACTATAACTTTTTCCTTTCTAACAGTAGACTAAAGGTGAAATTATATGAGTAAATATGGTAAGGAACTTTCACAGTAGAATCGGTTCTTTTAAAAGCAAATTAACACTGTCCCTACTTAAGCAACTGAGTACCTTAGGCAAAGCTTGATGGATAGAAATTATCCCATTGATATTAAGTTTCAACACAATCCATGAAAAAATGCCTAGGCTCCAGATGTTCCAAAAGAGCTTAGAGGGTGAGAGAAGAAAGAAGAGGGAGGATAAAGGAAGAGAGAAAAGAGAAGGGGAAGAATCAGTGTATTCTTTTCATTCCTTGTAACCACACTACATCCCAGCTCTGTACCATTACATCCATCCAAGACTTAGGTCTATAAAATAAAACAGGATCATCACTTGGTTCAAGAATTTAAATGTCTTTATATCATGAATAAAGTATTTAAAATTATGGCAAATGATAACTTGAACTAGCATGATATAGATAAATGATTTTGGGGTGTAGATGTTGATGAAATTAAATATTTCTCTGAGATCATTTGTTTATTGGGTGAAAGATGGGAAGAACTTTCTTCCTCTATTATCTCCTGAAAGAGCTCAAAGAGAGGCATGGGGAGCCGGATTTTGTTCTCTATTTCATTTTGCTAATTTTAGGAAGTGCTGACCTCAACATTGAGGTGTCAAGTCTGCTAAAAGCAAGCAAATCTTCCCCTGAAACTTTGGGACTTCTTTTAGAGCAGTGGTGTCATTCTAGCTGAAATAGTTCTACACATAAAAATGATTCTTGGGAAAAGAAATTTCCCAAACCTGATTAAAAATAGGAACTTGCAAGCAGTGGGAATGGTACTAAGTGCTGCATTGCATAGGGCATAGAGGCAAAGGGATACTCATGATCAGCCTGTGGCAGGTATTCTCTTAGCTCCGTTTTCTCTCTCTTCAACTGTTATTTCTAATACTCTGTGTCCAATGACTTTAGACCTTTGAAGACTTCTAGTATATGTGCTACCAAAGCTAGCACAGCCTTTGAAGACTTTTAGAACATTTCAGACCTGGAAAAAATAATCATTTACTCTTTTCTACTGCTGAGGTCACAATAATAGTGATTTTCAACCAGACTTATGAATTGATAAGAAATGCAGCCCTTGGGGTCTATAGAGCACTGCTGAACCAATATTTCAGGGCTTTAAGAGATAATAAAGCCAATCAAACCACTAAACTCTATTTCTACATCTAGAATCTCTTTGAAAGGAAAGGGACCAAGAAGTAATTTTAAAAAGGTCTATAATGACTTCAAACCTTAGGAACATTATGGGGTTGGAGCTAATCAAGATAAAACCACATTAGAAAGGTTAAACTTTTTGAATTTGCCAGGAAAGAATATTTTATGATAGCTAATGTACCTAAAATGCTATAAACTTAACTCATTATTTGATAGAATTCTTGACAATCGTAATTAGAAAAAAGTAATTAGCCACAGAGGGCATCTCTTGGTCCACAATTTAATTATTTTTGGCTTTAAAATTTGTAGAGCATCCCATTTTCAATGTATTTCTATTGTTCTTTCAAACTTGCAATCTTTTTTATTTTATTTTAAATGTTGTTGCTCTTATGCAAAGTGAGTACGTTAGAGATCACTTTCTGTCAAAGAGACTTCAAAGGCTGAAATCAAATTAACTTAAATTCAATATTTTATTTTGTAGACCAGAACAACAGCAATTACTGTGCTTTCCAAATGTTCTTTCTTTCTCGGAGAGAGCTAGTTGCCAGGAAAATCTCATCTCCCCTTTTTTGGCCATTATGGCTGCTCAGCTAGATACATTTTCCAGACTCCCTTGCTTTGGGACATGGCTGTGTGATTATGACTGTGTGCCTTGGAATAGGAGTGTGATGCCTACTACTTCCAAGACTTGATCTATCATTATTGATTATCCACATTCTCTCCCCGTGATAGAAGCCCAGCTCCCACTGCTAGATAGCAACAATGTCACAGGGGCCTGGGGTGGTGGTGACTGGGTCTCTGATGGACTGTAAGGAGCTCAGTTCGCCACTGGTTTGGATAGGTCACATTGAACCTTGTGCGAGAGAGAATAATATAAAATGCTTTGATTTTTCTTTGAAGCCATTCAGTCATTAGGTCTTTATTTTTAATGTGTTGGTATCATTATGTCAATTTCTTTTTTAAAAAAGATATTTTATTGATTTTTTTACAGAGAGGAAGGGAGAAGGATAGAGAATTAGAAACATCACTCAGCTGCCTCCTGCAAGCCCCTTACTGGCGATGTGCCCGCAACCCAGGTACATGCCCTTGACCGGAATCAAACCGGGGACCCTTCAATCCATAGGCCGACACTCTTTCCACTGTGTCAAACCGGTTTTGGCCATTACGCCAATTTCTTAAAACCCCTCACAACTTCCGGCTCCTACAACCAAGTGTTGAACTTAAGAAATGCCTAAATATTATCTGTAACCAGGATTTAGAAAAAGGTCCAGTATACCAATACAACAAATTATTGAAAGAATTATGTGAAAAAATGATTAACAAGTAACTTGCTTCAGGTGACATAGTCAATTGCTACAAACTAAACAGAAACCTTATCTTTTCAATTATATTTAATATATCTTTAATACAAATCTTACTTTCTTATCCTGGGATAAATAAAAATATTGATTTTAGCCTTGTTCATATGATTTTTTTTCTATATGTTACAAAGAAATTTTGCTTAGAATATTTTTCTGTTGTTATTAATAAGTATCAACTAGCTGGTCTTATCAGAAAATTGCCCTAGTGATGTTTTCATAGCAGACACAACATCTCGGTTTGTCATATGTACTATAATTTCAGAGAGAAGAAAACAAGCTACTCCAATTATGCTTTGCCATTTGTCTGACACGTTCATTATTCTCAACACAATTCCTATCACATGTTGTCTTCTTGTAAAAGCCATTTCTGTCAAATTAACTTAGGGAGCACTGGTGAAAAATGAAAAAAGAAAAGAAAACTCCTCATTTACTTCTAACACCTGGAGAATCAGCAGAGAAATACAATTTTGTCTCTTTCAAATTAAATCAGATTCTGGGCTTGCTGTTTCTGAAATAACCCAATATAAAATGGAAGAGTTGCATCCATCCATGACCATTTAGGAACACATTCAATTCATGGAAAATCAATTCCAACTCACAGTCATGTGGGTTTTTATGATGATACATTAAGATTTCTTTAATTTTTGTAAATCTACTGACTTATTCATTGAATGCTGTCAGAAAAAAAAGACACTTTCAATTCAATAAAATCCTTATCCAATAAAGTGATCTAGGCTCTGGTCACAGTTCCTACACATATTAGGAAATTCATGGTTTCTACTTAAGTGCAGGGCCACAGCCTCAAAATCCTTTAAAAGGATATCTTCTTCTCTGTATTCTGAGTCACCTCTATAACCATTTCTTTTAATTTTTATTATCTTCATTCATTTATCAATAAATCTATAGAACAAAGCTGTGAGATGACAACTGACAGAGAGGATTAAAAAACAACAACACACACACACACACACACACACACATGCACGCATGCACGCACGTACACACCCCCGCCCCAAAATAAAAAAAAAAAACGATCAGGACAAATGATCAAATCAAGGCTAAAGTAAAGGCTTAAATCTTGTTTTTCTCTCCTAGTTTAGTTTGCCACTGCTGAAAGGATCCTATTAAAGCTGACAAGTCCAAGGAACACACAGTAGAATCTCTACAATTAAAAAGAAAGCTGAAAGCATGAGTGAATTCAGGAGAGATAATACAAAACACATGAGTTTTTGAAGGTACTGTCAGAATTGGTGCTATTAATGTTGAAGAGGATAAGTGCAAAACATAGAAGAAAAAAAGATGGATAGTACACCAAGTGAAAGTGAAAAGAAAATATTATTGCTCTTCCTTCTTCTGGGGATCCCATTATGATTATGTTGGTATACTTGATGTTTCCCAACAACTCTAAGGTTCTGTTGTTGTCGTTTTTTTTCTTTCTGCTCTAAACCTAGATAATATCTATTGATTTACCTTCAAGTTTACTCTTTCTTCTGCCAGCTCAATCTTTTTTATCCTCAGCAAAGGATATGTTTTGTATTTATTTTAGAAAGAGAGGAAGTGGGAGAGCTAGAGATAGAGGGAAGGAGAGAGAGAGAGAAGCATTGATGTGAGATAGAAACATAAATTGGTTGCCTCACATACCTGCCCCAAATCTGACTGCTACCTAGGTATGTTCCCTGACCTAGAATCAAACCTGGAACCTTTCAGTATATGGGACAATGCCCTAACCAACTGAATCACCTGACCAGGGTTGCCAGTTCAATTGTTTGACTGAGTCCTTCTAATAAATATTCATTTCTGTTAACATGTGTGTGTTTTTTCAACTACAGCATTTCTATTTTCTAAAATACATTTTTGTCTCTATATTGATGTTCTTTGATCAGACATTTATGTCATATTTCCCTTTAGTTCTTTAGATGTCATTTATTTAGTTCTTTGAATCTATTTTGTTTATAATTGCTGACCTGAAGTATTTATCTACTAAGCCCATACTCTTGAGTGTCTGAGACATTTTCTGCAGGCTCTTTTTTATTTCCTGTGTATGTGCCATATTTTCCTGATCCCTTTCAATTTTCATAGTGTTTGTGGAAAACTAGATATTTAGATAATATATTCTTTCAGCTCTTGTATCAGATCCCCACTCCCCTCCCCCGCCAGTTTGCTGCTGTTGTTTTCTTATTGGTGCTTGTTCGTGTAGTGCTTTTCCTGAACTAACTCTACAGATTCTGTGTTCTCTGCTGTGCATGGCCTCTGAGTTGAGTCCTCTGCTAGATTTTATTTTTTAAGTACTATTTTTGCTTATAAATCTGGTTTCTTATGTGTCACAACTGGGGTCAATATAATTTAATGGTCAGCCAATGATGGCTTAGATTTTCTTAAATGCTTTGCCTTAATCTCTATATTTGCCACAACAGTATGTATGAACAGACAAGTCTCCATACTTCAGCTAGTTTAGAAGACAGCCTTAGTTTTGACTTCCTGCTTATATAGGGCCTTGAAGTTAGCCCTCTCCTTTCCCATGTTTTTCCTGGGCTTTCCCACAGTCTTTTAAGACCCCAATAGGAATATATTAACATTTTTCAATATTTTGAAATTTTTTAAATATATTTTATTGATTTTTTTACAGAGAGGAAAGGAGATGGATAGAGAGTTAGAAACATCGATTCAGCTGCCACTTGCACACTCCCTACTGGGGATGTGCCCACAACCAAGGTACATGCCCTTGACTGGAATCGAACCTGGGACCCTTCAGTCCTCAAGCCGACGCTCTATCCACTGAGCCAAACTGGTTAGGGCAATATGTTGACATTTTTCAAAGTTCCTTATGACTGCTGTCTAGATCTTTGGATTTCCTTTTAAATTCCCAGCCAACCTCTTATTGGTCTCAAATGAAATCACAGCCTCAGGCACCCAAATTGTTTCTAGAATTGCTATTGTTTTGGTAACAATCTGGGAGTAGACTTTCTCCTCCTCCTCCCTACTTCCACGGAGCTGAGCTCTGAATCAAATCACATAACCACTATGCTCTGGGAATAGCGATTTCCAAGTTGCTAAAAGTTTGGATAAAACATTGACTGAATTCTGGGGATGTTGCTTTTAAAGAAACTCTAAAATAGGTCAAATCTCTCTGTTGTCTGCAATGCTGCTGTCTTTTGAAGACCATGCCACTGAGCTGGAGAGGAAGAGGGCCTCAAGTTAAAACTTGACAGACCCACCTTCCTCCACTCCCTCTAACTGAGATTTAGTAGTTTCTTTTGAACAAAGTTTTTAAATTTTTAGCTGTAGTTTTGCCTATATTTTTGTTTTTTAATTTAAAGGGAGAGTGAGGTCACCAAGGTTCTCATTCTGCTATTTCAGAAGTTAACCTCCTCTTATATAGTTTATCAAGTTGATTTAGCATTTTATTTAATTAATCTATGGTATGTTTTAAATTTTCATCAAATATATGAGGTCTACCACACATAGTTAAAGCTGAATTCTGGGCTAGAATATCAGGTCATGACAGCTCATACTAGGCCAGAAAATTTTGACAACTGTAGTGATGAGTGTCTATCATGTGTACCCTCAAAATCCGATTTAGTCACCTTTACAAAAAATTTCTCCATAGAAAGATATAGGCAAAAAATAAAAATAACAGTTTAGTGTCATGAGCACTTTGGTGATTGGATCATCTATCCTCAATGGTCCTCTGACCTAGACAGTTTTAAGTATTGCTGTGTAACAAACTATAATCAATCAAGTGGCATAAAACAACAGGCATTTTATTACTGTTACAACTTTGTGGGCCAGAAATTCAGCCAGAAATCAGCTGGGTTGTATATATTTCTGTGCCACATGGAGAGTTGTCCAGGTGGTGGTTGGTCTAGGATGGGTGGTCCACAATGTCATTATTAAATGTTTAGTTCCTTTGTCAGATGATTAGAAGGCTCTCCTGTATCACTCTGTCTTCCTACCTATGAAGATTCAGGATTTTTTCATGTGGTCACTCCTACAAAGCAGTCAGACTTGTTACTTCATGGATCAGAATTTTCTAGAGAGCTAGGATAATCCTTTTAAAAGTTAGGCCTCAGATTAGTAGAATATCACTTCCACTGCTTATTAATCAAAGTTGTCAAGGGGAGGTGATATAAAAAACCCACCTCTTGAAAAAAAAAGAATGTCAAAGAATTTGATGTCATCTTTAATCTGCCACACAGCCCAAATTCATTTGAAAAATGGGACACAAAGACATTAGCAATTCTCTGGGGTTGGGACTGAGCACATCCCAGTGAATCTCTCATCATAATGGGCCTCTGAGACATCCCTAATGAACCTGAGAATTTTGTTTCTCCAGTCAGGTATTTTCCTGATTCATTGAGGGTGACTGTGGCATCACCTTTAGAGAATCACTAAAACATCAACAACAGTGGGATGAAGCCTGCATTTTTCAAAGACAGAGGGAAAAGAGCTACCCAGCATCTGAAGAGATTTTCAAAGATGATGTTCTAATTCCCTTTTAAGAATCAGGTACAGTCATGACTGACACATGGTATTGATGGGAAAGTTATTTCTTCTCTCCTAGTGGACCTGGACCTAGCTGCACAATTTGCCTAGCTCAGCTTAGTGTAACAAAGCCTTCAGGAGGAAGGTGGCTTCATTTTATTAGTACTACTTTGCCAGCTTTTCATAATGTTCCTTTTTTTGTTTTTTGGTTCACATACCTATCTGGATATTCCCTAGAACATGTTATCTTGATTAGCTCAAAAGTTTTGTTCATTACAGAACTCTCAACTCCTTTTCTTTTCTAACCTGGATTATCTTACAATGATTCTATTCACATCTTTCCAATTCTCAAAATATAAATGACCTGTAAACTCCGCTTCTATTGAGCAGTTCCAATGAGGCACAGCCTTTGAAACAAAAGTAGAGGTCTATTGATGGATTGTCTTCTATGGGGAGCAGGTATCAATCTAACAGCTTCCACTTTTTGATCCTTAATACAAAAGGTTCTTTAACCTCCTCTTAGACAGTACAGCCAGTTTCTCAAAGGATGGTTTTTAAAATATATATTTTTATTAATTTCAGAGAGGAAAGGAGAGGGAAAGAGAGATAGAAATATCAATTATAAGAGAGAATCATTGATTGGCTGCCTCCTGCACACCCTACACTGGGAATTGAGCTCTGCAACTCAGGCATATGCCCTGACTGGGAATCAAATCATGATCTCCTGGTTTATAGGTCAATGCTGAATCACTGACCCATGCTGGGTGGGCAAAGGGTAGTTTTTGTTTGATGGGATAGAGGTAGATCTCTAAAACACAGGAAGCAAATTCTATTTATCACCCACTACAGAACCTTTCATGCTTCAATAATGAGCAATCCTCTCAAGGGTATGATGCTGATAGCACTTATTCTAGACCAGAAGCAAAAATATCACAAGTATAATATTAAATAGTAGATTTTGTTTAATATATAACTTCTATATTGAAGGCATTGTACTTTATACTGGAGGTATAATGGAAAGTAAAATATATATGCTCCCTAAAATCAAGGAGTTGACATTGTTGTGAGAAAAACTAAATAATTAAAATAATGTGCATATCTATATATATGTAAAAGCCTAACTGACCAGAATGCCAGAACGACCAGAAGTTATGACATGCGCTAACCACCAGGGGGCAGACACTCAATACAGGAGCTGACCCCGGATGGTCAGTGTGCTCCCACAGCCAACCTCCTACAGCCGGCCAACTGTCCCTGATCCCTCCCCACAGCTAGCCAACCACCCACAATCCCACCCTTCCCTGCTGTCTGGCAGGCCCTGGCTGGCAGCTGGAAACTGGCAGAAAGACTCTGGCCAATCTTAATCATTGGCCACTCCTAAGGACCCCACCCATGCACCAGGCCTCTGGGTGTAATATAATATTGTGTTTCTAAGTCAAGGAAATTGAATCTGCAAGAGTGCATAACATATAGTTGACTAAGACTGGAGATGGGAAAGGCTTCATATAACACATAACATGAAATCTGTATGAAAAGAAAGATAATCAAATAAAGAAGTATATATGATCTGATCCAGAAGAAAACAATGGCACATCTGAGACACTGAAAGGAGGTCTGTGTGGCTGAGGTACAGAGAACAAAGGTCAGGTTGAAGAGAATTATATATCTAATCATGTAGAATCTGAGATAAGTATTTTGTTTTTATCATAAATCAAGTGAGCATCTACTTAAGGGATTTATGCTTAAGAATGTATGATTAAAACTATGTTTAGGAGAAATATCATTCTAGCTAAAATTTGAAAAATGGATTTGATTGGTGCCAGAGTGGTTCTTGAGAAGACAGAGATAACATTTTTTTCTAAAGATATGTATGAGTTAAAATTAATACAGGTTGATGGAATATGGTAAGAAGATAAAAATCTTAAACATCAAGATTTTTATGAAAAAAAAAATTTAACAGTAGCTCAATTCAATAAAAACTTATTTGATATTGGATTTGGATAGCCACAAGAAATTTAATAGTAGCTCAATTCAATAAAAATTTACTTGATATTGGATTTGGATATTATGGAGGTTTGGAAAAGAGGACAGTGTTGAGTGACTTCAAGATTTCTATATTAAGCAAGAAAATAAATAGTGACTCCATTTTTTGAGACAGTGTGCACTGGATTAAAATTAGAATGAAGGGGAAGATCTTTCTTGGGTAAGTTGTCTTTGTGACATTAGAGCAGAAATGCTAGGTAAGTAGATGAACATATCCTATATAATAAAAACCTAATATGCAAATTGACTGAATGGTAGAATGATCGGTGGAACAACTGGTTGCTATATTAAGCACTGATCACCAAGGGCAAATGCTCAATGCAGGAGCTGCCCCCTGGTGGTCAGTGCGCTCCCACAGCTGGAGCACTGTTCAGCCAGAAGCTGGACTCATGGCTGACAAGTGCAGCAGTGGTGGCAGGAGCCTCTCCCGCCTCTGTGGTAGAGCTAAGGAGCGGTGAGCCAAGCAATAAGGAGTGAGCAGGCCGGTGGTTAGGAGTGAGAGGTCCCAGATTGCAAGAGGATGTCCGGCTGGCGGCTTAGGCCAGATCAGACCTAAACTGGCAGCCAGACATCCCCTGAGGGGTTCTGGATTATGAGAGGGCACAGGCCAGGCTGAAGGACCTGCCTCACACTGCATGAATTTTATGCATTGGTCTTCTAGTGTAGAAATAAAAAGAGAGATTTTGATCTGAGATGTATGTAAATTTCAGAGCCATTAGACTGTTAATGATAATTAAAACCCACAGACATGATAAAGGTGGCCTAAAAAAAAAGTTCACAATAGAAGAGCAAACATTTAAAATGGGAAACACATTATTACCAAGTATTTTAGCTTGAGCTTAGAAAAAGACAAAGGACAACACATAGAAAAAAATGAGCTCTCAGAAGCAAAGGAAACAAAATGTCCCCTCCCTCCAAAAAATATGGTCAATAAGTCTCTGTTCATAAATCAGTTAAAAGATGAAAGATTAAGAAGTCCCTTGGATTTAGTAGCATAAAGATCATTGAGTAACTAACAACAAGAATTGCTAAAGAATGATTGGGATGACTTGACAAAACAATAAAAAGCAAAGAATTGGAGACTGTACAACAAAATTTTAAAGAAGATCAACTATAAGTGGGAGGAGAAATGTAAGGTGATAGTAGAGAAAATTGTTGCATTTAAAATAGTGGTATCTTAAATATAAGCATGTTCAATAGTGAACGGGATGGATTTATTGGAAGGCAACAGTTCAATAGAAAGGAGAAAGATGAAATAACTGATAGTTAAGAATTCTAGGAAGATGGAGATGGGTAATAACAAAAGAAGAGAATATCCGAATAAGATACGATAGTTGAATCTGCAAGACTAACAGCATAAATTGAAATAAATTATTTCGAACTGACTTCAATTTTCCCTGAAAAAGTAGATGGCAAGGTATGTGTGAAGTTTTTATGTCTAAAATATTTGTGAGATAAAACAAATAAACCAAATTAATGTCCAAGAGTTGTTAGGCATTATAAATTTTCTAATTGATATTGTTAGTCATACCATTATATCACAGTTTGTGAATTACTGCAGTTACAATTATATACTTGGATATAAGATAGAGTGGAAAATATTGTCAGCTTCATCTTGAGTGGATGTGTTGTCAGATAGGTTTGACAACATGACAGAAAAACAAGAGAATCTGTGATATTGACAAAAGTGTTATTAAAACGTTGAACTATGGAATCTAAACTAAGTGAAGAAAATAGAGGGCTAGTAGTTTAAAAGAATTTAAAAGGAGCAATAAAACTGGATTTTCTGTTGACTTTTACAAAAAGAAATCTATATATATAAAAAGCCAGCATCCAGAACAACCAGAACGACAAATGATCGGTCACTATGATATCCACTGTGGCCTGTGAACTGGCCTGATCAGGGGATAGGGCCAGCCAGCCAACCTCATGCAGCCCCTCCCCCGTACTGGCCCCACTCCTGATCACATGTCCCACCTGAAAAGGGGGTGGGGCCAGCTGGCCAACTACCCATATTCCCTTCTCCAGGCCACTGGCCCCAGCTGGCACTCCCACCCCATTCAGGGTTAGGGCCACCTGGCCTACCACCCACAGCCCCTCCCCATGGCCAGTCCCACCCCAATTGGACCCCTAACTCCAATAAGGGGCAGGGCTGGCTGTCCCACCACCCACATACCCTCCTGATGGCTGGCCCCACCCAAATCAGCCCTCCAACCCCAATAGGGGGTGGGGCCTACCAGCAAATCGTGACCCCTCCCCACAGCCAGCCCAGCCCTGATCAGGCCTTGATCAGGGCAGGCCAGCTGGTGAACCTCCTGCCATCTCCTCCTCCCAACAGGCCCAGCCCTGATCTGCCCCTATTGAGGCCAGGCTGGCTGGACCCCACCCATGCATGAATTCATTCACTGGCTCTCTAATAGCTTAATAAGCAAGCTGGCATGAGAGAAGATTTTGATCAAAGAGCACACAAGATGTGTTTGTCTATTTTCTTGCTTGACTACTTATGGACTTCATGATGGAAGGCAGATGAGTTATATGGAACACTGGAGATGGAGAGCAGGTGAGTTATATGGAACATTACATGTAGGGTTGGTGTTTGGAATTTATGAGGACTGGTTTCTTTCATATATGGTCATCTTATAAACTCTATATTAAATATAAAGGAAGAGAGGTGAGAAGCCCCCACAACCTTTACTCTTAAGTAAAAACATCAACAACAGGTTATAACTTTCTCCCCTCTTGTTTCAGGAAAAATTCTGATTCCCTCTACATTGGCTATTTCTTAGCTAAAGTGAAACTTGGATCCAACTAAATTATACTACTTCTGATAGCTTTTTAAAAAATATGTTGGAAATATTCTTTTTTTTTTAAAGTATGGAAGGAAGGAAGAAAGGAAGGAAGGGAGGAAGGGAGGAAGGGAGGGAAACAAAAAGAAGGTGAAGGTTAGAGGAAATAAAATAAAGCAATAGTATGAACTTAAAGTCATTGAGGTTGGTGTTCTTAAAAATTTAAGAAAAGCAGTCTAAAGATCAGGACCCATAATGAGATAAATATCTACCAAAATAAAGTGAAATAAAATTATCTGATCAAGATGAAATGACATATCCCAAATCATGCTGAAACAAAATTATATCTCAATTTTCCCAGCTTTCCCTATGTTGTTACATTACTAATTGGAAGCTTGTTCAATGGAGTAGCCATGCTTGATACATCCTGTCAGCATATCTATCATAATACCCAGGATAGATTAGTTAATAAATAAATGTTTAAGTGAAGAAAAAAAATTAAGCTTATCAAATTTCTGATGTAGGAAATTCTATCAGATATTTCAAGATTATTAACAATGATGTGTGTGTGTGTGTGTGTGTGTGTGTGTGTGTGTGTGTATCAAACTTTACAGGAAAGTTTCAGCTTCAAAATATAGGATTAAAAGTTTATATAAATAGTATTTACAGAGTTTAGGTCAACCCTATAAATAGTGTACTATTACTTTCTTCATTCTAAGGTTGAGGAAAGTGGGACACAGAATGATTAAGTAACTGGCCCTAGGTTCACAGATAGCAAATGGAGCAAGACTATGAATCATGACTTTGACTTCTGAAGAGTTTATGTTCTTAATTAGTGAAGTAGAATGCCTCACATTTAAATTGTTCTATACACAGAGGCTGGCCCACTATGGCTAAGTTAATCTTAGTAGATACCTTGTTTAATATAACAAGTACATATATTTGAAAAAAACAAGTTTTAGTCCAATTCTTCAGTTACTGGAAACAATGAAATCAAAAAGGATGGTAATAAACCAGGTACTAAATTGAAATTAGAATTTCTTTCTCATCATCACTGATACTTAAATGGGGCAAGGTTTGGCAGAAGCTTTTCATTTAGTACTTTCAGCAATCTTCTGAAGTAAATGTTTTTATAATGCCCTGATTCTACAAATAAAGAACCTGAGACAGAGAGAGATTATATAACTTGTGCAAGGTCACCCTGCTTGTAACTGGCAGATCCCAACTCAGACAATCTGATGGCAAAGTTTGTACTCTTACCTAATAAAGTACACCATTTTCTTAAACACTGCCAGAGGATTGGAATAGCCCTTCCAAAACACATAAACGTACCAAACAGAGTGTTCTCAGGAGAGTCTAACTTCTGTGTCACAACACTGCTACCCTGAGTCATCTGAATAAAGACTTTTATTAGCAGTAATGCCTAGGAGAAGAAATATTTAGGCTTATTATAAATTGATATGTTTTCACCAGAAAAATATTGTGAAAGTAGAATCCTCATGTCCCTGAGGTAGAGTGAGGGGCAAGGGGCTAACAGTGATGCTGTAAACAGTGTCAATATTCAACAGCCCTCAGTGAACTAATGATCCTTAAGAACACATGAGATACTTGAAAGAAGAGGATAGTGAGCAGAAATGATAACCCATGACCACACAATCATAGCTCTGTGTCTGTATATGTCAAAAAAAGATGCACTGTGATTGATGATTATGGGAGGAAAACAATCTTGAAAATTCTCAAGCACTGCATCTTCTCCACCTGCCTTCTTCTTTCCATGCCCAGTAGGAGCACACTGATGTTCCTCACCTTCAATGACAATGAATCACATAGACAAGGTAAATAATCTATCATATTCTGTTGGCAGCCAGGAAAGGATGATCTGTTGAGAGGTTTAATTTCCCAAGATCCTGTATAAAATCAATCTCATAGAAATGTTTCATTGATCATATTTAGCACCAGTTGAAAATTACAAAGTATTTTGGTGGTAACAGCTTTGCCTGAAACTGTACAAACTGAAGACTTTCCATTTGTTTCTTGTAATGATGCTTGGGAATCTCATAAAGGTAGCATCCAAAATTCTACAGAGGCTCTAGAGTTTCATCTCAACTGGTAGCAATACATGTAATTATTGAGTGAGGGGAGAGCAACATATAGCTCTCTCTCTCTATCTATCTATCTATATATATATATATATATATATGCCTAATATGCAAAGTGTCCCATCTGGAGTTCGACCAGGAGTTCGATTGCTCGCTATAATGTGTGCTGACCACCAGGGGGCAGTGCAGAATAAAGGAAAGTCCTAGCCAGCAGCTGACATACAGGAAAGGGAGGCCCCGGCTAGTAGCTGGCAGCCACTAGGGACCCTACCTGTGCATGAATTTATGCACTGGGCCTCTAGTTAAAAATAAGTGAAGATGGCTTGGAATAATTTAATAAAAGTATTATAATAGTTTCAGCAGCTTAGCTTGCCAAAATTTTAATATTAAGATATAACTAAAGGGTCTCCAGAGATCCTGTAGGTTTGACCAGCTTTTCTTTAGATAACTTGACACTTTTATGAAGTCTACTATGTCAGAGAATCAATCAGAACTATTTATGATCCCTGCAGTGCCGCAGTGAAAGAAAGGTTCAGGTCTAGCTGCAACATGCTAACTATCATCTGATTATGGATGTACTCTGTTACAGCAAGAAACTGCAGTAGAGTGTTGGTCCTCACATTCATGTTCTCTGCTGACTGCACACCAGCAAGGCTCCCTTTCTCAGCTTGTCCTGCTCCTCTGCAGGGTACTGAGACTGAGTTCTAGCCAAAGGTGTACTATTTTGTTTATTTTTTGTATGGAGGTTTAATTTCCTGTTGTTATTGTTGGAATTTATTCAAATTTTATTAATTTTAATTAAATGAGTTAATAAGTGTACATATACATATTATACAGAGGAGGCCCTGTTTTACTTGCTACCTCTGATCCCTGTATTACCCAATATAACCTCCAACAGCCTCAGCTCACTTGAAGGCTAGATCACTATTCTAAGAGCTTGGGTCTAGTTGACTTGGCAATGCTTCTAAATCTTTTACTTTTGTGGATGTTATTATTTGCCTTCCTATATGTGCTACATGCTCTTATCAATTTCTGATCATAGTTGAGGAAGATTTAGCATTTTTAGTCCATCTCTTTCTCATAATCTTGGTCCCTTTCCCTGAACACTTATGCATATTACAACTAGAGACCTGATAAACAAAAATCGTGCACAGGTAGGGTCCCTAGGCTGGCCAGTGATCAGGGCCAATCTGTAGGGCGACCAGAGGGGTGAATGGGAGGGGACCCTGCTGGCACCCGCATTGGCTGGCCATGTTGCTGCCCACTCGCCGGCCCTGCCCCCCACTGCTGGTCGCCTCCTTCTGCAGGGCAACCAGCAGGATGATCAGGAGACCCTTATTGGTACTCACCTTGGCCAGCTGATGCTGCTTGTTTGCCAGCCCTGCCCTCACTTGTCACCTTCCTCTGCCTGGCAACCGGCAGGGCAATCAGGGGACCCCTGCTAGAACCTGCCTTGGCTGGCCTGGGACCTGCGGGCTGGGGGGAGCTCCTGCATTGAGCATGTGCCACCTGGTAGTCAGTGTACATCTAGCAACTGGTAGTTCTGCCTGTTGTTCCACCATTCAGCCAATTTGCATATTAGGCTTTTATTACATAAGATTTTCAAATAAATTTCAATTTAATTTTTACCTTATGACAATAAAAATGTTATTTACTACTAACCCAATTAATGCATTATAATTATTGTTTAAATCTTATATTTTTAATTTTTCTGTGAGTGATTTTTTTCTCTAATATTTCCTATATTTTATTTTACATGACATATTCTATACATTATGTACATAAACGACTATATGCATAATATTATATGTATAATATACTATATGTGCATAACCTAATATTATATATACTATACCTATACTGTATATTATATACATAATATTTTATAAGATTTACTGTAACATATCTATCAAGTTTTCTCAATGTTATATCTGCATGATCAAATTATACAGATAATTTACCAATTCTTCTGCCCCCTTGAGTTTGCCTAATCCTTACACACACACACACACACACACACACACACACACACACACATAACACACACACACACTTTAGCAGAATAACCTGTTAACCAAGCAAAGATTATCCTGCTGTTTATAAAGGAGAACACAGATAGCCTTACCAATGTCATAATATATCAGAAAAGAAAACTTAGAGGACAATATTTATAGGGCTTTTGTTTTGGGTTGAAATGATTTAAGGTTAGGAATTTACTGGGGTTAAGCAATATTAGTGAAAAATTAATTAGGACAAGAGACAATGCTTTTTGAAGTGAGCCCAGGTAACTATATTGTTGATTCATTAGTGATGTTTCCTCTTTTATTTAATTGAAAAGTTAATTTTCCAGATGAAAAAAAAATTGCATAGACAAATTGATTTCTAGGAATTTCTAGATGTGGATGGGGAGTGTCCCATTTCTTATTTTGATCATGAAACTGGATAGACATAGTTGGCTTCAATATTTCCTCCCTCAGTCTCTCCTTCCCTTAACTTCCTTTCTTATTCTTTTTGGGAACTTAAATGCCTAATAATGTTTTTATGACATCTTTGTTTTGATTGCTAGATTGGCTGTGTACACAATTCTGGACTAAAACCATATCCTCCAGAATTTTCAAGTCAATATTCTATTGTCCTACCACTTCCAGTACTGTTTTTGAAGGTACAATGTTCTTTGGCTTATTTCTTTATAATGAAGAGCCTTTTCCATCATCAATTTGAACAAATAGTTGACATTTTAGACTGTAATCCTCCAGTTGTTGGGAATATTACTAAATTAATCCTTTATAGTTTTCTCTTTTCCGTTTTCTTTGCTTATCACATCTGGAACATTCACATATATGATGTTGTGCATTCTGACAAATTATCTATATTTCTTACCCTTTCTCTTCTATTTTTTATCTCTTGGCTTTTTATTGTTTGCTCAGAGATTATTTTTTTTTTACTAGATGCTGCCTAATTTCTAAATAATGGTTGGCACCATTAATATTGTTTTTTTCCATTCCTGTTCTTTTTTTCTTTGTAGATTAATAATATTTTCATTAATAAAATTTTAGTAGAAGCTCAGTGATATTAGATGCAAGAAGTTTTCAATTTGATAGATATAACCAAAATCCTATATAGATTATTAGTATAAATTTTATGTTTTTCTCTATTTTAAAATTGTAATGTCCTACACCTAAACTAATATAATATTGTATGTCTATTGGAATTGAGAAATAAAAATTATTTAAAAATTAAATAAATAAAATTTTAGATTATGACAGTAATAATGTCAGAAGTTTGTCTATTATGTTAACTTATAAAAGAAATATTTTTGTGTATTTATCCATTTGGTTGTTTTTTCTCTTTTCTGATTTGAAATCTCTATTATCTCTTGCTTTTCTTAGAAATATAACAATAAAATTAACCCTAAGTTTAAAATAGATGAGTTATTTTTACAACTATTCTTGTGTATTAGTAACATATTTAAAACCTCAGTGTAATAATTTTCTAAAATTGAAGAGTTGATTTCTTCTTTGGCGATAGAGTTAATTAGGATAGTGTTTTTAATTTTCAATATCTGGGAAATTTTCTTTCTTTTGACATTTCATATTAAATTATACTTTGATGATATTCTATTTCAAAAGTCTGGTTTACATAATTACTGCTTTTCAAAACTTAATGAGGTCTTTTTTTTTATTTTATAGTTAGTGAACAATATTGGTTGGCTGACCTAATTTCTAGCTCCTTCTCTTGCTGTATTCCAGTTGCAGGGGACCATATGACATGTTTCCAAAGTGGCAATCTGTTGTATTTCCTGGTAAGAATTTTACTTTCATGTAAAAACCCATCTATCTTTTTTTTTTTCCATTTGCCTTGGCATAGATGTTATGCTGCCAATAGCAACAGCAGACATATTAAAATCCTGAAGAAAGGCTAAGAAAAGTACAGAACAAATCTAATGTAAAACTGTGAGCTTTTGAACCACCGTCAATTACTTTTTCAACTGGACTTTTTGCTATATGAGAGAAAAAAAATAAAAACAACCAACCAAACAAAAAACATTTCTAAGCCTCGATAGGCATATTTTAGGCTACTTGAAATTAATCTATACTAATACAAATCTAACATATGATGATTCTTTATAAATGTTTCATAGGCATTTTAAAATATTAAACATAATATTTACATAGCTATTAAATCAATATTAGAAATAGTATAATTTTATTATTTACTTTTACCTATACTAATCAGTCAAATGAGCAAAAATCTTAAAGTCTGCCATTAATATTTCATTTCTTATTTCTCTCCATATTTTTCTTTTTAAAATTTTTACCTGATTCTTGTACATTTAATTTGTTAGTTGGCACGTAAATGGTATTTACTTTTCCACTACTATTGCTGATTGTTTCCATTATTTACTTACTTTTTTAATTGTTTCATTCTCTAAAATTTACAGTTCACTTTGTGACCCCCATTTGTTCCATTTATTTTCCCCATTGTTTCGGTTTTAACCTTTATCTATCTCCTTTTTACTTTTATTTATGTGGTGACTAGCTTGTGCAAGTATGTGGTTCAAAATTCAAAGGGAGCAAAACAGTACATGGAAAAAAGTAAACCTCCTTTCACCTCTGCCCCAGCCCTGCATCACCCCTTAATAGTTTCTAGTGGATCTTTCCAGAATTTTCTATAAATATAGAAAAAATGCATCATACATGTAATTTTGACAGAAATACTATCAAAATACATATATTTTATTTACCATGCTTATCCCTTGACTTTCCTCCCCTCGAAAGTCTATATTATTGTTTTAAGTAGCTATATACTCTCCTACTATATATGTCCTATAAACTTACCAAGTCCCTATTATGAATATGTATACTTTGTAGCTAGCATAAGATGGAGTTTGATTATTTTACTACAGTGAGCAAACTACACTTATAGCTTGAGATTTGTTCTTGACCCAAAGTAACAGAAATCTCTGACATTAAAGTTAATAAAATGTGTTATCTCACATATTTGGAAACCTAGGTGATGTAATCAGTGGCTCAATTATATAATTAAGGACCTTTCTACCTCCCGAGTATTCCATCTTTACAGTGACTTCACCCTAAACCTTGTTCTTCTTATAGTTTCAACATGGTCTACAGCAAAGATTGATTTCTTCCTTTCAATGGGTTAGGGGCCAATTTAGATCCTGTATCATTCATGGACTAACAAGAGCTTGGAGGACAACTCTGTGCACTGATTAGCTTAAACTGTGGAGGGCTATCCTCAAAGGAGAGAGAAAAATGTGGATTTCTTAAAAAAATCTGAGTTCTGTTAGGAATGAGAATGTGAATAAATATTAGAAATGCCATCAAATGTCCACTATCTGTTCTTAATTTAAAAGACTTTGGCTTTGCCCTGGCCACATGTTCAGTTGGTTAGAGCATTGACCCCATATGCCAAGGCTGAAGGTTCAATCCCAGTCAGGATACATACAAGAAACAACCAATGAATACATAAATAAGTGGAACAACAAAGCAATGTTTCTCTTTCTTTCTCCTCTATAAAATCAATTTAATTTTTTTAAATAAATAAAACTTTGGCTTTAAATAGAAAAGTATATTAATTCACTTTAATTCTAATTTATTGTCAAAGTTAATGTATTTTCTTTTCAATTTAATATTTTTCATTTGTTTCTTATATGTAGTGTTCTATCACTTACTTTATAGACTCTATTATATTATCTTCAGTATTTTCTCTATAAATTTAGAAGCTATATAGTTACTTTTTTCTTCTAGTTTCTTTCAAATAAAAATTAATCTATGATTCCAACTTTTTAAAAAGGAAACCCTATGCATTTCTTTTTTAAAAAATATATTTATTAATCCTAGCTGGTTTACCTCAATGAATAAAGCAGTGGCCTGCAGACTGAAGAGTCCCAAGTTTTATTCAGGACAAGGGCACAATAAAATAAACATATATTTTTTAATTTTCCAAATTTAAATATATTTTTATTTTTTAAATACATTTTTATTGATTTCAGAGAGGAAAATAGAAGAACAGAGATAGAAACATCGGTGATGAGAATCATTGATTGGCTGCCTCTTGCACATCCTCTCCTCGGAATTGAACCTGAAACCCAGCTATGTGCCCTGACCAGGAATGGAACTGTGACCTCCTGGTTCATAGATCAACTGAGCCACAATGGCTGAACAATGCTTCTAATTATTAACAGCGATAATGAAACAGCATGCCACACTTTATTATATAAATATTATATAAAGAAATTAGCATACCTTTATTTTCTTTCACTCTACCAACTTTCCAATTTTTTTCCACAAATTGGGATGCCAAGTCACTATTATGAGTTGATTGTTTATATTCTGTTTAACATGTGGAAAATTATTTTTATCTTCCATATTGCTGCACACTTAAAACAACACTTATGATTAATGCTGTATTTAACTAGTTTTGATTTCAGCTCTAGTTCTTTTATGGCATGGATTTGCCATTCATGAAATTTTAAGTTTGATGAATCACTTGTTCAGTAAAAGTGTATCTGAAACTTTTGTTTTTTTGCAGAAGCAGAGCTGGTTCAGCAAAGCAACATGACGTTCATTTGGTGAGTTGTTTTATTTTCCTCCCTAGCATGGACTTGGACAATGATATGTATTTATTGAGGCTCCTGAAATGTTAACCAAAGATGCCAAGAAGCAAAGCCTGTGAGAAATACTGTCTCACAGTGTTAAAAACACAGAATCACTGTTTTGATAAACCACAGAAGCAGCAGAACTCACAGTGAGTGGCCTTTAGTGCCTGTAGTTGTTGGTAGCCATGGCACAAACTGTTGAGCCCCAACCTGTCTCCTGGCTGCTTTACAATCCCAGTTTTTCAGCACCCCTGATGTTGTATGAGCAACCTAATATCTAACTCACCTGATGCTTTCTTTGCTTAAGTTTTATTTGTGAGTTGGTTTCTGATGTTTAAAAACCACAGCTTCCTAGACTGCTCCCTGTGCTGACAGGGTTAAGCTTCCAATATTCAGTTGTTTTTCTATTTGCTTTAGCCTTTCCGTGAACTACAGTTTTCCTGCGCTGCTCCTCTGCTCTAAGAAATAAATATCCAACAAGCACTTTCCCCAGTGGTCTCATAGCCAGTCTTCACCCCTCGTCCCAGGATCTTTAAATCAAAAGCTTTAAAGGGGATTTTTTTTTCCCCAAGAGCTGCTCTACATGCTTCCTACTGACATTTATTTTTATTCAGAGAGGTTGTTGGAAGTCAACCTTCACTGACTGCCTCAATTTCTTTCCATCAGCTTTCTATCTAGAAATTTCTCAAAGATTCTGACATCTCAGCAGAATCCTTCACTAGTGTGTGTTTTTTTCTTCTTGTTGTTGTTTTTCCTCTACACTTTTTATTTCATTCACTGTTTTATTGATGATCCAGAAAAAGGGCAGTTCATCTTACTGAATCATCATATTTCACTACTTAACCATTTAGGTGTGCTACATCCAGTAATGAGTAAAATAAAGGTATATTCCAGCTGCATTAATACCAGTCTGATGTACTGGCTGGTGAAAAAAATTCAAAAGGGTGATGTCCATACTGAAATGGACCCTGGACCAAATCCTTACATTTTAAAGTAGTGTGTGTGTGTGTGTGTGTGTGTGTGTGTGTGTGTGTATTATAACTTTTGAGAATCTGAACAAACACCTCTTGTCCTCTTGTAGTTTGATCATTATAACCGGAAAACACTGTGACTTGCAAAATGTTTTCTTCTTCACTTGACTTCACTCTGACCTTAAGAAATCAATCAATGCTCCCAATATTCCACCGCAAGGACTTTTTAAAATTAGAGAGAGAGAGAGAGAGAGAGAGAGAGAGAGAGAGAGAGAAAGAGAGAGAGAGAGAGAGAGAGAGATTGTTCCACCTATTTATACACTAAAGGCCCGATGCACGAAATTCATGAAAGGGGCTCAGCCATAGCAACTGTGGTGGCTTACCTGGGCCCTTGCAGCTGTGGCACTTCGTAGGCCCTCGCAGCCCCAGCTTGGTCCAGAAGGTTATCCGGAAGGATGTTCGGAAGGTCTTTCGGCTGTCTAGTCCAGTGGTCGGCAAATTGCGGCTTGCGAGCCATGGTTTGCCGCTCTGTTTACTAATGAGTCTGCCACCACTGTCATATACTACCCTTTACCTCTTTGCACACAATATTCCACAATTGCCTAATCCTCACAGCTTCCACATATATGGTAACATTTAGTGTAGTCCAGTGGTCGGCAAACTCATTAGTCAACAGAGCAGCAAAATGCGGCTCATGAGCCACAAGTGGCCCGTGCGCCACAGTTTGCCGACCACTGGTCTAATTACATTATGTTTTTATTATTATATGTTATTATAGATTCATTCATTGAATCTTATATGTGGCCTGACTGGGGATTAAACCCACAATATTGGCATATAGGGACAGCACTCTAACCTACTGAGCTACCTAGCCAAGGCTCTCCTTAAGGACTTTTTAGCCCAACCAATAAGCAGTGAAAACCATGCACTCACTTCTTCTAACAAAATGTTATTTTAGAATTGTCTTTGTGGTATTTATTCTCCCTTGCTGCAGTCTCATATGACTCAGTTTATATCATCACAGGGTTCTTACTACATGGAATAGGCTTTTCATACTCTCCACACATACACACAAAATTGGGGAGATAGAGAAGAACTTATCCAATACCTTAGATCATTTTCATTAATTCAGGATTTAAATTCTCATTTTAATATGAGCTCAACGCTTCCTTTTCCTATTAATTTGCTCAATTAGCTTGAGTCATGGACTGGTTCATAAACAGACATGTACTCTCAAAATTATCTTTCATTTCTTCCTGACCTTATTTCTGCTATTAGTTAAAATCTCATTACTAATAAGCAGGAAGCTTTCAACTCTTACAGCAAAACAAAAAACAAAAAACAAAAAACATTTTAAAAGTAAATTCCAAGAGTTTTGTTTGTATAGCAACCTAAAACGAGAGAGAGAGAGAGAGAGAGAGAGAGAAAGGAAGCAAAGAAGGCAAGCAGTATACAAATAAAATAAGAGCAAAAATCAATATTTCTGCAACTCTGGATGCAAATGCTTTCTCAAAATATGACAAATGGATTTCACAGAAGTCCCAAAGAGCGAAGAGACAGAGAGAACTTCACGCCCATCCTTGCCATTGACCCGTTTTCAGATGTGATTGACAGGCAAGCACTTGCCCACATCACTCAGTCCTTTCCTGGGCATGCGTCTAAACTGCCTTTGTCTAGTACCCTCCCCCATCAATTAGTAGGGAATAGACTTGGAGAAATATAAATGCAGTTTTTTGGCAAAGCTGTATAAATGACATGCCTATATTCCCTTTTACTCCTTTCCTATTAAATAATAATCAGATTATTACAAGGGCATAGAAGCACCCGGTAAAGTGTGTGCCAGCTGACCTGGAGATTCCTCAAATCCCTGTTGTAATTATATAAATTGATCTCCAGTCAGTCAGGATGATCTGCAGTCAGTCACAGCATCCAGAATTGTGTCCAGCAATATTTAAAATGGAGCAGCTAGCCACTGGATGGCACCAAACACTACCTGGACAAGGACAGATTGGATAACAGGTATGGACCCCTGATACTGCAGCTTTTTCGCTGAACTGGCTCACACATTTCATTAATGTCTCAATGAGGCTTAGCTGCATTTTATTTCTGGATCCCATGCATCAGAATATGGACTTAATATATGGTATTTATTTATTATATGTATTAATTATATTTAATATTTATTATATTTATTACTATATATTATATATTGATGTGTTATGTAGCATATAATTGTATAGTACATATGTTGATTTGTCAAATAATTACATGCTATATAGTAATACATTATACATTATATAATTAAATATCATATGTTTTGTTATATTATGCAATTTATAATTGCTTTATATTATTATTATATAACATATTTTATTTAGTAAGTACCTTTTTAATAAAAAATTCAAATTAAACATAACTAGAGTATCTATATTCAAGGAGTTTATATTAATTAGGGATCAAGATATAAACACATAAAATATATGTGAAAAACAGGATATAATAATGTATTTATGGTCTTCAAATTAAAATTTGGTTCACATATTTGTTTTTGAAATATTGATAGGTAGACGCTGGAGGAGAAAGATGATTTAAAATTGGTATACAATGTTTTTCAACTAGAAGTGGAGACTAATACTCCTGTGGGAGTTCCTTATTTCAGGAAAATCTATTGGATACCTTTAGTTATGCAAATATGCTGCAGGGATTCTCAGAGATGGATGCCTGAGAAGCCTTAGCTCAAAAAAGCTGAATTGTTGTGAAGAAAAACAATATAAAGGTTGTGTTTGCTGTAGCTGAAGTTGCCTACGTATATGAGTTATTTCATGAAAACAACGTTAATCAAGCATCTTAACATACGCTCCCTTAGAAATATATTTCACATTTTACATATAACCCAGTATACAAACACATTGGTTTCACAAAACAATTTGACTTATTACACATAGGTATTTGATAATTTCTGATTTTATTTTTATTTTTAAGTAGCTGTGGAAATCCATTGTTTTAATTTTAAGAATACTACAGTTTACAAAGGGCATCAGAATAGCCATCCCAAAATATGGCATTTGCTGAGGGATTCTTCTTGGTAAAGAATTATTTGCATAAGGATTACTTTGTGCTGAAGGTAATTAAGAAACAGCAAACACCAGAAGAGCTCCCTGTCCCTCCCTTTCTGCCTCCAAGCAGGACATAAATTTCCCTTTTGTAAAGAAAATTTACATTTGTAAAGGAACTTCCTATTTGTCAGTGTCCTCCTCTCCCCTGTGTCTGCAGAGATAACTCATCACCTGAGAATGCAAAACAAGCTTTACTAAACAACTCTCATTTGTTTTACTATAGGCCTGGTGCACGAAATTTGTGCACTTGGGGGTTGGGGGGAAGAGAGGGCAGGATCCCTGATCCCTGAGCCTGGTCTGTACCCTCTTATAGTCTGGAGGCCTTAGGGGATATCCGACTGACAGTCTAGGCCTGGTGAAAAAATCTGAGCTCTGCTGTTTTGTTTTTGGTGCCAAGTATATAAAGCTGCCATCTGTTGCTCTTATAGTATAAAGAAGCATGGAAGGACTGGCTTACCTCTTAGATCTGGAATCAGAGAGTTGAAGGCATTTTTTTTTTTTTTGATAGGAGAACACAGAGAACTGGATTTATATGGGACATAGTACAAGATGATGGCAAATGAGACTACAGGCATTTACCAACGCAGGCTACAATCAGGTATCAGAACATTTACTACTATTATCATTAGCTCCAATTCAGTGCTGCAAGTCAAAAATAGCAACACAAACAATATAAAGTCTCCCTGTGTTTTAGCTCTAGGGGCTAAGTTCTGAAAGTACAACCTAGTCTCTAACAGATAATTTTCCCACAAGGGGGAAAAAACTAAGGCTCATTTCTATTAAAACTCCTAAATATAAAGTAAAGGAGGAAATACTAAAATATATACCAAAAATTTTTCAAACTTTTCTTCCTACTAATGTGGTCTAGGTTATTTGGATTAATTTTCCTACTGAAAACTACTAAATGATGGATTTTTTTTTTAATTCTTAAAAGTATTAAAGACATGCATGTAAAAAGGAATTGTCAGAGTAAAGTCAAAGGGGAAAAAGTATCTGGAGAAGTAAGAGAGGAGGACAAAAGCCATTTATGTTGTGAACTTTCTGCTAGATAGCCTCCTATTCCATGGGGAAGAGCATCAAAACCCAGGAATTCCCTAGTCAGGGAGCTCAATAGGTAACCATCATATAGTAAGCTGGAGCCCCAAAGAACCACTCTCATCTTCAGGATGAGCTAAAAATAAACCCACTTCTCAAATTTCAACGGGTTTCTAGGAAAGTTTTCATCCTAAGTAAGAGATAGAGAAATACTGTCCCTAAGAAGCTATAAACAAAAAACTAAACATTTTTTTAGATTTGAACCAAATTCACATCATCCAAGTGACCAAAAACAACAACAAAAAATCATTTAGATCATGAATTGTTTTAAAGCAATTGAGAATAGTTCCTTTAGGCACCCTATATAGAAATGGATTTTTATCCTTTTACTTTAGGCCTACATGCAGGAAGAAACCAATTGAAGTATCCCTTTAACATTGATGTTTCTCTCTGTCTTTCCCTCTCTTTTCCATGCTCTCTAAAAATCAATGGAAACATATCCTCAGGTGAGGATTAAAAAAAAAAAAAGAAAGAAATGTCATATTTTAAGAAAGAGACATCTTGAAAATGCCTAAAGAAAGTTGTCATTTTTTTTTTGTGGTAAAGGAGCTGGAGTCCATGTTTGTGAAAACACCTTGGTGGCTCCAGCAGCTGGCAGTGGCAACAGCAGCAGGGTGATGGGGGTGGTGCCTTCTCCGGATCAGCCCAGTCGCCTCCCGCAGAGGGTAGACAGACTGCAGCTTAGGTGTGCTTTCCATGTGGGCCTAAGCCATCAGTAGGACATCCCCTGAAGGCTCCTGGACTGTGAGAGGGGGAAGACTGGGCTGAAGGACACCCCTCCCCCAGTGCATGAATTTTGTGCACCCGGCCTCTAGTAACTTCTAAAAACAGATTACAAACATACATATGAAGAAAAAAAAATTACAGTATCTATCAAGAAGATATAAAAAGTAATCTATCATATTAGAAAAAGTTTCAAATAGAAATTCTGGACATAAAGATTACTTATAATTTTAAAATGCAATAATTTAGTAGATGGATTTAAAAGCAAACAAACCATAATGAAGAGGAAATAAGTGACCTGGAAAATCAGTCAGAGGAAATTGTACACAGAAAGCAGAGCAGATAAATAAAAAGATGGATTCACAGAAGAGAATTTAAGAGTTATGAAAGATAAAATAAAACAATATAATTGAAGTTCTTGATGGAAAGGACAGAAAAGGGCAAAGGCAATTTGTGGGAAATTTCCAAACATAAACTTTTAATGAACCTCCAGTAAATAATTGTTTCTTAAAAATTTCCCATATAAAGACATGGCAATAACACCAAAAACACCAAAGATAAAGAGAAAATCTCAAGCTTACCTCTAAAAATAAGAGATCATCTTCTAAAAAGCAAAATTAGATTCATTATTGACTTCTCAACAGTAATAATGGGAGTCAGAAGATAATGTAATAATATCTAATTCATTAAAATAAAAATCACTCAAATCTGAAAATTCTATGCCCAGAGAATCAACCAATTCAAAAGTCCATTTTATTTTCAATAAAATTTTCAATTTTATTTTTAATATTAACTTTTTGAGATTCATCATGGAAAACAGAAAGAAGGTATAAGTAGTCATCATGTATAGAAAATGCTATAGACCAGAGAATAGCAAACTATGGTTTGTAGGTTTGCTGAATATTTTTGTAAATATTTACTAAAATACAAGCATTCATTTATATATTGTCTATACTGTTTTCATAATACAATGGCAGAATAAGAGAATTGGGGCAGAGACTGCCTAAATACTTAATATTTTTTCCTTGAAGGAAAATGAACAAACTAAATGCATTATGATGAATCTCACAATGAATATGTTGTAAAAAAAATGCATGACCCACTAAAACCTGTTTGGCTCACTGGATAGAGAGTCAGCCTGTGGACTGAAGGGTCCCGGTTCGATTCTGGTCAAGGGCATGTACCTTGGTTGTGGGCACATTCCCAGTAGGGAGCGGGCAGGAGGCAGCTGATCGATTTTTCTCTCTCATGGACATTTCTAACTCTCTATCCCTCTCCCTTCCTCTCTGTAATAAATCATTAAAATATATTTTAAAAAAATGCATGACCCAAAACAATATATATGACCCCAAATCCATTATTCAAATTTCAAAAGTAGACCAAGCTGTACATATATCATTTAAAGTTGCATACATAGGTGGTAAAACTATACTGAAAATAACTATAAGTCAGAAAGAATGGTTACCTCTGGTGTGAGGAAGGATATTATGATTAGAGAAGGTTCCCCTGGCTATCACTGTGAGAAAAGTGTTTCAATAATAGCAATGTTTTGTATTTAACTTGGATGATGTTTATAGGTATTTTTGCTTTATGAGCATTTACATATATGTTTTCTGCATAATTATGAACTGAAATTCATTACCCCTCTCATTCATATGTCCAAGAGCTATCTTTGGAGATAGGGCTTTTAAGGATGTAATTAAAGTTAAATGAGGTGATAGGGTGTGACCTCAATCCAATAAGACTGGTGTCCTTCTTTATGAGAAGAGACACCAGGGACGCATGCTCACAGGGAAAGGCCTTTGAGAAACAGCAGGAAGGACAGCACTCACAGGCTGAAAAGAGAAATATAAGAAGACATCAGCCTTGCCAGCACCTTGATCTTGGCCTTCTAGCCTCCACAACTGTGAGAAAATTCATTTCTGTTGTTCAAGCCACCCAGTCTGTGGTAGTTGGTTCTGGCAGCTTTAGGAGACTAATACATGTACTTCCCTGACATGTTCAATTTTACAACTTTAAAAATGGGATTTTTTTCTTCAAAATTTTACATACATTTCACAAAATGGGAAAGCTGAATATTGTCATTTTCTAAATAGTGTTTTTCTAAATAAATGAATATTTAACCATTAAGCTTCAGGAGCCATTGCTTGCTTGGCCCTGGTGGCTTTCTAGCAATTTGTTCACATGATTATATGTTTTTGTAAAATATGAAAACCTAATATATCTGTCATCTCTAAAAATTGACTTATTTCATACCATCCTTAGTGTTTGTTGGGTTGCATAGGAGTGGCTGTGTCTTGTCACAGTTGAATTGAGTGTGCATTGGGATTAATGTGGAGGGGTTTACTTCTGGGTATATTAAAGTCATCTGTAGTCATATTTTCCATTATGATGTGAATATTGGTATCATAATATGAGAGTGTCTACCATGGAGGTATATGGATAGTACAAGAGAAAGAAGTATGAAATATATAAACTATAAGCTATGCTGTGGGGATTTGTTTTTCTAATCTTTTCCTGAATGAAATTATAAGCAGAAGATTCTGTTTCACAACAGCTAGCAAAAAATTGTCTTTTGTTAAAAATCCTAAATAATAAAAGCCTAGGTGGCATCATGGCCTCATGCAACATCAGCATGTGACACCCTCGTGTGATGTCATATCAAGATGGTCACCACTAGATGACCACATGCACAGTAGAGGCAGGCCCCAGTGGCTGTTCCACATGATGAAGCCTGGGAGTCCCACAGCTCTGCACGGCATGGAGGAGGCAGGTCCTGGAAGAGGAGGCAGGTCATGGCAGGGGAGGGAGTTGGGAGCCATCAGGCCAGCAGGGGAGAGCAGTTGGGGCCCATCAGGCCAGCAGGGAAGCAGTTAGGCATCAATCAGGTCTGTAGGGGAGCTCCAGTTAGGGGGTGGTCAGGCTGGCAGGCAGAAGCAATTAGAAGCAGGCAAGTGGGTAGGAGTCAGCAGTCCTAGATTGTGAGAGGGATGTCTGACTGTCAGTTTAGGCCCGATCTCAGTCAGACATCCCCTGAGGGGTCCCAGATTGGAGTGGATGCAGGCCAGGTTGCCCCCCATACACACACACACACTGTGCATGATTTCATGCACCAGGAATCTAGTGTATTCATAAGCAGCATGTGTAATTATAAAAGTATCATGTTTCTTTCTTTTTAATGGAAATTGTGCAAAACAGGATTTATCCAATTCTTATTTGAAAGACTTAAATCTGTAGCAGTACTACAAACATCAACTTCATTTGTAACAGTTCATATCTAAAATAAACTTGGAAGGAGAGTCATAAATTTGACAACGATCCTAATAATTTACACGACATTACCAACATTAATTTATGAAACAGAAAGATTTTTCTAAATTATAGACAAAAAAAAGTTTTGACCAATGATGTTAGAGAGAAAAAAAAACAACTCATTACCTTTCTAAGGAAAGATATTATAAGATAATATTTGTCATAGGAAAAGGCAAACAAATTATATGACAGACAAAATTGCAGAAATCATTATAGGAATATGTCAGCATATTAGTTATTTTTTTTTCTGGATTTTGTAATATTTGTAACATTACATGAATTTGTAATCTGATGAGATTCCTTCTTTCATTCTAAATACATATTCACTTTTGTATCAAATTTTCCATTTGTAATGGTTTTTAAAGTGTCTCCTAATTGTATAAGCATTATACCCTCCCAAAAAACCCTAGAATCTCCCTAATGTAAACTATCAGATATTTGCTGATTTTTTCCTTTCTTTCCTGATGGTTCTAGTTTTCCTGTGCTAAAATACAATTTTTCTATTTATGAAATTACTGTTATACATTGATTGGCCTTATGTTAGTTGGCATTACCTTTTCCCTGGAAAGAATTATCTTCCACACATTTAATCTCAAGGGTATGACCTTCAGTTATGTCTCCCATAACAAAGCAGTTCTGAACTCTTGGTAATATCATCTTTCTAAGCCTTTGATTTCACACCTGAGTTTTAATGGTTTTTGTGTATTATTTTTCTATGACAAAAGAATTTCTAATATCTCACTTGCTACCTCAGTTTAATCATCTGAACTGAATACTCCAGTTTTTATTTCTATCTATTTTTCTTACTTGCTTTACAAATATTTTATTTTCTCGATAATTTATCAAATGGCCTTAATCCCAAGATTCCACTTAAAAGCTTAGAGGTGGAAGCAGGTAAAAAAAGTAGTCTAGATTTAGACTTATTAAACACAATATAACCTGCTTTTCTTTGCATGTTTGAAATAACATCATGGGAAAAAAAGGAATTTCACCAATTACTAATGTGTTTTTTGTTTTGTTTTGTTTCTTTTAACTTGAAAATAACAGGAAGTCTTTAAAATTAGTCAGTGATGAAATTAATCTACCATATACAGACATGAAAAACTATAACAAACTTGGCCTGTGGATGCTTTAAGGTTTTCTGAGCACTTTGGGCCCAGTGCTATGTTAGATATTATTGAGATGAAAATTCTAAATTATTTGCAATGTTAACCAAGACTACATTTTTGGGAGATTTAAGTGTATAATTTAATGTTTATCAATTTGAAGTAAACTGTATTATGTAATAGAAAGCCTTCTTGGAATGTGGGAGAAAAAATGTTACTTATATCTACACAGACACACACACACACTGGAGACTCAGTGCACAAATTTGTGCACCTTGAAAGAAACTGTGGGCTGCCAGGCTGCAGTGGGTATTGGCCCATCATCTGCACCCCTGCCTGGCCCCTCCTGCTGCAGCCCCAGTCCCCTGTCTGCTGATAGCCCTGCACCCACTGCCGCTGCTCCCATGTGCTGATTGTGCTGACAACCGCTTGCATCTGCTGATGGCACAGAGCAATTGGGACTGGTGCCAGCAGCAGGTGCAAGTAGCAGCTGCTGCCCCAATCACCCCTCAGGAGCAGGGGAAGGTGGAGAAGCCCTGAGGGATGATCAGGGCTGGCAGCTGCCACTCACACCCACTGACAGCATTGAGTGATTGGGGCTGGCACCAGGCACCAGCAGAGGATGCAAATGGTAGCTCTGGCACTGGTAGCAGGTTCGAGTGGGGTGGGCACCGCCAGCAGGTAGGAGTGCTGGGAGGACTGTTGCACATGGGATCAAAGAATTTTCAGTAACCACTAGGGGGTTTCCCTGATGACAGCAACTGGTACCCCTCCTTGGTCTGGCACCCCCACTCACCTGCCATGTTCCATGCTCTGCTGCCTGTTGCTGACACCCACCATATTACACATACACCCCCTGGTGGTCAGTGCACATAATAGTGACCTGGTTGTTTGGTTGTTTGGTTATTCCACCATTCAGTCTATTTGCATATTAGCTTTTTATTATATAGGATATATATGTTTTTTTTTTAATATATTTTTATTGATTTCAGAGTGGAAGGGAGAGGGAGAGATAGAAACATCAGTGATGAGAATCATTTATGACCCCCTGCCTCCTGCCCACCCCCTACTGAAGATCAATCCCAAAACCCAGGCATGTGCCCTGACCAGGAATTGAACTGTGATCTCCTGGTTCATAGGTCTACACTCAACCATGGAGTGCTGAGCCATCCTCTTCTTTTTAAGGTTAAGTTTATTGAATTATAATTTATAAATAGTAAAAATCACCTTTTTCTGTGTACAATTTTATGAATACTGATAAATGCATACAGTTACATAACCACTATGATGAAGATACAGAATATTTTCTTCACACTAAAAATTGTCCATGTTTATTTGGAGTGAATCCCCGACTCTCAGCCACAGCTCTTGGCAAACTCTGATGTGTTTTCAGTCCCTACTGTTTTGATATTTCCAGAATATCATATAAATAGAATCATATAGCATATAGCTGTTTGATCTTGAATTTCCTCACATAGCATTATGAGTTTCATCAATGTGGAATTACTATCAGTAGCTTCTTTACTAGGTATGATTTTTTGTAAGTGTTTCAGCTAACAGATGTACCACAGTTTATTCATTCTTCACTTGATGAAAAATTGGTTTATTTCCAATTTTGGCAATAAAGCCCCTAGAAAAAAATGTGTATGCCTTTTCTGTGAACATATGTCTCTATCTCACTTGGGTAAATACCTAAGAGTGAGATTGCCGAATAATATAAGTAAATATTTAACTTCAGAAGAAATTGCCAAACTGTTTTCCTAAGTGGTTACATCAATTCTGCATCCCCTTTGGCAATAGATGAGAATACCAGTTAGCTTGCATATACATTTGTAGACACTTGTTATTACCATTTATTATTCTTTAATTGAGTTTATTCTAACAGGTGCTTAGTAATAACTTATTGTGATTGTAATTTGCATCTCCCATCTCCCTAATGACTAATGATTTTCAGCATTTTTTTCACATGCTGCAATGAATGAAGATCCATTTACCCATTTGTCTTTTCTGGTGAAGTGATTGTAAAAGTCTCTGCCCATTTTTTCTGGATTGTTTGTTTTCTTATTGCTGAGTTGTGAAAGAACTATTTGTATACTTGCAGACCAGTCCTTTCCCAAATGTGTGTTTTAAAAATATTTTCCCTAATCTCTGCATGTCATTATTTTAACAGTGTCTTTTTACAAGACAATGGGGGCGGTGAGGGGCAGGTGAGGGCATGTACTGTGGGTAGGGAAGGCCGCCGGGACGTCAATAGGGAAAAAAAAAAAAAGGAGACATATGTACTACTATTTGTAATACTTTAAACAATAAAAAAATGAAAGCATATTTTTAAATTTTTGATGAAGTCAAATTTATCTAATTTTTTATTTTATAGTTTTATTTTCTTTTTAAAAAAATATATCTTACTGATTTTTTACAGAGAGGAAGGGAGAGGGGTAGAGAGTTAGAAACATCGATGGGAGAGAAACATCGATCAGCTGCCTCCTGCATACCCCCTACTGGAAATGTGCCCACAACCAAGGTACATGCTCTTGACTGGAATCGAACATGGGACCTTTCAGTCCAGAGACTGATGCTCTATCCATTGAGCCAAATTGGTTTCGGCTATAGTTTTATTTTCTGTGTTTTACCTAAGATATAGTTGCATATTTCAATTTGCGAAGAACTTTTTAATGTTTCCTTCTAAAAGCATAGATCTTCTAAGACCTAAAAGTCTACTAATCATTTTGACTTAATTTTTAAAATATATGTTAATTAATTTCAGAGAGGAAAAGAGAGGGAGAGAAAGAAACATCAGTGATGAGAGACAATCATCGATTGGCCGGCTCCTGAATGCCCCACACTAGGAATCTAGCCACAACCTAGACATGTGCCCTGACCAGGAATCAAGCTGTGGCCCATAGGTTGATGTTCAACTACTGAGCTACACAGGCTGGGCTTGAGTTAGTTTTTTAAGATAATGTTAGGTCTGAGCCAACATTCATCATTTTTTATATGAATACCCAATGTTTAGAAAATGCAAACATTTCTCTTCAGAATTATCTTGAACATCTTTGGAACTTATATGCATATATGCATTACCCATGGACACGGATAATAGTGTGGTGAAGGCCTGGGAGGAAGGGGCCCATGTGAGTAGAGAGGGTCAATGGGGGATAAAACATGTGTCATCTTTCAAAGCTAAATTTTAGCTTTTTACAAAGATGGTGCTGAAAGCACAGCTAAAGCAAAGGCTTTGGAGGCAAAGAAAACAATGCTGAAAGGCATCCACAGCCACAGAATAAAGAAGATCTGCACATCACCCACCTTCCAATGGCCAAAGACACTAAAGCTCCGGAGGCAGCCTAAATATCTCGGAAGAACACACTCAGAAGAAGCAAGCTTGACGCCTATGCCATCATCAACTTCCTCCTGACTACTGAGTCAGCCATAAGGAAGACAATTCATTTGTGTTCATTGTGATGTGGAGCCCAACAAGCACCAGATCAAACAGGCTGTGTAAAAGCTCTATGACATTGATGTGGCCAAGGTTAGCAACACCCTCATCAGGCCTGATGGAGAGAAGAAGGCATATGTTCAAGTGTTTCTTGAGTGTGATGGTTTGGATGTTGCTAACAAAATTGGAATCATCTAAACTGAGTCCAGCTGCCTAATTCTAAATATAAAAATTTTACAGTGTAAAAAAAAAAAGATAAATTTAAAAACTGCTAAAGCTTTCTATAAGTATTTTTATACTCTAACTTCTAAAGGGTCTAGTGTATCATAAACTTTACAAATTAAATTACTATATTCAGTATTAATGACCTCTTCTTTATCAAGTAATAAGATAATAATTAAAGAATAAAATACCTTTGGAAATATGTTCCCCCCAAATTTTTTGACCACACTATGTATGAGATGTATTTTTGAAATTTCTGTTCTGTCCTATTGACCTCTGTGTCTATCTTCTTAGCTATAACATTGTTTTAATAATTATAGTTAAATAGTGTGAGTCCTGTACTTAAGTTCTTTTTCAAAATTGTTTTAATTATGGGAATTTCATGTACATTTTAAAATAAGCTTATTAATTTCTATAAAATAAAAGCCTGTTGGAATTTTGAGAATTCATTGAAATTACAAGTAAATTAGGGCAAAACTGACAGTAATAATATTGAGTCTTCTAATCTATTTCATATCACAGTACAGCTCTCCATGTGTTTAGTCTTTTTGTATCTGACTCATCAATATTGTGTAATTTTTAGCACCCAAACCTAGTACATATTTTTGCTAGATTTGTTCCTCTCTATTCCAAACCTTGGTGCTATTATAAATAATTTTGAAATTTTAAGTTCTAATTGATTATCACTAATATATAGAAATATAATTGACTTTTATGTATTGTCCTTATATTCTGCAAACTTTCTTAACCCAATTATTAGTGGACACTTTTATTGCATATTCATCTTTGAAATTTTCACAGGGATAATTATACCATTTGTGAATAAATACACCTTTATTTCTCCTTTTCAGCTGCATGTAATTTATTTTATTTTTTGTTTTGTTTATTACAAGTTTAAAAGCAGTTAAGAGAATAAACTCTCTTATCTCATTTCTTTTAAAAATATATATATTTTATTGATTTTTTAAAGAAAGGAAGAGAAAGGGATAGAGACTTAGAAACATTGATGAGAGAGAAATATACCTTCCATTGGAGATGTGCCCACAATCAAGGTACATGCCCTTGACTGGAATAGAATCTGGGACGTTTCAGTCTACAGGCTGGCTTTCTATCCACTGAGCCAAACCAGTTAGGGCTCTTACCTCATTTCTGATCTCAAGAGAAATAAATTAATCTTTTACCATTAAATATGGCATATATTTATAGATTTTTCATGATATCCTTTATAAGATTGAGGATAGATAAAATCATAAAAAGTAATTTTAAATTTTCTTATAACCACATTTTAAAAATTCAACAGAAATGAGAAAAATTATTTTAATACTTTATTTAATCTATATATTATCAATTCAGCATCTAAACCAAATAAAAATATTAATATTTGTATTCATCTTTATTTCACACTGTCTTTATAATCTTGTGATTACTTTATTCTTATTGCATATCTTAATTAATTTTTATTTTTTAAATATGTTTTCATTGATTTCAAAGAGAAGAAGGGAGAAGAAGAGAGAGAGAGAAATATCAATGATTAGAAGAATCATCATTGATTTGAACTGGAACTAGAAACCAGTAGCAAAAAGATATCTAGAAAATCTCCAAATATTTGAAAATAAAACAACACATTGCACATAACACGTGTAAAAGAGGAGCTCAAATAATGTTGGGAAGTATCTTGAATGATATAAACATGAAAAAAAACACACTAGAAAACAAAAAAAACAAACAAACAAACAAAAAAACTAGAGGACTTCTCTAGTTATCTATTTTTTCCCTAGTGAGCTTTGGTAGGAATTCAAGAAATTTGTCTATTTCATTTAAGTGTTAAATTTGTCAGCAAAAATTTGTTCATAATATTACCATACTATCTTTTTAGTGTTTGTAGACTTTACAGGGATGTCTCTTCTTTCATTTCTGATGTTGGTAATTTGTGTCTTCTCTCGAGCTAATACTTTATCATTTGTATTGCTTATTTCAGCGTATTAGCTTTGGTGTCATTGATTCCCTCTATTGTTTTTGTTTCATTTAATGATTTTTAATCTTACCTTTATTATTTCCTTTTATTTACTGTCACTTTAATTATATCCCCTCTTCTCACACTTCCCCTATTACTTATGGTAGCAGGTTTGCTCATGAATTTGAAATGTTCCTTTTTTTCTTAATAGAAACATGTGAAACTATAAATTTTCCTCTAAACATTGCTTTAGCTGTATCTCCACTGATTTTGCTATGAATAATAGTGCATTGTCATATTTTTATCATTCAAATATTTTCCAACATTACTGTGAGTTCCTCTTTGACACATGTGTTATGGGGCAATGTGCTATTTTCAAATATTTAAAGATTTTCCAGATATACTTTTGCTATTGATTTCTAGTTTAAGTCTGTTGTTATCAGAGACCATACTTTGTATGATTTATTTTGTAAAAATAAGTTTTAAAAACTTACCTTACTAAGTTTTCCATTTGCATATGAAAAGGATGTCTATTCTGCTATCATAAGGTAGACATGCATTGGTCTATCAATATATTTATTTAGGCTATTGGTTGATAGGGTTGTTCAGATCTTTTTGTACTGAATTTTCTATTTCTTATATCAGCTTTTGAAAAGACTCTTACGTTCTCTAACTATAATTTGAAACTCATTTTTTTTCTTTGAATTCTATCAATTTTTATTTTGTGTTTTTTGAAACTATTTTCTTAGGTTATCACCACTTAGAACTGGTATGTCTTCTTGGTGAATTGACTTCTTTATCAATATGTAATAATGGCCAAGTGCTATAAAATTCAAACTTTTAGGTTGTTTGTAAGATAAAATAAATTATATACTGACCCCAAAACTGATTTATTTCAGAAATTATTTTATTTTCAAATATGACTTAGTGGATGACTTTGTTGCTTATAAAAATAAAATTTTTTTGAAAGTTACTGGAATTATAACTTAATTATATATTTAAAATATGTGATACTTGCCCTAGATGGTTTTGCTCTGTGGATAGAGCATAGGCCTGTGGACCAGAGAGTCCCAGGTTCAATTCCTGTCAAGGGCACATGCCTGGGATTGCAGGCTCAATCCCCAGTAGAAGGTGTGTAGGGGGCAGACAATCAATTATTCTCGCTCATCATTGATGTTTCTATCTCTCTCTCCATCTTCCTTCCTCTCTGAAATCAATAAAAAAAATTAAATAAATAAATATGTGATACTTTAATAGCTTAAATATCAATATTCAAACTTAGAAAACAGATCATGAGAAATATATGTTATATTTTCATTATACTCCTCCATGTCCTTTAATCCTTTAGAACCTTGTATGAATCTTTATTCATAATTCTGTTTATTTTTTTCTTTTATTATACACACTAGAGGCCTGGTACATGAATTCATACATGGGTGGAGTCCTTAGGGTGGCCTGCAGGGATCAGGCCCCAGCTTGCACCCTCAGCCTCAGAGCCTTGCAGCACTACCTGGCACCCCTCCATGGCCTGGCACTACCCCCTGACCTGCTCCATCATCCCTCCTGTAGAGTGATCAACAAGGGTCAGGCCACCCTTCCCAGCTTCCTCAGCAACTGGGAGCTGGGTGGTACCTCCCCTGCCACCACTGCTGGTAACTGTGGGGTGATCGGTGGGGCAATTGGGCTCCTAGTCACACCCACCTTGGCCTGCCACCACCTGCTCACCTGCTCCACCATCCGGCATAATCCTGCTCTTGTTAGTGCCCATCAGGGCTGGTAGCACCTTCACAGCCGCCCATGTCACCCCATGTTCCATGCCACACCCTGGTGGTCAGCGCACATCATAGCAAGTGGTTGAACTCCCAAACAACTTGCATATTAGGCTTTTATTATATAGGATATCTGGGCTAAGAACTGAGTCTGAATCTGGTACCCACCCAAACAGCTGATTCACAGAAAGTGCTCAAAAAGTGTACCTGTATAAACACATAATAAATGACTCAGGCTTTCTTCACTTTGCAGAAGATTTTCATTTTAAATACTGAGCCTTCCTAAGATATATTTTGGAGTTTTAAGTTTTACCCTATCAACCATCTTAATATGCCCTGGTTGAAGCATTATAAGTCCTGCCTCTCAGTCTTTAGCAAATGGGGTGGTCACCCTATAGCTTCTCAGATTGCATCTAGATGTTTAAAATGGAAATAAAATAGAGTGACTTGAAATACTTTTCTAATTTGTAAGGCTGATGTCAGAACTATCCAAATAATTGTAATTGAATCACAAAGTTCATGAACATGACTTTAAACTGGGGATATAGGTATTCAAAACTATAATTTGAATAAATGATGAGTATAAATTTTATTTTTACTTTCCTATGGAAACTTGCTCTCCCTTTGTATAAAATTTTATATCTTGTTTTGGTTGACTTTTGATTCACAGGAGGTAAAGAAAGCAAAATTGAATTTTAAAATGCTGCTTTTCTTTGGCATTACATCCAACAAGGTGAAAAGTGGAACCCTGAGTTAAGAAGCCAATTGGTGTCTGAATAAGGCCATGCAACACATATTTGACAAAGTTGCTCCCATTGTGTGTAAACTACTTCCAAAAGAAAACAGGCTTAATTTTGTTGGAGCCAAAGTAAAATAAACTAACTACTTCCTTTGACAGTGATTATCCATGACCTTTTACTTCTATAAACTCCAACTGCAACAATTTTCCTCTATTTTTAAGCAAAGTGTTTTTGATATGGCTACATGATATTATGCGATATAAATCACATTGGATTGGAATTTTTCCATAACAATAAGAGCAATGTTCTTGCTAGAGAGATATGTGTAAATGTCTTCAATTATCCTTTACAAGACAGTAGTCTGAGGACAAAGTATTAGGCTGCAAATAGAAATAATCAACTAGACTGGATATGTTGAAAACTAGATTGTTAATTCATGAAGGATAAAGCAGTTAATTGCCTTATAGATCAACTTTCTTGGTCCCTTATGAGCTGAGATGTTATTTGAAATGTATGAGCTGGTACAATCATCATCTATATCTTTCAAGCAATTGATAGTTTCCAGGAAAATAATGACTCTGGTTTAATTGAGAAACAATTCTAAGATGTGGAAGTCAGAAGTCACTGCTATAAATGAAACATTAAGAACACAAATGAGGGATGATTGTAAATGTCCATCACCATCTGTTTTGTCTGCTTCTTTCAATTTTTAAACCAAAAGATAGATGATAAATAATAATTCTCAGTTTCAAAATGTTTAAAGTGTCAATTGAAATGTGCCTGTTAGGGCCTTATTTCTTCATAAATATGTCAATTTAAAAATAAGTTTAAAAAAGCAAAGCAAAATAAGGCATGAAGAAAGCTATTTGTCAGGCATCTTGTCCAGCTTTTCACTGCAGTAGGTAGTCTATTCTGTTTTACAGGTATAAATCAAAAGATTTTACAGACTTTTAAAAAATAGCCAAAGATAATTTTGTCCTCTTAAAATCATAAATAACAATAGTTATCACATATATATATATATGTCCACATGGAATGCTTACACAGATCCTAAGATTGAGACATTCTTTTGGTTCATGAGCAGACTTATGTGTATTTTTTAAAAGAAGTCTTAAAATTATTTCAAAATATCTAGTATTAAATTGTTGTTTCACCCATGAGATAAATTTATACTAAAATTTCAACTTAGAAAACAGACATGGGAAATATATTAGTTTTATTTTTTATTATTCTCCTCTGTGTCTCATAGCACGCATAGCATAACTAAACAGCCTTTCACAAAGTATTTTTTAGCAGTTTAGTAGAGAAAGAAGGATTTTAGGGTCATGACTGTCAGTGACCTGAATGGCTATAGACAACCATTTATCATTGATATCTAATATATTCTAATCTATAGATCATGAGCTGCTCTCCCTATTTCATAGCCAGTCTCACTGGCTACTGCACTGACTCTTCCCATAATTTACTGTCTTACATGCACGGTTGCTTCTTATGGATTTATTTATAGACACATAACATTCCTGCAGACATTTCAGTTAAGTAGTATCTATAAAAAATAAGTTGTGCTGAGTTGCTTCTGTAAGCCTCACCTATCTTCTGGTAAAGAGAACTTTTGGCTTCATAGGTTGGTCAAATGAATAACTTAAGAAAACCGTTTGTATATGTATTACATTCTAAGAAACTATCTTCTAAATTTTATCTAGGATGCTCTGAGGACATCCAAGGTACAATGATAGATCTGCAAACAAAACTTGAGGTTTAGTCTGTAAATTATTTAACCTGTGTTTATTTCTTTAACTCTTACTCTAAATGGTGTATTTATTTACTTAATGCCTGGTCAAACCTGGCTTAAGATTCAGATTCAAACAAACATCAGAGGTCTTGGGGGAGAGACAAAAGTAAAAGGCATTCATTCTAATGGTATTAAGAAAGTCAGCCACCCAATAATAAGTGACAAAGGAAAGGGATAATGTAGAGCTGCCATCTTCAATAGGGTAGCCAAAACCTACAGCTGACTATTGGGCACTTGAAATATAGAAAATATTTAAATTAAAATGTTATTATATAAAATACACACTAGATTTTGAAGACTTAGTATAAAGAAAAAAATGTTAGCCATGCAATAAATTTCTCAATTTTTATATAGATTACATGTTGAAAGGATAATACTTTGGACAATTTTGTTAAACATTTTAAAACAATTTTCTAATGTGACTACTAGAAAGTATTACATTATATATGTGATGAACATTATATTTCTATTGGATAATGCCACTGTAGAGATAAACAAAAGAGATCTATTTCTGAACCTCTCTGATCAAAGCTAACTTAACAGCCCGGCCAGCATGGTTCCGTGGTAGAGTGTTGACCTTTTAACTAGGAGGTCACAGTTCAATTTCCAGTCAGGGCACAGGCCTGGGTTTCGAGCTTGATTCCCAGTGGGGGACATCAGGAGGCAGCTGATCAATGATTCTCTCCCATCATTGTTGGTGTCCTTGTTAGGGCACCATAATGCGGGGGTTCTTTTCCCAGCCTTATAAAAGGTTCAGCATTCTGGAGAAAGGGGCTGTGCATAGATGATTAAAGAGTCCAAGGATGAAAGATTTTTTTGAAAGGCATTGGGGGTCAGAGGAGCTTCAGCTAAAAGGAACTGAAGACTCTTCCTTGACCAATCGTGCTTTTATTCACACAATTTATCCTAAGGCAAGGTGGAAATATACACTTCAAAGGGTAAGGTATCAAAGGATACACAGAAACATTGTCAGTTTGGGGAATAGACTACAATTATTCAGGTGTTTGGCTGATAGGAGGCAATAAAATGGCCTGAGCTGTCTGGCAGCAAACCATTATCCTATTTAGGTTTGGGGGAAGTGCCTTAGCCATTTCCAACAAGTAAACTACACATGTGGCTCACCTTTGTTGAGCCCCCCCAAGTCCCATCAACCTTTTGATGGAACTCTTGTAATTATTACATGCTGAAACTGGTTCTCAGCACATCATTGATGTTTCTATCTTCCTCTTTCTCCCTTTCTGAAATCAATAAATCAATAAAAATATATTTTTTAAAAAGATAGCTTAACAGTCCTGGAGAAGGACTGCATAAGATGTCTATAATGAAGGGAGGGAAATTCCACTTCTGAGAATCCTGAATTCTTTGGAGCAGCACATCCAAACAAGTGGTTTATATGTTAGTCCACCCTTGTGTTGTAATACAGGCATAAACTTGTTTTATCGTGCTTGCTTTATTGTAAAAAAGATAATGCCTTTTATACAAATTAAAAGTTTGTGGTAACCTGTATTGAGCAATTTTTCCAACCATGTTTGCCCACTTTGTGTCTCAGCATCACCTTTTGGTAATTCTTACAATAATTCAAACATTTTTATTATTTTATATTTATTATAGTGATATGTGATCAGTGATACTGGATGTTACTAAGACCCTCAACCAGGAAAGATATTATGACTTGTTGAGGACTCAGGTGATGTTTAACAATATAAGTATTTTTAATTATATATAATTATATTTTTTAGACATTATCATATTACATACTTCATAGACTACATTAAAGTATAAATATAACTTTATATGCACTGGGAAGTCGAACAATTCACATGACTAGCTTTATGGTGATATTCGTTTCATTACAGTGGTCTGGAACTGAACCCATATGTCCAAGATATGCCTGTAGATAATTTTATAATTGGAATATAGAGCTGTGCAAGCAGAATGATGAAAAACTTTATCATAATGGCAGAGAGTACATTAACAGTAGTAATCTTAATAATAAAAGCCCAGTATTGTAACGACCACTCATGACCAAACGCTGACCATCTGGAAGTCAGTGCTGGGTTGCCCAGCTGCAGCCTGGCGACCCAGCACTGACTGCCCAGGTGGCTGAGACCCAGAAAGTGAGTCAGGGTCTGATCTGTAGCCTCAGTAGAAGCTATTAATCAGTGTATTTACCTCTCTCTTTCTGATCTTCACCAGCAACTGAGCTTTTCTTTCTCTCCTGACCTCTTCAGGGGCTGCTGGTAAGCCCCGCCTCTTTGATCAGGCCCAGAGATAGGCCTGGAGATGCTGACAGGCATAGGAACCGACCAATCAGAACCAAAAGTGGGTGCTGTAAGGAACTAATAACTGCCTAGAAGGCAGAGCTTTTGATGGTGGCATAGGGACCAACCAATGAGAACCAAATTGGCCAGCAGAGGAGGGTAGTTAGGGGCGATATCATGCTGGCAGGGAGGGAAGTTGGTGCTAACCAGGCCAGCAGGGGATGGCAGTTAGGAGTGATCAGGCTGGCAGGCAGAGGCAGTTATGGTCAATCAGGCAGGTAGGCAGGTGAGTAGTTAGGAGCCAGTTGTCCTAGATTGTGACTGGGATCAGCTCTAAAATTGCAGTCAAATGTTTTAAAAGGGGTCCCCAATTGGAGAGGGTGCAGGCTGAGTTGAGGTAATCCCCTCTCCATGCACAAATTTCATGCACTGGGCCTCTAGTAGGAAATATTTAAGGAGGTGTGGTCAGCAAAGTGTTTTATTTGTTCATAAAACTACATTCCTCTCTTTAGCTTTGCCATGGTTTCCCCAGGGTCAGTATATACTTCCTTAGCCCTTTACTTTGTTCTTGACCATGTGACTTGCTTTGACCCATGTAATATTTTCCAGTTCTGAATCAGAGTTTCTAAAGGCATTACCTATTTCTCTTGCCCTTTTGTAGTACTATCATTTGCATGAGATGAACTAACTCCAGCTAATTTATACTTCTTTATTCTGGATCCACAATGAAGTCCATGGAGCACATTTGAACCCAACCCAACCCAGCCTGGCTGAGCCAAGCCCATCTGTATAAGGTGAGAAGTACAAAAGTGACATCACAACCCACTTGCCTAGCCAGTGGAGATAAATGTATATGAGGCTGACAGTAGTAGAGAGGTCTAAGATGTTCACAAAACTTTACAATCTCCATTCTAGAGATAAACTGTTAGGAATAAACTAGAAATGTGTGAAATGTGTTCTGAGAAGCATAGTAAGATGAATATGAGCTCTGTGGGAAAATGTCATGGCTGCTTATTGATATCTGCTATGGCTCAGGTTAAGAGGAAAGCAACATGAGTCTTTCATGGTTTTGTAGATTCCCTAACTGACTACCTTAAAATAAATTAGAATTAATCAAATCCTGATAATGCATAACCTTCCTTGTATACAACTGACTTAGATTTTGCATTCTGAATCCTGAAATTACTATTATATTACTAGAATTTTTGAATAAAATACTACTATTAGCTAAAGTGGGTGTACAATTGACCTTCAGCTAGAAATTCTATGATTCAATGGAATATTGATATTCTATCAGTAACTTCTTTTTGTCTCTATGTTTTTATTTTAACACATTTTTATAATGCAAGCTACAAATGTAATTTTATTTTTAATCACATTTATTAGAGTGATATTGGTTCACTAAATCATATAGGTTTCAAGTGTACAATTCAATAAAACATCATCTGCACACTGTATTGTGTGCCCATTGTCCCAAGAGAAGTCTCTTTCCACCTAGCCCCCACCTCCTTTCACTCTGGCTATTGTCTATATCTATAGGTTATGCATATATGCCCTTTCATTAATTCTTCTGCCCTTTCATCCAGTATCCTCACCCACTTCTCCTCTGAGAGCTGTCAGTCTGTTCCATGTTTCTATGCCTATTTCTATTTTGTTTGCTAGTTTATTTTGTTCATTAGAAACCACATATAAGTGACATTATATGAAATATCATATGACCCCTTTTTAAAAAAAAAAGATATTTTACCTTTTGCAAAAGCATGGACCTGGAGATTATTATGGTAAGTGAAATAAACCATTCAGAGACTCAAATATCTTAGCACATTTTTAATAAGAAAGTCTGTCTGAAGTGTATCAGTAAAAAATATTACCTACTTAATAAGATTATTAGCTGATTTCTCATCATAAAGACCAGACATGTCATATTTAAAGCTGAAAAAGGAAAAAACACACCATTAATTAAAAATTTTATATCCAGCAAAACTATCTTTCAGAAACAAGGATAAAATTAAGACATTCCCAATTAAAAAATTATAACAAATTACTACAGCAAATATAGAAAGTATTTATTTTATCCTATTGTTTAACTTCTATGTTTGTTTATAATTTATAAATGAATGGATTCTGTATCTGTGTATCTTAGAAATTGTAACTTTCTGTTGCTGTGTGTCTTGTCAATCTGCTGCTATTCTTTATACAATAGCACAAAATTCAATAATCATCCAGGAGGCAGCAGAGTATCAACCAAGAGCTTAGGTCTAGCAATAAGGAAGAGAAGTGCTGAGGACTAAGAGTTATTCTTACTTTTACTGAGCTCTTGGGAATAAACACAAGGACAAATTTGTTTGGCAATACTAACCTTTATCGTGTTATAAAAACAGCAAATATATGATAAAATGTTATTACATCAATTTGTCAATCTGTACATTTTTCTATGAGTCAACAATACACAAAGTGTGAAGTTCAAAATTGTGGTGAATATAAGAAGCATCAGGCAAAGATCCAACTTTTAAGAAATATATACTTTGGGGAGAATCCATTACTAGAAAAACAAAACATCCATAAAAATTATAAGTAAATATTTTATCATATAATGCTAAAGTTTTCATATCATTATATATAGTTAAGAGTGATTTTTCATAAGGATCAATATAGCCTAAATTTAAAGTCAGAATCTCTTGGATTCTAAGCCTGTTCCAAACATTTATTAGTTATGTGACTTTGGCATTTAATTTCTGTGAATAATATTTTCCTTTTTAAAATAGAACCAGCAGTGTCTCCCTCATAGAATTACTGTAAAGATAAATCATATTGTATATATGTATGTTAATAAGATTCAACTGAAAGAATGCTTCATAACAAACAACTCTAAAATCCCTGTGATGTTGACTTCTGCAACTACATGATTCGTCTAAAGTCTCCCTCCTTCCTCAATGTTTATTTTCATCTACCAAAGGACAGGGACTAATTCAGAACAGCACAGACATCCATGGAAAACTTCCTTATAATGAAATTTCTCACTATTTAATTTTTTCATTAACTGCTTACTCTGAAAATATAAGGGAAAAACAAAGCAAACAAAAAATAAAAACAAACAAATAAACAAAACAGAGAGGCAATATGCAGAGAATATTGGACAAACACCAAGACTTTTATATCAAAAATTATTTTCATTCTTATTTGTTTCTTCCTTTTTTATTTTAGTTATGGGGAGTTAATGTAACAACTTTGGTTAAAAAGTATATTTTATATATATGTATATGCAATATATATATTACAGTTGTTATAACTGCTGGCACAGCTCTTATCTCCAGGTATTTATTTGTACATTAGGAGGTACAAGGGGGAACTGACAGTTCCATATTTTCAAATTTTGGCAAGTGTAGAGAGAGAAACAGAACTGGGGAGAAAAACATGTGAGCCATGGATATAGAGGACCAGGTGCTGAATTTGGTCTCAACCTAGCCAGCATAAAGAGCTTAACCCTTTGCAACTTGTTAAGAACAAAGATTACTTAATTGCATGAAGGCTTGGTTGGTTGCCTCATCATCTATGATTTATAAGAAATGAGGGCCAAGGAAGAGGATTTAATGAGGACAGGGTGGAAGGAGAGGAATTACACAGAAAACATATTTTTTAAATTTTGATCTCAATTTTTTTTTTTTGGTAGAATGCAAAAAGAAGGCCATGTGACTACACACAGTATTGAAGTTCGTTTCCTAAGATCCCGAACTTTTCTAAAACAACCTTCCAGAGAGCATATTTTCTATCATAGCTAGAAGACATCTTGGAATTAATCTGAGCAATCAATTCATTTTTTATTTTATTTTAGATAAGGACACTAAGGCAACCAAATTAAAAGTCATGCAGGAGGTTACTCACAGGCTCAGCTGCAACTAATTCAACTGAGACTCATCGAAACCACAAAATGCATAAAATAATGTATGTGACTATATACTCAATTCTCCCAAGTATGATGCATAGCTAGTACCATTCTAGAATAATAATTGGGAAGTTAATTCATAGCGTGCAATAGATACCTCAGATATTAAGGCTTAATTCTTTTGAGGAACTGAGCAGAAAGGCTGTAATAGAGCACTGTCACCATCTGGCTTCCCCCTGCCATAAACTATTTGGAAATTGATTCATAAATTCTTTGAGGACAAATCCATAGAATGGAAGCAGCAGTCAGTTTATAAGAGTCATAAAATTTAAGTATAAACCTTACTGTTTTGGCTGCTAGAAGATTCTGGACCATGGACATAGGTTGTTTCATCTGTGACCTCGAATTATGATTAATTTTAGATAAATAATGGATAATACATGTAAGGGAAATTGTTACAGAAAACCAGAAAAGAACCAAGCAATACTTAGAGAGATGGAGTTACATTTATTATGCACGGGTCCAGAGGAAATTGTCTCTCAAATTCTCAGCCACAACATGGAGGAATTTTTTCTATTTATATGTTTTTACCTTCTTTGTCTCCCAAATATGGGGTGTTTCCGGCCCCTTTTGCAAGTTCTTATAGAGCCCCTATACTGGGACCTTGAGGCATCAATCAAAGGCCTGGCCTGGTGCCAGCACTGATAATTTTGTCTGGGGAAGGTTTAATGGCCTCTCTGAAGTGGGAATAGTCCTATTTTCCTTATTATTTAAGCAAGAATGCATTTACAGAAGCCAAATAGCGGGGTTAAAATTTCCAACAGCAATTTTTATGTAAGATAGATGCTTCATTCCCCACTGGTTTTATATGCATTGACTCTTGGTCATTGTCAAGGAGGAAGTTATATTTACCCCTGAGGACTATGATTTTAATTTTATGCCTAATAAAGTTAGTAGGCCTGCTTATAAGATAAGGGATTAGAATGAGGGCCAGGGGTAATCTTTAGAGAGTCTGAAAAGTCCTGGACTCTCTATTTTTCCTGGACTGCCTTCAGCTGAGTGTGATGAAGCCATGTTGGGATTCCATTGACCTTGACTGCTGTGGAGGTGGTCCTTTCCAGGTAGGAATCAGTCCTTAGGTGGCAAATTTCTTTACCCAAACAGAGTCACCAGAGTGGAAGGGATGAATTAGATCAGAAGTTGGTACAGGCAGAGCATCTCAGATGTGCTTCTGGATTGCTTCCTGGGTAGACTGTAAAGCCTGTAAGAACTTGAATAAAGACTAGTTATGGATTTCAGCTTTTCTAAATTGGGTAGATCATGGTCTGGAAGAGTCATTAGAATTTGTAAAGGCCCTACTGGTTTTAGGGCAGCCTCCTGGGCAGCTTCCTCCTGGGCCAGGTTCCCTCTTGCTTCTGTGGAGACCCCTTACTTTGTAAATAGCACTATGTACATGAGCCATTGTAAATATGTACCTGCTGTCAGTATAAATTGTTACTGATTTTTCTTTTGTCTACCAGAGAGTCTGAAACTGGGTGACTTGAGTGTTTGATGTCTAGTGCTTTAGTGTGTTCCAGAGTAAAGCCTCAATCTCATGTGGGGCATTTAGGATTAGTTACCACCCTAGGGTTAATTTATTTGCTTTTTCAATAAACATAGCTATGGCTGCTACTGCCTGAAGGCAAGTATGTCACCTAAATGCAAAGAGGTCAAATCTTTTGGACAAATAGGCTACTGGCCTTTTCTAAGGGCTGAAACTTTGGGTGAATACCTCTTTGACTATGCCCCTTGTCTCACATACTTAGAGGTGGAAAGACAGTTATATCTGGTGGCGCTAGTTGGCCCATTGCTTTGCTCTGCTCATATCTGTCTAGCTGCCTAATATATTACCTCAAGGATCCTAGTTCTGAATTCTTTTAGGGAAAATGGACGTTGAATGTCTTCTGTAGCTCCTTCGTGCTGAGGAGGGACTGAGTTTTCCCTTAGAGCCAAGAGATCCGTGCTCTCTGTCAGAGGGACAATGAGGCCTGGGCACAGAAGGAGGCAGGCTTGTGATCTGGCAGAGACAAACTAACAAATGGTCTGATGAAAGGGAAAGAAAACATTTCAGTTTTAATAACCTCTATTGAAATAGAATTTTTCTCCTCAAAATTACCTCTATGTTTATTAAAATAGCCAAATCAAGACCAATTTACCTATTGTATTTAATTTGGCCTGATTATTTGCATAAACACAATAAGAATGGTAACTAACTACCTTTGCCAAAATTTCACAATTGAATCTTAGTGTGCCCATAGGGCTAGGAAGCCAAGCCATCCAGCTGCCATCTGGCCTGCCTGTAGTATCTTCTGAGTTAGGTGAATCCCTCACCTGCAGGGACTCCATCTGGGCCCACGCCCTAGGTTTTAAGGCCCATCTCAGTAGCTCTCCTACTTGTCGTGGCATAGAGTGTGCCGGGGTTTCATAGGGACACAGAGGCATCCTTATTGCTCCCCCTCTACTCTGACCAACCACCAGTGATGGTAGGGCTTGGGCTTGATGCTCTAACGCCAGCCATTTTCAGGGCTCCCAAGCAGGATACCAGACTTTTCCTTGGCACTCTTATTGGCTTCAAGTCTTCAGAGTTCAGACAGGGCTCTTTAAAGCATGATACTCCAGTCAAAGTTTCCAGTCAATAAAACCACTATTAGAAACCAGTTTTATTGAATTTATGCAAAGAAATGTATTGCCATGATTTATTAAGCATTGCCAAATTTCAGAAGAATTATATAAGGAGAAAAATATACTGACCTGCTTTAATATCTGATTTTCCTTTTCAACCCTTTCTATGGATTCTTCAGAGTAATATAACTGTCTCCAAATGACAAGGAGAAATTAAAAATGTGTCTATATTCAAGTAGACAATTATAGCTGTCCTTGTAGTAGGGTTCCCCCTACTTTTGACTTGTCCTTAAAATTTCATATGGTCTCTGGGGAGGTTGACATGTCCTCTAAGAAAGGATTAAGGGGGTTTTATTGCTTTATAGGGTCTCTCATATCACAGGCCCTCAAGGGGTCTGTAATTTCTATAACAAAGGGCTGGTACTCACCACTTCCCTCTGTTCCAAACAGGCCTTTCCCAGTTTCCTAAAGTTGAGGTTTGTGCCACACCTGACATGGGTATGGCCACACAGGCCTGCAAGTCAGTATACAGGCTGCCAATTGTCTTTCATTAGAGACCAAAACCAGATGGGCATTTTCCTTGCCCATTTGGGCACCTGCCCTTTTGGCAACTGCATTCAAATCTGTAAGGTTAATGCAATATTATTAACACAGTGAAATACATATTGGCACGTTACGTAGCCAATTCTTCTGCTATCACATATGACACATAGCAGGGCTATACAAATATCTTAGGGAGGTGACTAAAGTCTTCTTGACCTTCCCACACAAAGCAAAATTGTCCTTGTCTTTCTGGAGTCATGTCCACGAAGACACAGGCATCCTCTAAATCTATTATACAATTTTGTGTAGGCCACTGTCAGGGCTGTGCATAGAGACCAGTTCTTTTTTCTAGCCATAAACACAGCCTGTTTAATTTTCCCAAAATTTATTCTGGCATGGGAGAAAGTTGTTTTGCTGTAAGCAGGCAGCTTAACCCCTACATAACTGGGCTTGGATATCTGCCTAGAAAACCATAATTTATAAATTTAACATGTGGCTTTAGGTCCTTCCATGTCAACAGGGTTTCTTCCATCCCTCAGTCAGACTCTCCTCTCTTGGAGAATCTTAAAATCCTGAAGGCTCCCCGGTCCAAGCAGAGTGCCTTTCTTTTGCTCTTTGACTTTAAGCTGCCAGTCCAAAACAGTCAGAGTTGCAGTTAGAAACAGCTTTGCACATTGCAAAACGCTTCTGTGGCAGTGGCCTGAGTATTAGACCCCTTGTCTTCCCACCAGTCCCTTTTGTGGCAGAGCAGCGACCAGGTCTCTCCCAAGGGAGTGCACAGGGGAGGGATCTCAGCCCCTCTTCTTCCAGCAGCAACAGGTACTGAATCCTTTGAGTACATTTGCAAACAGGTGCTTTCACTAGCTCTGTCTGCTGCTTTTACAGATCCCAGGCTCGCTGCTCTATTCCTGGGGCTGCAGGAAGGCTGGTAGCAGTCCACTGGCTTTTGGTTTAACTGCTGCAGCCAACAAGTCAAAGGCCTAAGTCTTGTATTGCTTGTTGTAAAATGCTCATTACTCACTGGGCAGCAGAAGAGCAGCTAGATTAATTATGCTTGCAGAAAACTTGTAACCCTGAATCTAGTGAAGTTCTGGTAAGATACCTGGTCCAGACCCCTATGCCAGTGATCTGCAGCCAGTAAAAATCAACAAAAACATATCTCTCCCTGCTTCATAATTAAGTGCCAACCCCTCCTCCCCCTTTTTTTGCATTAACCATTTATTTTGTCCTGAAACAAGGCAAATGGTCTGAGATCCTGTATATTTAGACTTTTTACATTTAAGGTTACTTTTTTCTTTCTGTAACCATTGTTTTCCCTCATAGATTTTTACTCTAAGCCCCTAGACTCCTAGAGGATCCTAAATCCTCATCCTTTACCACTCTAGATTTCCTCGACCACCCAGTCCAGTTGCTTGTCTCCCTTTCCTATTGTGAGTCAGAGGAAGACAATTTCTATAGAGGGGAAAAATAGAAACAGTGGGAATTTCAAATAAAACCACAGACTACCGCTGTAGTAGTCTCTTTCAAAGACTGAGGTCCTACTTGTGGAGAAAAATGACTCTTAGTCAGTTTGGAAAGATAGAGGATGAAGATCAGGGAGTGTAGGGAGATTTCTTGCAAACTGAAAGCCTGGATGGCCTCCTGAAAGAAAAGATCTTTAATCCAGTTTCAGATGCTATTAGAATCAGGATGAGAGAGGAAGAGAAAAACCAGGTTATGTCCTCTATGAGGAAAACAGCAAGTCAAATAAAACACACAATCACGAAGACAACAGACCACGCAAGACACACAATCAGGGTTAACGGAGTGCATAGACAGTTAATAATAACTTCAGCCTTAGTTCTGCCTCAGGTGGCTCACTATGATGTCACAGGTAGGAACAGGGCCTGTAAATTTCTCCACCCTGAAAAGCTGTAAGCCCTGCCCCTAGAAATCTCTGACCACTAAAAGAGACAAGAAAGCCATAAATAAAAGTTCTTTGTTCTTTGAAATGTCACAAATTTTACGTTTAAATTAACGCCTAGGACTTTGAAATTTCAACTTAATATAGCAAATTCACAAATTAGAACAAACTGCAACCCTTACTTATACAAAATTAGAGAGGAATTTGTATTAGCTAAGTGGGCTGATTTCCTCTCTGATGGAGAGCAAAAGACTGAGAAAAAGAATTCTCAGCAGCTGACAAAGACTTTTGCATTCTGTCACAGCAGGTCCACCCTATCTTTAAACAAATTAATCTATAGAAAGAGATAACAAATACAATCCTTTGTATAGCCAGAAGGTACAAAGTGGCTTTTGCTTCACACAGACCAGTTAATGAGCAGATAATTATGGCAAGACAGACAAACATCTGTAGTCACACTCTCTCAGTAGACTAGCCCAGACTAGAGCTAAGAAAATAAGCAAAATAATGCCCAACTCCCCAGACAGGCTTGGGGTCATTCCCAGCACCCATGTCCCAGAACAGAATTCTCAACCAATGTCTTGATGAGAACCTACCAGAGGAGTTAAAACTGTGTCCAGTCGCCTTTCTTGGTAGCAAATTGGCTAGTCACACACAAACAAACAGCAGAGTGAATTAATAATTCCTTAATCAAATCTGAATTCATTCACCTCCAAAGTCCCACATTTATATACTAGCTCATCCAAGTTTTTTACTTCTACCAGATATTTACCCAGAGTTTAAACAGTCCACCTGAATTCCTTGTCCTCCTAACCAAACTGGGTTTTGGGTAGTCAGCGAGGAAGTCCTTGACTTCTGGGGTGGTGATCAAACTCCCCTTTCCACTCACTCAGAGTGGGCCTGACGAGGCCCTTACCTTACTGATTCTGTCCACAGGTCCAGAAATGTCAGTCTACTTTCTCTAGATGCCGGCCAGATCCTGGGCTGGTGTCTGGGAGTTCCCAGAGTCCCCTGGTTCAATTCTGCTAAATAAGCAGATTGGCATCTCCTGGAGGCCTATCTGGTTCCCCTAGGCTCCAAACCCAGCCCATTCACCTGAGGACAAAAGGCCAAGGACAGTTATTTTCTCTGTCAGGGAACCATTAATGTTATAGAAAACCGGAGAAGAACCAAGCAATACTTAGAAAGATGGAGTTACATTTATTATGTACAGGTCCAGAGGAAAATGTCTCTCAAATTCTCAGCCACAACATGGAGGAATTTTCCATATTTATATGTTTTTTACCTTCTTTGTCTCCCAAATATAGGGTGTTTCCGGCCCCTTTTGCAAGTTCTTAAAGAGCCCCTATGTGCTGGGATCTTGAGAACTCAACCAAAGGCCTGGCTTGGTGCCAGCCCTGATAATTTTGTCCGGGGAAGGTTTAATTTTAATGGCCTCTCTGAAGTGGAAATAGTCCTATTTTCCTTATTATTTAAGCAAGCAAGCACTTACAGAAGCCAAATAGCAGGGTTAAAATTTCAAACAGCAGTTTTTATATACCATTTCCCTGAAAGTAAGACATCCCCCGAAAATAAGACCTACTTCCAGTTTTGCCTCACTGTAATAAAAGGCATCCCCCTGAAAATAAGACCTCCCTGATGATAAGGCCTCTCCGGAATAGAAGGCTCCGAAGCTACTGTAAGGTGTCTGACTCCTGATTTAAAGACTTCGCACTGCCTGAACAGCTCAGGCTACGCTGCGGCCAATCAGTGAGCTAGTTTGTGATGACAACTACTACTGTACCGTATACAGGTAATAAATCTTTTTTTGTTGTTCAACAATAAATGTGTACCGTATTCTTCTTCATGAAAAAATAAGATCCCCTGAAAATAAGACCTAGTGCATCTTTGGGAGCAAAAATTAATATAAGACACTGTCTTATTTTCAGGGAAACAGGGTAAGATGGATGCTTCAAAGTCACCTTTGCTCCACCATGAAACAGAAGCAAAGTTTTACTTGTGCTCTAGTTTATGTAATAATGGCTTTGCTGTAAAATGTTTTCTGAAAGCTTGACTGGAAACACTGGCTAATAGAGCAATCTCATGAGAGAAGAGTAAAATGCCACCAAATTGAACAATTACTTCCAAATAATTGTCAGGAACTTTTTTTCCTCGAGGAATTGCCTCTTTCTCTACGTGGCCATTAATAACCAAAGGCTTAGTGAAGCATTCCTCCCTCTCAGTCATGATGATGGTATTTAAGGTACAAAGGTAAACAAAACTGGAAACAGGAGGCAGATTTCTGCAGTGGACAGGATGAAGCAGAAATTTAAGTTCATTCATGTAGTGACAAATGATCTTATTTTTCTTACAGTTTGTCCATGGATAATTTAATATTGGCAAGGGTAAGAAACAGTAATACAGAAATGAATCCATCTTTAATGTATGCTTGGCCTTCAGTATAGGAGGTAACCTTGATTTTTTTTATGTGCTCACCAAAACAAGTTTTTAGTTTAATAACTATATGACCAGTTATTTTAATCCAAATGGACGGTAGTGTTGGAAAATGGGTTCAGATCCTTCTTGAAGTTACAGTCTTGCAGGATTTGATGGAGTCTTAGAGCAATTCAGCATTAAGAATGTTGAGTCATGCCCAGCTGGTGTGACTCAATTGGTTGAATGTTGTCTTGTGCAGGACACATGTCTGTGTTGTGGATTTGATCCCTGGTTGGGGGCATATATGGAAGACAATCAATCAATGTTTTTCTCTCTCTCTCTTTCTCTCTCTCTCCCTTCCTTCTTCTCTCTAAGCATGTCCTTGAGTGAGGATTTTCTTAAGAAAGGAATGTTTAGTTACTAAGCAAAGCTGCTATGTGTTTTCTGAAATGAGAAACTAAATTAGAATTGAGGATGAAATAGTCCAGAATAATCCACTGTGAGAAAAAAAAAAAAAAAGATTGAGCTGAAATGATTTGGATTCCTAAAATACTTTATCTGCCTAAAACACAGAGCTTCCCAAAAGAACTCAGTTGCCATAAATCTCCTCTCTGGGAACAACTCTAATCTTGTCTTTTGGGAGATGAGCAGTGGGCACTGCCCTCAAACAAACACTGTCACTAAACTGCCATGGCTTCTATCTATTCTCCTAGAGGTTTTTTTTTTTTCTTTCCCTTCTTTCTCTCCTTCTTTCCTTCCTTCCTTCATTCCTTCTTTCCTTCCTTCCTTCTCTTTTATTTCTTCCTTCCTTTCTTCCTATCAACAATCATTTGTTTTTCTATAACTACCATTTCTTCTAAAAAGTCATTTTATCTCCTGCCTCACTTCTTCCTCCTACCCCCTATGAAGGTGGCATATAAGCCCCACATTCTAACCACCTCCTTGAATCACATTTTTCTGTGAACTCTCATGTACACATCTGTGAATAAAGGTCTATCTTTTCTTTTGCTCCTATATCTCTTGTCAGTTTAATTTGCAGTCACCTATCACAGAACTTAAGAGAGTAGAGGAAAAGATTATTTTTTTTCCTCTGACAAGGATCCAGGTTTCAAAATCAGATCATAATTCTGTGTAATGTGGTGGTGGTCCTTCCCTTGCCTGCTTCTACAATAAAGAGGAGGAAAGCCAACACATGGTCAGTTCCTTGTCAATTCACTTTACAGCGGGAGAGATCCTGTGACATTGTTCTGACCAATTAGGTAAAAGAATAAATGTTCTGAAATTGAGTTTTGCTTTTCTAATCAACATTGCAAAGGTGCATAATCATCTCTGCTGTGTCCCTTATTCTTTCCTTGAACAAGGATGCAATGTTTGAAGCAGCCAACAGCCCTCTGTAAGAAAAGAACTTGATGATAAAAGGTGGTTTTCCCTATGAAGGGAAACTGATGGCAATAAAATGTGATTTTACAAAAATGAAACAAAAAATTAAAAACACAGTTTGAGTTTGGGGCCCTGATAGTGTCACTAAACAGGTAAACCAAAACTATCAACTGCCTTCTTTAGGACTTTTTGTTTGGAGAGAAAAATTCACCCTGATTTGTTTAAGCCATACTGTAACTTCAGGCAACTGAAATCTGAACTAATAAAAACAGTTCAGGCAAAAACAGGAACACAGAGACTCAAATCAGGAGGGATAGGAAAAGTCTGGAGACTGTGAAAAGCTCATTGTTCTTGCTGTTTTCTTCTGTTCCTCTAGAACTTTACTTGCATTTTAACCAAGTCAGTATCTTTGCTCCCTTTTAGGAGCCTAATGTAAGAGAAGGGAATTATGTAAGCAAATCGCAGTGGCCGAGTCCTGCCTGTTTCCTCTGTGTAGCCACTGTCTGATCACAGAAACACATTCATCCTCCTGCCCTGTCCTCTCTTCACCCCCTTCAGAAAAGCCTTTGAAATCCTCTAACAGCAGTTGAGTAAGTGAAGTGGGTAATTACACTTCTTCCTTTTTTTTTTTTTTTTAGAGCAACAAGGACCATTTATACTTCTCATCAGACCTGAAGAGTGGCTCCTTTGCTGAAAAGCTGGAAGCCTAGAAAGGAGAGAAATTATATGGAAATGCATGTAAAACATTTCGTGGGAAAGACTATGCAAAGGGTGGGGTAAATGGAAAATTTACCCATATAAAAATTCCCTTTTGCTAGTGTTCCTGCCATGTGAAGAGAGGCTCAGAGGAGAGCCTGGCTTCCCACTAGGTGCCCTGGATGACACTGTGTAAAACATGGAAGGTTCCTGAAATGTCAATATAATGAAGCGAACTAAAACGTAAAAGTACACATCTTTTTCACTCAAATAAAAAAATACAAAAGCCTTATTTTTTTTAACTTACAAATTTTAGATTTTAATGAAACCTTCTCTCCATCATCAAAATCCAGGTCCTCCTGTGGCTGACATGGAATCTTTGGGTAACTTTTTATATTTATATATTGATGATTGCCCTCTCAGCGTATACTCTTTGGGAATCTCAAGAGCCCTGGAGAAATGGGAAAAGAAAAGGAAGGAGGAAAGACCTTGGTAGCATTTATGGAGGCCTACAGTGAACCTGGTACTGTATTCAGAGTTTTATTAAAGTGTTAAAAAGAAGACAACAGGACAAAATGGAATCACTTATGTGGACCAGCACACCACCAACCCAAGACCTCACTTACAGTTTTTGTTCTACCCAAAATGGAATTTTAAAGCAGCCAACCAGGATTCAACACTAGTTAGGTAATCTGTCTGAAAGGCTCCTACCAAGTAACTTTGCAATAACCAACTGAAGTAGGAATTTTGGGGGAACATAGGCAGGCTTAGGGATTTTTTTAGAGTTGGGGTCCAAGGAAAAACACAAGGCTACAAACTGGGAGAAGGTACATTTTCATCACACAAGGAAGCGAGGTGCAGTTACATTTCATTAAGACAAGGAGGCAGCAACAGGTATATTTCCACAAGACAAGGGAACTGGAAGTAGCCAAGAAAGGTCTATATTTGCAAAATAAAGAGAAAGAAGCCCTGCATTCCGAAAGAGAGGAAGAAAGCCCAAAGGGAATAGGAAAACAATGAGGAGGAGGGGTGGGTGGGTGGGTGGGGAGAACCTCAAGTGTTCCCTGTGAGCTTCAACCTTTGAGCCCAGGGGTTACTATAGTAACCAACTGAAAGGGGACTATTGACCAACAGAGGGGATATCAGGTCGCAGGATCTGCAGCCTTTATAAACCATAGGGAAGGGGAACCCGGTGAGACCCTTCTCCCCTTCCCTATTTGGGAGTCTGTTCTGTGGGACTCTTCCCCCTGCCTTCATGGGAATCTGTGCCTTTTCTTCAATAAATCTCCACCTTTGCTATACCACTTTCTGTCCTTGGATTCATTCTTTAACGCTGGTGGACAAAGAATCCGTTTCCAGTCCAAAAATTCGGTATCACAACCTACTTTCCTGCCCTGTGTGACTTCCTTGTTCCAGCTCCTTTATGCCTATCAAAGTTTTTCATTCTGTAAAGCTCATTGGAGCTTCTTTCTATCCACTAAATGGGATGCTGCCCGATTCACATAAATTTTTACCTAAAAAAAATTTACTATGCACCAGTTTACCTTTTAACCTTATATACTGGGAGTGGTGCCAAAAGGAAAGGTATGTGGGGTAGTATATTGAGTGGGAAATGGGGGATGGATGTGAGGCAGGGGCCCTGGGGTGGGCATTTACACAGGGAAGAAATGAGATGGAGCACATGGGGCGGAGGATGTAAGGCCAGGTAGAGTGGCAGAGGACATGGTTCTCTAAGAAAAGAGCCATTGATTGAATAGCAAGGAGTTTAAGAGAGAAAAAAAAATGTAAAAGATGAGAAAGTATCAAAAAACATAGGCAAATGTTGCCATTTCCTATTTTATGTCTTACCTGGGAACAAGGCTTTATGAATTCTATGACTGGAGTCCAAAATGCTCTCTTCAGAAACCTCCAACATCTTTAAGAGAAACAAACAAACAAACAAAACATTAACATGCCTGGGAACTCATCCCATCCTCTTGGCAGCAACTCGCCCATCTGCAGTCCCAAAGGGCAATGCGGCTGAAGACACTTAGCTGCAGAAACTAATCACTGTGTAATAGTTTCTGCTCAGGCGGAAACAGTGATCATGAGCAGGACCAGTCAAAAGGACTGAAAAATATCTTTACTTGAATTTTCCTTTGTGCTGACTTCAAATCCCCACCCCCCCAGAAAAGAAGCTTTACAGGAAGTACTTCCGCTAACACTCCCAGCAAACTAAAATTGCAATAAGCAAATGGCTTCAGAAGAAAAATAAGAGCACAAAGGATCTGAATGGTGGGCTGGAACATCTTCTATTCTGCCTAATGAAACTTTCACTATAAAGCCATAGAAATGCAAATATAAGTATGCAAATATAAGAACACAAAGGGTTATAGGTCATAGCTGGAGTTAACTAACCTTGGAGATTCAACAGGGATTCATAAAACCTATTATTACCTCTATGAAGCTTGAAGCTTTTGTTTGTACCACAGTGACTGTCCTTTGAAATGGATTAACATGGGGAAGGACAGGTCTTAACTGGAATGTGTTTCTCCAGTATTACTAGTATTATCAGGGAGATTTTTACTCACTTTCCTTCTGTAGGGAGGAAAATAATTTCCTCCTATCTTTCTGAGTTCTTAACTGGGGGCTTCTATAATAAAATACAAACTAATAAGAGAAAAACAAACAGAAATTTATGCCCATGGATTGTTTGATTTCAAATCCACTTGTTTATGACTAAATGTTGATTTTATAAGTACAGTTGTTTTGACATAAGAGTGAAGTTGTGGTGTCACAATATTGTCACTGACATCTGAGATTATAATAAGCACTCAGTAGCTCAGCTGGGAGGGGCATACCTGGAAGCTTACTGGTAAGAACATGTGGAGAAGGAACTATGGTTAGGGGACCCTTTGGCTACAAATACTGAGAGTTTGTGAGGAATATCCAAAAGAGTTCCATCTGGGCAAGGCAACTCTGCTGATCTAAATAGCTCTCCAAAGACCTTGGGGCATTAACTTCTACCTGGTTAAAGTGACTCTTTACGTACCAGCAGTGGTGAAAAACATGCATTGGCCCCAGGAAGATTATCTTGGCCATGAATGCCAGCGCCTTGGTTCACCAGCAATGTGCTCTAGCAAGAAGGGGCTGGAATTTCAGCTCTTGGTTGACTCAGCAGACTGTCAGAAGAACCAACTCATAGAAAAGAATGTCCCAAACTAAAATTATACCTTAGTTCTTGCATCTCCCCCTTGTCTAAAGCATTAGTAGAATTAATTTATCATCAGTTTGGAGTATGTTATTTCTTTATGGCTTATTAAGAGACATTATCCTGTATGTGATTGACTTTTGAAATTGTTATCATTCCTGTAGTAAAACTATTAAATAAATTATTGGCAAAGATAATCTCAATCTCTGAGCATAATTTGCCTACCTAAACCAAACAACATGTATATTCTCTGTACACATGAAAGGTAATGAGGGAAAATTAGTAACTCTCATAGGTGACCTAAGACACCACCTTAACCACCACTTTAGCTAACGGCAAAAATAAGAAAAGTATGGCTGGGGTGAGGGGTCAGGAGTGGTGGGGGCGGGACACTCCTGGAAGGTCACCAGGAAAAGGCTAACAAAGAGCTAATTCCAATGTAACCCTGATATTTGGGGGATAATGATCTGTATCCATGCCAGCAAGCTCAGTGTACATTCTTGATAACTTATGATTAAGTCACTACCTCTTTCCCAGATACTAGTCTTGCAGAACTGGTTACAGAGGCCATTGGGCTGTGGACAGTGCACTGCCCAGTGGGAGGGTTATTAACACTGATGCCAAGCCAGACCATCAGATATGGCCTGGAGGCCCCCAACACCTGGGGTCCTTCATGCAAGGCCAATGAAAAGAACTGGAAACATAATCCATGTTTGCAGGACAAGGACCACAGGGAGATATAAGGGAGGGCCCCATGCAAGTGCCTTCACTCAGATTTGGAAGGCTGGTCCCTGAGTCCATTGGCGTATTAAATAGTGTCCCTCCATTTATTTGAATGAAGCGTTCTTGGTTTTCTTTGGTCTTCGGCAACAATACAATGAAAAGAATCATGTAGAACAAATGTAATGATGTAAAATATAAAAATGATTTACAGAGAAGAAGAAACCATTTATAGGAAACCATTCTCTGAGGAGTTTTCCTGAAAGTCTAGGAATTTATGAAATGATTTTACTGATGAAGCTTATTTTCAGCTATACCCCATGGCAATCTCCTTGCAAAAAAAAAAAAAAGGAATTCTGTTTATGCTACAGAAATTGAAGTTCTGCACAGCAGTCAATAGAAAATAATGGATATCAATTACACAGCTGGAACTGCTGACTTGATCAAATTTTATAATTCTTTTCTCCGGGGCCTTTTTAATAAGTCCATGGAGAGTAGTGTCATGGATTTTACGGGACTGTTCTTGTGTTTTATTCTATAGATAGACACCAGTAACTAAAAGCAACTTAACCACCGTCTAGTACCTCACATTCCTAAATACATAAAAATTAATGAAAAACAGTCAGAGAATATTAGCTCTTTAATAGATTTGGATGGAATTACCTTTGTTTCTAGAACTTAAAGAGCACTCTGATTTCTTTTTAAATCTTTTTTTAAGTTTGTATTGTTAATGAGTTTTTAGGGGTGAAATAGGCAGGATTGGGAAATATTAGGAATTAAGGGGTCCATGGAAGAAGCACAGGGCTTCAGAGTTGCAGCAGGTACAATTTCATAGAATGAGAGAGCTGGGAGCTGCAGAAAATATACATTTCCAGAATAAAGAGAAGGAAGTTCCTTATTCAGAGAGGAAAGAAGAAAGCTCAAAGGGAATAGGTAAATAAGGGAGAAAAAGAGGAGAACCTATGTACCTCATGTGAAATTTGAGCACTGGAGTTGCTATAGTGACCAAATCAGAGGGGATAATAACCAATCAAAGCACAAAGACCTGCAGCCTTTATAAACTGTGGGAAAAAGGGACTGAATGGGACTCTTTCTCCCTCCCCACGTGGGAGTCTATGCTTGTTTCTCAATAAATTTTCACCTTTTACTATACCACCTTTCATTCCTGGTTTCATTCTTCCACTCCACCTGGACAAGAATCTGGATATCATCCTGCCCAGGGGAGCATCGTGCAGTCCAGTTCAATTTTTCCATTTCATTAATTTCTCTACTCATAATGAAATTAGCTAGACACATTGTTTGGACAAAGCACAAAGGTCTTTTGCTTCCTCTCTGATTTGTCTTTTTCCTGACCGCCCCTTACCTGGGACAAGAACTGACTACTAATCTAATTTCATCTATTTTCCTATCTGTAAATTAGATATAATAAAAGCATCTACAAGAGTCCTCCCCTTACCTATGAGGGGTATGTTTCAAGACTTCCCTCCCCCGGGGACATGAAACTGAGAATAGCATTGAACCCTAAATATACTATGTTTTTTTATGCTATAATGAAGTTTAATTTATCATGTAGGCACAGTAAGAGATTAACAACTAATAATAAAGTAGGATAATTACAGTAATATACTCTAATACAAATTATGTGAATGTGGTCTCTCTCAATCTTATTGTACTGTACTCATCCTTCTTCTTGGGATGGTGGGGGATGATCAAGTGCCTATGTGATGAGATGAAGTGAGGTGAATGAGACACTATCTAGTAAAATGAGGATTACTTAAGACAGTGAATCTTCCATTGAGCTTATTGAACTGTTACTAAATTTGATTTTCTTGGGACTGAGATATCAGAGTGAAGAAAGGACTAGTAACCTAGACAGTGTGGATACACTGGATAAAGAGATAATTAAAATCCCAGGCAGAATGAAGTGGGATAAAGCAAGGTTTCATCATGCTACTCAGAACCACATTTAATTTACAACTTATGAAATGTTTATTTCTGTAATTTTCTGTCTAATATTTCAGGAATTGCAGGTAACAAAATCATGTGTAAGAGGGGGGATCTTCTGTCCTTAACAGATAAGGTTGTTGTAAGAATTAAAAGTGAGATAATAACCAAGACCGGTTTGGTTCAGTGGATAGAGCATCAGCTTGTGGACTGAAAGGTCCCAGGTTCGATTCCGGTCAAGGGCATGCACCTTGGTTGCAGGCACGTCCCTACTGGGGGGTGTGCAGGAGGCAGCTGATTGATGTTTCTCTCTCATTGATGTTTCTAGCTTTTTTGTCCCTCTTCCTTCCTCTCTGTAAAAAAGCAATAAAATGTATTTAAAAAAAAATGAAGAACTCCCTGATTAAAAAGAACTCTAGTTGGAAGTTTTTCATTAAAAAAAAATAATAAATTAAAGTTTTTCATTAAAAAATAAAAAATAATAAATTATTTTATTTATTAAAATAAATTAAAAATAAATAAATAATAGATAAAATAAATAATACATGGAGAGGATTTAGAGCAGTGCCCAGCTTATAGTAAGTTCTTTAAAATGTTGGCAATGAGACAGTGATCCATGCCCTTATCTTATCATACCACTTCTGATCAATTTACAGAGCTAACTCAGTAAAAATGGTGTTCATCAAAGTAGACATTTCTTTGTCCTTCCAAGAAAAGGTCTCTCTGAAATCCTGAGAACAGGGTACTTTGATATTCTCTTCTATTTCTTTTTATTAAATTTCCAGATTTCTCCTGGAACTTTCTCTAGCTTTGCATACAAGAGAATCACCAGGGAGATGGATTGTTAAGTGCAGATTATCAAATTCTTTCCCCATTCTCAAGAGATTATTATTTGTAGACTTGGGTGGACCCAAGAGCTTATGCTATAGATATCCTCGTCCACCCGCCCCCCCCCCTATTCTCATAATGGGAGTCCATAGAGCACCCAAGAGAAGCACAGCTTCAGCATTTAGCTTAGAGCCTGGCAACAGACTCACTGAGCTTATTGAACTCTTGCTAAATTTGATTTTCTTCTGACTGAGGTGCCAAGCCAGGACCATTTTCTCAGTACATGGATGTGTTGAGAACTCTCTGTACTTTTAAAACTTCTTAAAGCGATTTTAAGAAAACCTTTACCTTATGTGTGGGCAGTTCCTAGTTCCACCTAACTTTTCTGGAAGATTCCCAGGGGAATACTTAAGCTAGCATTTCACAATCCATGTGTCTTCTTCCAAAATGCTCAGGAGGAGTCAACAACTTTGCAGGATCTTCCAACCAGAGATTTGCCACCTGCTGGATTTGGGTACCAGCATGACTGAATCCTACAGAAACCACCTGGATGCTCTAAGTTGGTGCTTCACTCCCACTGCAGGTGTGGACATGGTTGACAAGTGCATAGACATATTTTTTATGTGAGAACTATAAAAATGACTCAAAAACTATTCCTTCCACATGCTTTCCTTTATCCTTGCTTCCCTTAAAGAAAGTTTTAACCTCTTTCTCTGGCAACAGGGAAAGAAAAAGGAAAAACATGCTTATGTGTTTTGAATTGTGAGTCTCTATAGAGCTGGGGAAAATAATATATATTCTTTATTATTAGCTCTATTGGTCATTGAGACCATCTGCTATGTCTTGAGCTTCTGGTGGAACCTCTACACATATTTTACATCTTAGAGATAAACTGCCTTCTCATCTCATTCAACAAAAAAGTCAAGTTGATTAGAAATATTCCACCTGCTCATAAAATATGAAACAGGGCATATATCCTCTTCTCCATATTCCATCAACTTCCATTAGCGTTAAAGATACAGTACTGCCCAGTGATATGGCTCAGAGGTTGAGTATCAACCTATGAACCAGGAGATCATAGTTCCATTCCCAGTCAGGGCACATGCCCTGGTTGTGGGCTCAATCTCTAGTGTGGGATGTGCAGGAGGTAGCTGATTAATAAATATCTCTTTTTTTTCAGAATTTATTCCTGTTTATTAGTTTTAATTATTGTATTATTTTGCATACCAACAACTTTATACCTTCTTTTTCCACACCTACTGTATTTCTACTGCCTGTTCTAATCTTTTTTTTTCTTTTCTGAGACCTCCATTCACTCAGGGATTTTCCATTCTTTACAATAGAGGAGTTTATATGGTTCATAATTTTGTAGGCACTTTTAAATGTGTACATTTTAAAAACCACTGGTTTCCTCCATGCCACACAATCATTTTCAGAGTCAATACAAATGCTTGTGAAGAGTTATTTTTTTTTAAATTTCTGAGTAGTACTAGTATCTGTGAATAAACACTTTATTAATTGATCTATGTTTTTTTTATTTTATTTCCAGGTTTGGGGTATTATACATAACTCGTCTGGGAATATTTGCATTCAGTTCTCTATATAGACATGGTTTACTTATCACACTGTTGTGTAGGTGAATGTTTTATATTTAAGATATGCAGAACTGAAACCCATAATGGACATTTCCTTTAGCTTTCCATTAACCCACAGTCTATAAAAAATCCACATTTTCTGCTACCCTGCAAGGGCATATAATGGTTAATCTTTTCAAATAGTAATTCCAGAAATGCAGATAGTTTTAACTTGCCCTTGTTATAATTCCATGAAATCTTTATTATTCAGATTATTACATTTGTTTCTCTTTTTTCCCCTCAATAGCACCCCTCCACCCAGCTCCCACCCCTCCCTCTGCCCTTAGCTCCCTCCCATTGATCACATCCATAGGTGTATGATTTTTGTCCAGTCTCTCCCTGTACACCCCTCACCCCTTCCCCCCTGAGAATTATCAGTCCATTCCCTTTCTGTGCTCCTGATTCGATTCTATTCACCAGTTTATTCTGTTCATCAAATTTTTAATTCACTAATTTTTAGATTCACTTATTGATAGATATGTATTTGTTGTTCATAATTTTTTGTCTTTTACGTTTTTCTTCTTCCTCTTCTAAAAGAGTACCTTTCAGCATTTCATATAATACTGGTTTGGAGTTGATGAACTCCTTTAGCTTTTTCTTATCTGTGAAGCTCTTTATCTGCCCTTCAATTCTGAATGTTAGCTTTGCTGGATAGATTATTCTTGGTTGTAGGTTCTTGCTGTTCATCACGTTGAATATTTCTTGCCACTCCCATCTGGCCTGCATCGTTCCTGTTGAGAAATCAGCTGACAGTCGTATGGGTGCTCCCTTGTAGGTAATAAACTGTTTTTCTCTTGCTGCTTTTAATATTCTCTCTTTGTCTTTTGCTCTTGGTATTTTAATTATGATGTGTCTTGGTGTGGTCCTCTTTGGATTCCTTTTATATGGGGTTCTGTGTGCTTCCTAGACTTGTAAGTCTATTTCTTTTACCAGATGTGGGAAGTTTTCAGTCATTATTTCTTTAAATAGGTTTTCAGTATCTTGCTCTCTCTCTTCTTCTGGCACCCCCACAATTCTGATGTTGGTACGCTTGAAGCTGTCCCAGAGTCTCCTTACATTATGTCACATTTTTGGATTCTTTTCTCGTCTTGCTTTTCCAGTTGAGTGTTTTCTGCTTCTTTATATTTCAAATTTTTGACTTGATTCTTGCCTTTCTCTAGTCTGCTGTTAGGACTCTGTATAATATTTTTTATTTTAGTTAGTGTATGTTTAATTTCTAGTTGGTCCTTTATCATCTTTAGTTGGACCTTTTCCATCTCTAGTTGGTCCTTTTTCATCTCCTCTTATCTCTCGCTAAATTTATCCATCTTTTCTAGCATATTCTTGAAAAACCTTACAAGCGTGGTTTTGAACTCTATATCCAGTCGTTTTTTTTTCCTCCATTTCTTTTGTTTGTGATCCCTTCCCTTGTCTCGGCATTTTCACTATGTCGGGGAAACTTCTGTGTTGAATTCAGCCTTGTGAAACCAGACTTGCAAAGCTGCAGAAGCCTCTGTTGAGCTTGGGAGGGTTGGAGTCTCAGGGCTTAAGGGACCACCTTGCCTTCCAGTCGGCCCCGCCCTCCACGGCCCCTGAGTCTCACGTGACTGGGTAATCGCTGGAACGGTCCTTGTGCGAGGGCGCCTGCAGTGCTTCTAGACCGCTGCCTTTCCAGCTCCCCTGTGCACCAGGACCACAGGAGTCTAGGTCTCCAGGGTTTCGCCCAAAACAGGGGCCCAGTGGACTCAGAAGTGGCACAGTTGGGAAGGTCTGTCTCCCGCCCACTCGCAAAAGCCAGGGGCACAATCAGGAGTCTGTCCTTCATGCAGCGCTGTGCGCGACCAGACCTCCGATCTTTTGCGACTCCCCTAAATTTCCATGCACCTCTCCCTTTTCATAGTCCAAACTCACCCCGTATGAGTTTCAGTTGGATCTGGGGTTTAGTGTCGTAAGATAAGGGGTTCAATGCCTTTGGGAGTCTCCGTTTCCCTCCCCCCAGAGAAAGCCAGCCAGGTACTCGGGCACCTGCTCTCTCAGCGTGCGTGCCTCCGTACCTCAGCTTTTTGCAGCTCCTCTGGGTTTCTGTGAGCCCCTCTCTTTCCTTCTAGTTGTAGAACTTACACTCGGCCAGCTTTCCTGTGGTTCTGGATGATGTCTGTTCTGTCTTTTAGTTGTAGTTTTGAAATTGTTGTGTGAGGCAGCAGTGTAGGTATTTACCTATGCCGCCATCTTGGATTCTTTTCCACTGATGAATCAATAATTATCTCTTATCATTGATATTTCTATCTCTTCCTCTCCCTTCTCTCTGAAATCAATAAAAACATATAACAATTTTAAAGATACAGTATTTAGACACACTACAGGAGAACAACCAAAAGTGTATTTAAACTTCAGAGAGAAAAGAAAGAGAAATAACTGACATGATCTTCACTATGTCTTATTTTTTGTGGTTTTATTTATTTGTGTCATCATACAGGTTTCTAAATATAGGACCATTGAGTCTCCTATGTGGCAACTCCCCCATGGAAAATCTAATTAAATTGCTATTAAAACCTGTGCTCCCTTTATTATGCCAAGGTGACTGCAACAGATACGAAACGCTAACAGTATCTTCCCTTGTGTCCTGCCAGACCTTTGGGAGGAACCTGCAATTGGAATCTTAATTGAAATAGATTTTAACAACCATTATTTTCTTCTTTTCTTTTTTTTTTACAATGAGTATTTAATGATTTTGAAAATCTCACCACTTTGAAAAAAATAATATATTTAGAAAATGTTCTTGTGTATAATAGAAATTTAGGGGCAGTTGAAGTCAACATTTGCAAATTTCTATGGTTTTGGGTCAATTGCTCCAGACTGTATTTCATGGTTATTCCCCCCCTTTACAGCCTATAAGCCTGGTTCTAATAGCAAGTGCCATTGCTGACTTCTGAATATGGCAAGTATGTTTTAGCCCTTACCTTTTTGATCGTGCTTTCATTTTTAAGTTTTTAAAAGAAAAAAATCTTAATATCACTCATCTTCAGGACTTGGTTTGAAATGAAGTTTTTCTTGGACCTCAGCAGCCCAAGATGATTTCTCCTTCACCTTGATTTGATTGACAGCCTAAGTGACTCAGATCACTGATCATCTTGCATTTTTATTCACCATCTGTTTATCAAAAACATTTTCTGAGGAAGAAGAATAGATTTGGTAATTCTGGGCAGATACTTCCCCCACAGCAAGGGCTTGCTTTTAGCTCCTCAATTACCGGGGTGGGAACTGGATGCTTTTAACTCCCAACAGAAGCCAAACAGGATGCATTGGGGTTTCAACAGGGCCCCTCTATAGCTGGTCATTATATATAAACTTTTGTTGTTTGACCTTCACTGTTACCTCTCTATTACTGTTATATTAAAGCCCAACCTATATTTGCTGCTCTGGTAAGCAGCTCTCTTTTTCTCTGTCTTCTTACTGGACAAATAGCGCCCATGCACACACACACACACACACACACACACATGGCAGCAGGCCATTCTTATAGTTCCTGCTCTGTCACAGCTCCTATCCATACTGGTAGTGCCACATCTTTGGGTAGGCAGGGCACACAAGGTCCATGGCACACCTGGGGCCTTTGCTAGGTTGGTTTGCAACTTTCATTCTCTCTAAGCATCACTGCTCTTCCTTGCTCCAGCTTCTGAGGCACTGCTGGGTCTAGTCCTACTCCTCTCCTGGAATACCCTGGTGCCTACTATGCTAGACTGAGTGGGGTGAGTTTCTTCCACTCCCATTTTCCTTCTCTTTTTGGGGGTAGTTTCTTTTCTAACTTATCCTTCCTTCACTGCCGGATTTCCTCTTTCCTGGATTTGTAGATCCACCCCTGTTTCTGTGGCCCGGAGTTGGACACATACCCTTTAGCTGGAAGGGGTGTGTGGACACACATTAATTTCTGTGTAAGTCCCTGTGTGTGGCAGACTCAATAAATATAATTGAGGTCAATCACTTCAAAGCTCTCTTTCAAAATCCTTATAGCAATTAGTTACTATTTACCCAGCTCTATTAAGCTGTCTGATTCTTTACTTAAATTATCTCATTAAATACTTACAACATTACTTTGAGACAGATATTATTTTTTTCTATTCTATAGGTGAGAAAACAGTCTCATAGAAATTAATTAACTTGGTTGGGTCACTTATTTAACAAGAATCAAAGAAGATATTCAAACTCAGGTCTAATAACTCTGAAGTATGCTTGTGATTTCAGTTCTGATAGACTTATTTCCCAGGGAAAAGCCAGTTCCTTGGGAAGACCTAAGTGTATGATTCCCAGTTTATAAACCATTTAAGATCTGCAACTGTTCTCAAAATGTTTAAGTCCACCGGATGGAGAGTCAATGTTGAACAGAGAGTACCCAATTACCTGTATATTTGACTAATAATATTAAAATCTACAGAAAAAGAGGTGTTTTATTGTTAATTAGCACATTTAATTATTTGAGAATTACTTATGTATTTTGGAAAACTTAAGCATACTGAGATAGTTCCTCCTGAGTCCCAGGGTTATGTTTTTATCCATGGATCTGGCTTTTGACCGAAATTCATAGAGTACATGATCTCTCTAACAGTTTAATTTGACATATATCTCTCCTAACTAGGTAATTTGTCTCCTAAATAGGTAATTAACGACAGCAAAATGCTAAAGATCAAATAGCAATTAAGTGCCTCATATTTTTAAACCAAACTCCCTGAAGAAGTATGACTATATAATTACAGTCTAGGCAACCAGCATCATCTACATCCACGTCAGGGAGACCTTCCTTCTCAGCAGCGACATGTTTGCCTTCTCTCTTTCTCTATTTGATTTCACAAGTTTCATAAATCATTGAGCAGCTGCAATTGTTGTCAAAATGTTTTGGTTTCAAATGCAAATATTTATAACTATTATTTTGTTTTCCCAAACAAAGAGAAAGAACTATGTTAAAAACAGCAACCAGAACTGCCAACGCTTTTAACTGAGCCTGAGATGAGCCATCATTGTGGGGCCCGAATCTCCTCGGAGGCCCTTTTCTAAGTTCTTGCTTGAAGAATATATGGTTCTCACCAGTGGACACGTGCCAGGCCAAAAGCTGGAGAGCCAACCTGAGTTCGAGGGTTCTTCACTGAACTGCGTGGGCTTGGTCCAGACATGGGTCTGGCCTGGATAAGTGGTCCTCAAGCCAGGTGAGAGGACAAGTGCACTTTTTCAAGGCATTTTCAAGATTTTTCAAGACATTGAGAACTAGTATCACGACAGTTTTTAGAAGGGATCATGGTTCAAGTGGGAACACAATTAAAGCAAACAGACTCATAGATCCTTCTTCCCATTTTCCTCCCAATCTCTGTCTTTAGGCTGAGACACCTGTCTGAGGAGGTGCACTGGGGCCAGGCAAGTTGTGACGATGCATAGCAGTCACAACCACTGGCAGGGCCCCCTTGTCATCTTCATAAGAATCAATACATCAAGAAGGATTAATTCATCAAATATGTCTGAAAAGTTTACTGTCAAAGAGAAGCCAATATGGCTTACAAATAAAAGTGTAGAAACTGTTACCATCATAACATCATGAAAATTATAAATGAAGAGGAGAAAAATAAATGCATGTAGGCTAATAAAGTTACTGCATTAAAAGATTAGTATTGCCTGACCGGTGTGGCTCAGTGGTTGAGCTTTGACCCATGAACCTGGAGGTCACTGTTTGATTTCTGGTCAGGACACATGTCCGAGCTGCAGGCTCAATCCATATTGGGAGGGATGAAGGGGAGAATCAATCAATGTTTCTCTCTCATTGATATTTCTATCTCTCTAGCCGAAACTGTATGGGTCTTAAATGTTTTGGTTTTAGGATAGAGTGTCGGCCTGCGGACTGAAAGGTCCCAGATTCGATTCTGGTCAAGGGAATATACCTTGGTTGCAGGCACATCTCCAGTAGAAAGCGTGCAGGAGGCAGCTGATCGATGTCTCTCATAGATGTTTCTAACTATCCTTCTCCCTTCCTCGCTGTGAAAAATCAATAAAATATATTTAAAAAATAAATGTTTCTATGTCTCTTTTCCTCTACCTCCCTCTTTCTGAAATCAATAAAAACGTATTTTTTAAAATGTTGAATATTAAATATTGTTCAAAGCTTCCAGAATTCTCAGAAGGAGAATCACAATGTCATGCTCAGCATTCATATTATCACTCTTCAATAGTAAAAGCAACATAAAAATCTTTTCAATATAAATTTTGAGGATGAGGAAAGTATAATATTCCAAACTTGTCAAAGCTATTTTTTCTTTTCTTTTTTGTATATTCTACTTTAATCTTTATTCTTGTGAAAATAGCCTTATATTGTTCCATTCAAATGTTTGTAAAACTTCATATTCCCTCTACCCCCTTCTCAGCATTCCTTAACCACATATAAGATAAATTTAGATGGAAACTCGATGACTAAAAGTTCAGAACTAAACCTCTGAACAGCACTTGGGATGTATGTTCAAGGCATTGCTGGAGGCAGAGGCAGGGCTTGGTTCTCTTAGAGCTGAGGCTGCTGATCTTGGTGGGTCACTAAGCCCTTTGAAAAGCTAGGAAAGTTTTCCTTAAGAAGTAAGCAATCATACAGATATTTATTCATGCAATTTTAGGAAGTTGCAGAACCTAGTTTGAAGATCTCAGACAGCATTAACTGCTGTAGAACCTACAGACAGAAATGAGTTCTTCTCAAGGTAGTGCTCAGAAATAATAGGTGAGGCGAGAGATAACCCTTGGGATAGCAAATTAGAGTGACGATATTTTAGGCCTAATGTTTCGATTACTGAGATGCAATGGTTGGAGATAATCTTGAACTGAGTGGGTCTTAAATGTTTTGGTTTTAAGACACCTTTCTGCTCTTTGAAATTATGGAGAGCCCAGAAAAGTTTTTGCTTAATATGAACTATATCAATATTTTCCATATTAGGAATTAAAACAAAAATTAAAAAAATATATTTTATTAATTAATTTAATGTAACAATATTAAATTTGTTACATGCTAACAGCAATAATATTTCTTTTTAAAAAGTCACTATATTCAAAAAGTGAGAAAATGGCACTGTTTTCTACTTTTGCTAATCTCTTTAATGTCTGTCTTAATAGGAGACAGCTGGATATTCATATCTGCCTCTGGATTCAATCTGTTCTGTTAAGTTGTTTTGGTTGAAGACTGTGAAGAAAATACAATCTCACACTGACATACATATAGCTATAAAAGGGAGGAGTGTATTAGCACTGTTTTCAGACAACTGTGTAGTTCTTTCACATTACATCCAAAACTTGACAAGTGGTAGTTTAAAGGAGTCAAATATATGTTATATTGGCAATGGAGGGAGACTAAATTTTGGGTGAGGAGCACACAATGCAATATATAGAAGTTGTATTCTAGACACTTATACAGGGTGGGCAAAATAGGTTTATAGTTGTGAATATATGAAACAGAATTTATTCTTGTGTTTTTATGAATTATTATATTATTTTCCACATGAACAATGGTAAGCCTACTTTTGCCAACCCCTGTATAATATTACTAGCCAATGTTACCCCAATAAATCTAATTTTAAAAAAATAAGTGGCCACTGCATGGCCACCTGAAATAACTACAGTACTTTTTTCTCTGTGTTACATTAAAATTCAGTGGTCTATCTTGCAGCTATAATGTTTCTTTTACTATGAATATTTTTAACCTCTCCGAACCCTTACAAAAGTCCCTGAGCCCCAAAGTCACATGAACAGTTCTAACACACTCTTGTCTTCTGTCTACACACACTGCTGGGTGTGAAGAAAACCCTTTTCTTTCTTCTACCCTAGGCAGTAGGTGGCTAGTTTCACCCACCGTTAGTTAGCTAACGATGAAATAAAGTACAGAGTATGTAAAACATGACTGTCATCAAGACCTTGGAATCTACAGAAGCTCCAGTGTAAGATTCAAGAGAGAGTCAAATTTTGCTGTAAGAAAGAGAGAGGGAGAAAAAACTAGAAGGCAAAGAAAGGCAGATCCAAGTAGCAACTATCTCAGAAAGAATTCTACTTTAGATTTTTTTAAAATCTCATCTGAGGATATTTTTCCATTGGTTTTTAGAGAAAGTAGAAGAGACAGGGAAAGACAGAAAGAGAAATATCAATGTGAGAGAAACACATCGATTGATTGCCTCCTGCACATGCCTCGACCAGGGCCAGGGCAGGGAGGAGCCAGCAACTGAGGTACATGCCCTTGACCAGAATCGAACCCAGGACCTTTCAGTCCGCAGGCCAATGCTTCATCCGCTGAGCCAAACTTGCTAGGGCAAGAACTCTACTTTAAATGTGTGTGTGAGTGTGTGTGTGTCCTGGGGATGGGGTGCACATAACTGGAGTACAGAGGTTGCAGAGAGAGATGCTCTTTGTGAGAAATGCTACATGTAGAGTAAAGCAATGCTTATAACTTTTCCAAGTCCCAGTTGCTTGGGAGGCAATTGGGATAGTTGCTAAAACAATAAAACTACCTAGATAAGGGTTTAGCAAAACTGGTCCAAGAACCACATTTAGATTTTCTTTTACCATAAAAATTTTTATGTTCCAAAACATGTCCCTTTTGTACATAATTAAGTTGAGTTTTCTCTACTGAAGACAAGGTTAATCCCAAATTAAAGTATGATTCAGGACTCATATTTCCTCTTCCTTCGATGTAGTTCCAGTCTTGGGTTTTCAAATATGGCCTTATAAAATCTGGAGGGTTTCCACTCCCCTGCAGTGAGTAACAATCTCTGATAAAATGCCCGGGAGCTCCATCACAGTAGATCACTCCTTCAAGAATATTCTTATTCCTCAGAAGAGTACTGCCTGTCAGACACAGAAATGCTGTCAGGACTGACCTCACAGAGACCAGGTCTCAGGTAGACTGAGACTACCTGGTTCAAAGTTCCTAATCCAAAAGTGTCCCTTTGCAGCCACAACATTATTTTCCAGTAAGTATATACTTCTAAACAAGGATATGTTCCAGCTGGGAAATCCTGGGATTGTTACCACTGAGGTTCCTGGGCTTGCAATGACTTTATTATTTCTTCTTCTTCTTCTTTTTTAAAAGGATTAAAATGTATTTTAATAAGTTGATGCTGTTTGTTATTTCTTTAAAAGCCAAAGATGCTTGTGTAATCTTGGCCGAAGGCTTCAGAGAGAGAGACCTCTATTAGCATGAAAGCCAGACAAATGAAAAAATCTATTCTGAGGTTATAAATACAGTCGTGTCCCCAGAGCAGAGGATCTTAGCGTGTGTTGCATAGGTGGTGCCATGGCTGTGCCTATGAGGGCCCTGTACCCCAGCAGCTGGAGATGGGGCATCACAGCTGGGTGTCCACAGGGTTAGGTCTGATTGGTGGGAAAGTGGAACACACAGTCTCTGAGATGTAGCATCCTCCTCACTGAGCTGATTTTTTTCCTTTGCTTTTCAAGGAAAGGGGTACCACTTACTACTGACACTTCATATCTAATGAACTATTTAAAATTCGTCTCCAGTACCTTCCATACCTCCGTTATGCAACTCATTTCCCCAAAGGAAACATAGTTTGAAGTGTCTGGGGCCTCTTAAGAAACAAGGCAAAAAAACCATATTCATTGTAAAATTCAAGTTGGCTTCTGTTCAGGCAGCACCCAGGCAAAGGGAAAACTTGTGTTTTTTCCAGATGGTTCCAGGCTCCAGGGACCCATTTTTGGTCTCTGCCTCTGACAAGTTCTCCTGCATTTTCACTATTAATGACTCACAGGGGGTCAGGGGGTGGTGTGTTGGCAAAAAAAAACACATGATGATAAATCTTGCTGATGCACCTTTTCTAGCAAGAGCAGGCAGCTGTCTTCTGCTTGGTATGCCAGGCATGCCTGTTACCTGTGTTTTTTTCCACTCCCCCAGTCCCTGATGGGGAGGAGTTGGCGTATGCGCCATTCCAAAACACCTTAATGAGAAGAATGCTATTGTGGGGGCAGTCATTATGGCAAACATCTGTGAACTGTAGAGTTTAATTGCGCCACAGCTAATGTTTATTGTGTGTGGAAAGAGGAGGGGATTAATGGCTGTTTGATTGCCTTTAGATGGTTTCTTATTATCTTTTCCTTTTTCTTGTGATGCGTTGTCAGATGTTACAAAAAGTAATGAAAGCCTCAACATCAGACACCTAAATCACTCAAGCACCCTGGTGGTTCTCATAGCCTTCCTTAGGAATATATAGAATATATAGTCGAAAATGTAGGAGCAGGTGAGAAAGCAGTGAATCAGTGAGGAAAAGTTATCTGCCACCCATATAGCAAAAAAAGAAAAAAAAAGAAAAGAAAAAAAGTCCAGAAATTCATTACAACTTTCTGAGTGGTATCAACTTTGCACTCTGGTGTTCAAATACCTTAAACTGGAATTCAGCCAAGGAAATAAATGTTCAATAAAGATTGTTTAGATCAAAAGATAAGGCTCAGAAGTAAATGATCCTTAATTTTATTTTTCTTCACAAAGCTAAGTACAAATAAAGTTCCCATTATCTTGGCTTCCTTATACAGGCTACCTTTTGGGGGTTACAGAATATTGTATTTTTCTGTCCTTGCCAGCTCTCTGAAGACTTACGTCACAGGACAACCTTTTATTATTTATTTTTCAATGTGACTTAAATCTAGATAATGATTTTCAAGTTGCTTTTGGTAATAACATTCCAAGTGTTTAGGATCTTAACCCCATTTCCATAAGAACTTTCGGTTTATGTAAACATTCCAGTTCTAGATTCAGGTTCTTCGTGCTATGAACCTGTGCTCATAGCTGCCAAGAACGAATTTCAGCAGTTTTGGTAGTTAATTTTCAAAGGGTAATGATTTGAAAGAACTTAGTGGAAACAAGCATACAAAAGCATGCATCTGACCTTTTTGTTGTGTGAAAAACACCCAGCAGTCTTGGCTGGTGTTGCTTGATTGAGTGTGGTCCCATGCACCTAAACGTTGCCTATTTGATTCCTGGGCCAGGCACATGCTCTGGTTGCACACTGGCTCTCCAGCAGAGGATGTGCAGGAGGCAGTCTATGTTTCTCCCCCTGCCTTTCCATCTCCCTTCCTTTCTCTCTAAAAATCAATCAATCAATACCCAGCAAGGAGTAGGGCACGGTAAACATACCTGCATAGGCCCTAAATTCCTCCTCTCATCCAGAGTCACAGGCAGTGGCCTCCATCCATACCCTTTGGCAACCCTAACTGGACACCCCGTTTCTCCCCCAGGTGCATCCCCCAGCAGAGAGCCGAGGCAGCATCTTCTTCTCCCAGATCAGGTGATGCCTTCCTAAGTCACCTCACTCCAAAAATAAAAAGCAAACACAAACAATAAAAGAAGAAAAAGCCCTTTAGAATAACATTCTTTGGCCCAAACATATATATTTTTTTTCCTTTTATTCTAGCTAGCAATTTTCTTAGAGATGCCTGAAATTAAGAAAAGAGTGCACCGAAAGAGACATATGCGATGGAAATTAGCTGTTATCTTCAGGATGCCACTGGATTGCACATGGGATAATGAATTAAATGAAGTAGAAACCATGGCCTGAACTGGAAATGTGCTTCGTGCCTAATGTGATTAATCTCTATTGAAACAGCTAAGCCATTTAATTTGTGTTGCATGAATAATGAAATGAAAGGGGCACGTATGAATTAACTTTTAAACCAGCAGAGAAGATGCAACTTCCAGACTTAAACATTGACTGGGATTTTCCTGACAACTCATTAGATTTATGTGTGCCAGCCAAAATCCCTTTCTCTCATTGGCTGGTCATGGATCAGTCTTGCTTTTTAGCCATTTCTAGGCCATCCATACCTTTGGAAAATTTACAGGACAAGGACACTGCCCATATAGATGCTGTTTGCATAGCTTTTCCCAGCAACATTTTTAGCTTTCTTCCTTCAAGATTTCCTTCCTCCTCATATGGGGAGAGAGCAGGTAGAAGAGTTGGTCTGTGCCTCTGCAATCACCATGCTCCTTTGAAAATGCTGGTATGAAGCATAACCAATAAATGAAAGACACTGAGGGGTGAGGGCATGTATGAGAATGGGGTGAGGGGGTAATGGGAAGATATGTACACATGTATTACCTTAATCAATAAAAAGAAAAAGAAAATGCTGGTTTGGCTACACTGGCCTCAAAAGAATATCTCAACCCATTTGTTGCTACTCTAAGCATAAACAATGACCACCCTCCTTTAACTTCCTTTATCATTATATACAGTTTTACTAAAGACTCATTACTGATATACTGCTTTCACATGATATATATTAATAAAAAACAAGCTTAGTGGTAAGCATCCTAGAGTTGGGCTAGTGCCGTGGTCGGCAAACTGCGACTCGCGAACCACATGCGGCTCTTTGGCCCCTTCAGTGTGGCTCTTCCACAAAATACCACTTCCTGGGAGAGTCTATTTTGAAGAAGTGGCATTAGAAGAACTTTTAAGTTTAAAAAATTTGGCTCTCAAAAGAAATTTCAATATTTGTACTGTTGACATTTGGTTCTGTTGGCTAATGAGTTTGCCGACCACTGGGCTAGTGTGTCTGTTGGCTTGTCCTCTACTTAACTTGCTACCATGTTGCAGTCACTGGTCTCATCAGAGCCTGTGTCCAAATATTTGCACAGAGGTGAGGTAGGAGCATGAGGGGTTCCATACCATGTCTCAAAAACAGACAATAATTTTGGGGAGACAGTACAATCTAAAGGTTATTTGAAAGGGCACTGATTTGGGGTAATGTATGTAAATTTTACAGAAATCTCCTTTAGATAGAACTTGTTTCTCTTTGCCATCTGCCTCTTTCCTCATCTTCTCCCATCATCACTGGAAAAACACATACTTAAACACTGCTGAATCAGTGAACGGCTCTGGCAGTAACAGTCTAGAAAAAAATATATAACCTTAAGCTGGAAATAGCAAAGGCCAGAGCCAAGGAAAACCAGGGGCGGGGGAGAGAGAGAGAGAGAGAGAGAGAGAGAGAGAGAGAGAGAGAGAGAGAGA
>JAAGEH010000050.1:492849-538964 GCA_011751065.1 Lasiurus cinereus
AGAGAGAGAGAGAGAGAGAGAGAGAGAGAGAGAGAGAGAGAGAGAGATATGATGGAAAATACTGTCCATTATAATTCAGTCATACAAGTTACTGAGTGGTCTTAGCTAAACAGAAAAGGCAGTCTTTGAAGTTATAACCTGTCAGCATTATAGTCAGGAATCTGATTCTTTCAAGCCTGGTGGATATAAAAAAGGGCAAGGTGATGATCCAGCTGACTCTCTGGACCAAAATGGCATCTAGTGTTTCAATGGTGTCCAGAGTTCCTTCACACCCATTCTTCACACAGGGTTCCTCACACCTCTTTTTCATCATCAAAGCAGCTTTAAAGGTGACAAATCACTGTAGCAGTCTCCATTTTAGGTTCCTTTTTATACCTTCCATCCTAGGAGGCCAAAGGGCTTGAATGCTCTTTCCTAAAATGCCCCACCAACCCCTCAATTGTCTCCTCAATGGAATCCATGTCCTCATCAAATATGTTTGTTCTATATCTTTCCTTTCATCTAGTTATTAGACAGAATAAGACCTATGTAGAAATATCCACAGGAAGATGTTAATCTATTTTAAAGATACTTTCCTTTAGTCAAAATAATTAGTCTCCAAATGTGGTATATTAGGCTTTAAAATTGGTTGATAAGGGAGAAGAATTTTGAGACCAAAACCAAACCAAACAGGAAATAGCTTTGTATCCTATCCCATGTTCAGGTGGATACTTAGCCAAGTATCCCCCAGTCCTGGGCATGCCATCTGTGGAAGGACATACTCCTTGATCCTGCTCAACTATACCAACTAGAACTGTATCTTCATGGATGCTAAGTATTAGGTGGAGAAGTCATAGGCCTATAGGAGAAGCTTTATTGAAGCCCAGTAAAGTAGCCATTGCTACTAAAGAGCCATACCAAGCAGCCACACACCAGCTGGTCAGTAACACATCTTTATACCAATTTAGACAAAAGATGTTTCTTGTCAAATAGTGACATCAATACTTGGGCTACAGAGAGACATACCTGTACAGCGTGTACAGTACAATCACTGTGCCCTTGCTTTTGCACCTGCATATGACAAAATGGTCTTGAGCATCCAGTGTGCTCTGGACAGGGCCCCCAAACTCAAATTCCCTTGAACATCCAGTGTACTTTGATTAGGGTTCTCTCACTTCACCTCTTAAGCCAGATGGTCTTCTAGGGGTATGCTGGCCTATGTGCCAGCTCCTTGATCACAGGGCCTATAACCATAATATAAACTATAGCAAGTTAGGACCAGGACTCCGGCCCTAATAGCAAAACTTAAGAATATCTAATGCCATTGTCCCTGACAGTCTATCCTACCAATCTCAGAGATGATTATGGGACAGGGCTAGCTTGTATGGCTTGCTCTTCACTGTACATCTCCTGTAGGACATGGTTATATTGCCAGGGCTGGATCAAGGGGTGCAACTGTAACTTTTAGTCATACCTACTCCCCTAAAGGGTTAGGATGGCTACCCATAGCCCTTCTCTAGTAATAGACCATAGCCAGGTCTATATTCCCTGTTTTCTTTCTCTGAAGGGTGGAAGGCCTTGGGTTGCAATAGTTCATCTGTTACTTTTACCTGTACATGCAGTGTCTGGGGATACCTCCATATACTATATTCATCTAGCCTAATCTTTTAGGCTAGGTGGGTCCACCCTTAGGTGGAGTTCTCATTTTCTGACCCACATGGGGTGATGACCTACTAGCCCTGCTTGTGTGTGCCATCTTAGAAACCACAAAGACAGCTCAGCTATCTGGCTACTTTGCCCAGCATCTGAATTGAACTACATAGTTCATCAGTATCCAAACGGACAGTCACAGCTGTCCATGTAGTTCTTCCCTACTTGACCTATTCATATACCACACAGTCTCCAGAAGGGATGGCATACCTTCTCAGAATAGACTAGGGCATACCTCCTCTATAGGAGTTCCATCCCTTGACAGGTCTTCTATGTCACAGGAACCAACAGGGTTTGCAATTCCTGTGACAGAGGGCTGGTACTCACCGCTGCCTTCTGTTCCAAATAGGCCCTCCACTTTGCTAAAGTTGGGGTTTGTGCCACTTCAAACATAGTCATGGTTACACAGGCCTACAAGGCAGCACACATGGCTGCCAACTGTCTCTCTGGGGTTCAAGGCATTACTGCTACCGGTATTTGGCTACCAGTTTCCTTCCATAACTGGGACTAAAACCTGATGGGTACCCTCTCTGCCCACTTGGGAGACTGCCTTCTTGGCAGCTAGGTATGCTTCTCTACTTTTGGAGAGCAACCCCACGTAGCCCCCTTCTGGGAAAACTGACAGATGGCCGTAAGTAACAGTGGCACCAAGTGGGAACTGAACATACACCAGTATCCTAAAAGATCAACATAGGTCTGCAGACCAACATAGGTCTGTAGACCAACATAGGTCTGTAGACCAACAACTGCTGGCAGCTGCGTTCAAATCTGCAAGAGAATCAGAGGTTAGTATAACATAATTAACACAATGAAACATTGGCCCGGGGCTGCCCCAGGCAGCCAAATCCTGTGTCATCAAACCACGACAAATGGTAGGGATATGCAAACATCCCTGAGATAGGGCAACCAAAGTCCACTGTCGACCCTCCCATGCAAAAGCAAACTGTCCTTGGCTCTCTGGAATCATGTTCAGAGAGAAGAAGGTACCAGCCAAGTCCATCACGTAGGGCATTGCTCCAATGCCGTGCAAGGCAATCTGCATTCTGGCACCATAAAGTGTAGCTGGGGAGTCACTGGTAAGGGTGAGAGTTGTCTGCCTCACACGGACAGCTCAACTCTACACCCATCTACATGAGCAACTGGGTCAGCACATCTATCTAGGCTACTACAGAGCAAACTGTAGTCAGCATCAGTGGGTTCAACATGTGGCCTCCAGCCCCTCAAGTTAGTCTCCGCCTGTTCCTCAGTCTAGGAGATCAGACTCCTCTTCAGGAAAGTCCTAGAGGTGCTCTGGAACTTTCTGGGATCACTGCTCCAGCAGCAGTTGCCCAGGGGCTACAGTGAGAATCAAATTTTCATGCACATTGCAAAACGTTCATTACTTGCCCTGGCTTTGGTGGTAGGTCCCTCTGCCATCTTTTGCCCAAGGGGTGACTATGAGATTGATGGATCGCCAGGGGGAGGCCACTGCTACCGTGGAGCTCGGCTCCACCTTTGACCTGTGCCTGGCTCCCAGAAGCTCAGTCTCTTTCAAGCCACAATGCTCCCCACTGCTCTTTGGGCATCTGGTCTAAGCATTACTGTAGTATTTTCTCTGCCAAGACTGGCACTGCTATGTCCTGTTCCCAAGTCTCTGGGGTTCAAGGCATTACCGCTACCGGATACCACAGCCTGGTGGGAGGAAACATAACTTCCAACAGGGCAGATGGGGCACTTATCCCTGGATCCTGTTCCAGACACCAAGTGTTGGAGTACTTACTCCTGAGCCCTCCACACACTCCTGGACCCTGCTTGCTGTAGCAATTGTTGGAGTAAGTTCTTCTTTGATCCTGTTCAACTATGCCTACTGTGGTGGCACAGATCCTTTGCCAGGAACTGGACCGTCATGGACGCTGATATTAGATGGAGAAGATATGAGAAGTCAAAGATGTATAAGAGAAGCTTTATTGCAACCCAAGTAACCATTGCTACTAAGGAGCCATACCAAGCAGCCACGCACTAGCTGGTCAGTAACACATTGTTATACCAACTTAGACAAAAGAGGCTTCTTGCCAAATAATGACATCAATACTTGGGCTACAGAGAGGCACACCTGCGCAGTGCCTACAGTACAATCGCTGTGCTCTTGCTTTTGCACCTGTGTATGACAAATTGGCCTTGAGCATCTGGTGTACTATGGACAGGGCCCCCACACTCAAATTGGCCTTCAATATCCCACATACTTTGATTAGGTCCCCACTTCATCTTCAGCAGAAAATGACATATTGAGACAAGTTTCTGATCTGTTGAACACACTTACTTCTACTTTGCTCATCATCAAATGTGTGACTTCTGAGACGAGGTCATAACAGACATTGTAGCCCCTGCTTGCTATGTTCTTGGATCACTCGCTGTGAAGAAAACCAGCTACGTGTTAGGAGGACACTCAAGCAGTCTATGGAAAGGTCTAAGATCAAGGAACAGAGGCCTCCTGTTGGACATGTGGGTGATCCATCTTAAAAGCAAATCCTAAAGTTCTAGTTAAGTCTGTAGATAGTTGTAGCCCAAGCAGAGGTCTTGATGTCAACTTCATGAGAGTAGCTGAGCCAGAGCCACCCAGTTAAATAGCTCCAAAACTCTTGACCACAAAAAATAGTGAGAGTATAAATGTTGTATTAAGTTTCCAAATTTCAGGCAATTTGTTATACAGCACTGGTTACCTAATAAAATTTTAAAATATGTATTTTGTATTAAAATATAAAATTATGTATATTAATATAAATGCATATATTTTTCATTGTTCCAAAAATATTGGGCAGCATAATGATTCATTTGATTTACTCAGGGAATAATCAAGTTTGATATGACATTTTAAAACAAGATTTTTAGATGTCACTTTTTATGTCACATTGTGCTACAAGGAAATGTGAATTTTTTTTTTTAGTTTAAAAAATGTCACATATATTTTTACCTTCATATGTTTTGCCTGTCTGTTGTAAGGTAGAAAAAGCCATCAACATTATACTTAAACAGAACTCTGTAATAGCAGAAAATTAGACTCATTATAGTAAATTACATGTGACTAAAGTTTAATTCAAGAAAGTTTATTTCCTTTTATTTATTTTTTTGGTTTCTTTCTGAAATAGGTAATTTTTGTAGTTATCCAGAAAAAAATGAAAGGCACTGTTTAGCGCTTTGGCTTTATCGGAACAGTTAAGATTTGCTTAAATTAAAAAAAAAAATTTTCTTCTCCATTTTAATTATGGTATTGTTTCCTGATTTGGACAGAATAATCTAATTATCTTTAATTTTGTCCCTCATTTTCAGAAAATGAGTCAGCTACATCAAAAAAAAAAAAAAAAAAAAGAGAGAAAAATCTAGTGAAGTCTAATGAAGACCTGGATGCCTACAAAGAAATCTTGCTTATGCTAATAAGTTATTAGAGCAAATGAATCCTATTCTCTTCCTGGTTGGTCCACCATAATTATTCTATATAAATGTGGCAGTTACTTCCCAAACAGCATATTCTAAGTATTTTATTCTGTAAATAACCCAATTAATGTACTCATTCCTATTTCTCTCCTTTAATCATGGATTCAGGTAATTTGTAGCAACTTAGCAACTTGAAAAAACACACAGGTATACTTGTTATCTTTGTACTTGCTAGCTATCCAAAATTTAGTAGCTTAAATAACAATAAAAGTTGATTATTTCACACATTAGGTAAGAAATTTGGAAGAAACTCAACTACGTGTTTTTTTTTTTTTTTTATATTTGTATTGATTTCAGAGAGGAAGGGAGAGTGAAAGATAGAAATATCAATGATGAGAAAGAATCATTGATCAGCTGCCTCATGCTTGACCCCTACTGGATATTGAGCCCACAACCTGGGCATGTGCCCTTGACTGGAATTGAACCTGGGACCCTTTAGTCTACAGGCCAATGCTCTATCCACTGAACAAAATAGGCTAGGACTCAGCTAGGTGTTTTTGGCGCCAGATCTTTCATGAGATTGCAATCAAGATGTCTGCTGGGGCTACAATCATTTAATGGCTTGGCTGAGGTTGGAGGATCCATTTCTAAAATGTCTCATTCCCATGACAGTTAATAGGAGGCCTCGGTTCCTTGCCACTTAGACTTCTACGTAAAGTGACTTGTATGTTTAATGATAAGACAATTGGTTTTCCACTGAGTGAGGAATTCAAGAAAGTTAAATACAAAACAGCAATGTTTCTTACTACTGTCTTAGAAGTCACAAACCATCATTTCTGTAATGTCCTAGTGATTACATAGGTCATCCCTATTGAATGTAATTTTTAAAAAGTCATCTTGTGTGTGTGTGTATATATATATATTATATATCTCATAAAACCCCCCAAAGGACCTGGCCAGCATAGCTCAGTGGTTGAGCATCAACCTATGAACCAGGAGGTCAAGTTTTGATTCCCAGTCAGGGAACATGCCTGGGTTGTGGGTTCAAACCACAGTGTGGGGTGTGTAGGATGCAGCCGGTCAATGGTTCATCATTGATGTTTCTATTTCTCTCTCTCCCTCTCCTTTCATTTCTGAAATAAATAAAAATACATTTAAAAAAAGGATCTGGGGCAACCACTCATCCTCAAATCCATTAAAATTTCTTCTGCAGAACATACAACTATTCTCACTAGCTTTTCTTTTCTTCTTAACCTAAAATAAAAGAAAATTTTATTTAAAAATTTTGATTTGGGGATTGTGAAGAAGTTATTGTAGATCACTACAATTCATATTTTCTTTTTTTTTTACTTGTATGTAAATTCACAGCTGGGTTACTGCACTATTTGTTTTTTGCTTTTTTTTAAAATATATTTTTATTGATTTCAGAGAGAAAGGGCAAAGGAAAGAGAAATAGAAACATCAATAATGAGCGAGAATCATTGATACCATTGGTTGACTGCTTCCTGCACTCCCCAGATTAGGGATATAGCCCACAACTGTGACCTATGACTCCTGGTTCATAGGTCAGTGCTCAACCACTGAACTTCACACTTGTTTTAATCCAAATCACTTAGAAAAAGTAAAGTCTAGTTCCAATGTCTGCTATACTTTATATAGAATTGTTTTATTGCATAGGTATTAGAAATAATTCAAAGTTATTACATTAAATTAATAAATTTTAATTGTTTTATTCAGTATTATAAAAACATTCAAAATACAAAAATATTTGGCCTGGCTTGGTAGCTCAGTTTGTTAGAATATCATCCCAATATATCAAGGTTGTAGATTAGATCCCCAGTCAGGACACATACATGAATCAACCAGTGAAGGCATCAATAAGTGGAACAACAATTGTTGCTTCTCTCTCTCTCTCTCTTTTTCTCTCTCTTTCTCCCTCTCTCTCCCTCTCTCTCCTCACTCTCTCTAAAATTAATAAATAAAAATGTTAAAAAGATACAAAAATATTTAATTATAAAAAATTTATTGGAATAACTACAACTCTTTGTCTTGACATTTTCCAGGATATTATACCTTTAGATGCAGTCTAAAAATGTACATTAGTAACTATAGCTATTCCTAGTGAAAATAAAGAAAATATACACTAGACCTGGAAGCAATAAAAGCTACTTACCTCATTTTCAATTAGAAATGATTCAAGGGATGGTTTCTCTTAAAGAATACTATTGCCATCTGTGGGAAGTTCTCTGTGGACCCACCTGCTGCTGGTGGAAGTGGGCTTCTTGCAAAGTCAAGAGAAAAGGAAATTTCTGAGACTCATGTGGGAGAATGAGGTGTTTCTGTAGAATTAAATCCTGAGTTTCCATAGTCCCCTCTCCCTTCATCCCACTATGGAAGAAGTCCAGCTGTGTCTTCAGCAGAGATAGGGTTAAAGCCATTCCCCAGAGTTTTTGTTTCATATTTACACAGTCCAGACCAGCAGAAGACTAGCTTAGTTTGTGTTCCTAGCTGTAGTCCATTGTACGCAGGCGCTTCTAGGGCTACATGGCTATTGAGGGAACACGGGTGAGTACAAGAAAGCAGGAACCAAACCAGGCGAACGAGAGAGTAACAAGAGATTGCCTTTGGGGACTATGTATTCCCAAATTTTTGAAGGTTTGCACTGGCTGCTCCCCTCTAACTTGTTATCTTTTTTCCAGGCTAGATTGACAGACAAGTATTTTTTTTCCTTCATCACCTCGACTTTGCTGTGCATACATCCATCTTCCTTTTCCCTCAGTGATCTGCAGGGGATGTAATGGAGAGTGTAAAGTTGCAGCTTCCTGGTGAAGCTGCCCAAGTGACCATGCTTATAACGCCTGGCCTTCCCTTGGCCCCTTTCCTACTATAAATAACTAGCTAATTATAATGGTGACACTGTGAACTTTCTTTTTAAATGTTTTACCTTGAGCAAGTGACTTCTTCTTGAACTATAGCTATAGATAAGAGAAGATACTTAGCTTTCCAGTTAATTTGAAGAATTAGGAAATGTAATACTGTTAGCATGGGTCCTGTCAACTTGTAGGGGCTCAAAAAGTTAGCTTTTCTTGTTTTCTAAGTAATACCATCTAAAATTTTGGGCATGGAGTTTCTGATGTTGGACCATAGTTCAAATACACTTAGAAATTTGCCTATAATAAAATCCTTTGTTGATATATATTTAAAAGCAAACAATCTTTCTGTAAGGAAATTATGATCTTCAAATGACCAATAGATTGGTCTAGATATTTAAATATTAGGTTGGTCTTGACTGGGGTATAAGATACCCATGCAAGCAATGGTTACATATATCCCTCATAAAAGAGAAGGAATATTTTCCTGACTTTTTACTCTGTCCCTTTAAATTAACTTACAGATAGAGGAGAAGCTGGGCTGGTGACAGAGATAATAAACATGAATTTCTCCTTAGATAGGAATGCAAGGTTTATATGACTAGATGTCTAGCGCAGGACTTTGACATTCTGTGATACAACTTTTGTTGTGTTAATGCACCTTATTTATATGCTGATAAGACTTGTGTTGCTGGTGTCAGAGGACTGCCTTTAAATCAATATAAAGGGAAGCTGTAAATTTCAATTTACCACAACCTGATCATTCCGAAGGATGTGCTATTCTCATTATAAATTTGAACTATAGTTCTATTGCTTGGGCAGATAATTAGCACACCAATTCTCCTATATTGAATACAACATGCATTTTATTTTTAGCCATACTTATTTTAACAACTTAAAGAGTAAGTTAAATGTATAATACAGTTCTCATCAAGTTGCATGCAGTAATATTCCGTCATAGAAACAAAGAACACTGAAGATTATCTGGGTCAACCTCTTTTGAGGTGGAATATAGGGGGCAACCTATGGGGAGGGGGGTGGGGGCACTAACAATCTGAATCTGTGCCAGTGACCAGTGTCCTGGTGCACATTCTTGGTAGCCTATAATTAAGTCACTCTCCTTCCTTAGGTTATAGTCTGTTTCCCTGGGTGCTCCCAGTTAGCAGGGGCCACAGGCTGGGCGGGGAATTTGGCTGGAGGAGCGAGGGGGTCGCTGGTGCCACCCAGGACAGGCATTTAGATGCAATGTGAAGACCCCATTCTAACTGACTCAGGAGGGGCTGTGAAAGTCCACCACAAAAACCCATAGTTAGGAAACAGATAGGAAATAAAGAAATTTAGGAATATGTAAGATGATCTCATTGTATTAGCTGTTCAGACTTTGGATCTTTGAATTCCCTGAGTCAGTAGCGTTGGCTTCTTTAAATAAAGGGTTTTTCCTGAATATCTGGGTGCTTGTGTATTTTTCAATTGCCTAGTAAATTCCTTTTTTCCAATGAAGAAATTGATCCAGAGAAGGAAGGGATTTCCCAGATATTTGCACAGCTACGGAGAAGCAGAGCTGGGGCTGGAACTCACGGCTTCTGTCTCCCAGTCTAATTCTCTTTTCTCTCATTTAAACCAACACAGAGTGAAATATGGTAACATTTTAATGGAAGAGCCTAGATTTTTTTCTCTCACCCATTCATATTCTCTTTAAATAATTAAAACATTCCTCAAACTTCTTTATGCAGTGTAAATTACCTGCTAAGTAGCCCTAGTGTTCCTTGAAGAGTTTTTCTTTTTAAATATACTTTATTGATTTTTTACAGAGAGGAAGGAAGAGGGATAGAGAGTTAGAAATACTGATGAGAGAGAAACATCGATCAGCTGCCTCCTGCACAGTCCCCACTGGGGATGTGCCCGCAACTAAGGTACATGCCCTTGACCGGAATTGAACCTGGGACCTTTCAGTCTGCAGGCTGATGCTCTATCCACTGAGCCAAACCGGTTTCAGCCCTTGAAGGGTTTTTGAAAAGCTATTTCTTCCTTTCTTCTTATGTTCTCCAGGCTTATTTCATATCATTTTATTCAAAGACTATTGCAATGAGCAAATCCCCCCTACTTCTGTTAACTCTCTAGTTCACCCCCACCAGAAAAATACCTTCAATAACTAGTTCATTTCATTCCATTGCAAGTACCTCACCTGGAGGAGGCACTGTCCTAAAAGATGAACTGCCATGCATTCGGTCTTGGTTTCTCTAGTATGTCCTCTTCACTGACTCCTGGGACCTTTTTTGACATTCCCATGCACACAAATATTCTATAACTTTTGTTGCTTCCTTCATGGAGCTCTGTCTGACCACAGCAGCCCCAGTCAGTCTCTCCCTGTCTTGCATTGCAATCATTAAAGTACTGGTTCAAAAAAACAAAACAAACAAACAAACAAACAAAAAACACAAGTGCCTGGACTCCATCTCAAACCACTGACTCAGAATTTCTGGGTTAAAAATCTGCATTTTAAACAAGCACTCCAGTTTATTCTTAGGCAGATCAAAGTTTGCAATCTGCTCCTACAAAAATGAATGTCTGTTTCACGCACTAGACACTTACTACATGGCCTCATGTTATTACTGTATTTGTCACTTCATCGGTAAATAAATATCCTTGTTTTACTGGCTTCTTATTGCTAGTTGCTCTCCTGCACTTTTTCTGTAGGTCTTGTGGTGCCTAGAACAATTCATTAAATATATCAGCTGGTCAATATATTAAATGATTACATAATTCAATGTGAAGTGTCATTATTTACTCTTGATACACATTTCTTCCCAGGACAGTGGCACAGAAATTTATTTTTTGCTTTTAAAAAACTTACCATGTAAAGTTACCAAACCTGACTGGGAGCTCTCTGAGAACAATAATGTGACTTGGAGGCCCTTCCCTACAAAGGACATCTCTCTTCTCTTTCTGTCTGTCTCAGGCCTATTGGATGTCTCTGGCCCTTGCCCTCAGCTCGCAGGTATTACTTTTATGTGACTACACCAACCTATAGAATAGAACATGGGGCTTTGGCCTCAACTAATCACCATGATCCCATCTATTGTGTATTCAGGTTGGATATGACTCCATTAAGGCCAAAGAGACACAAAGAGAGATTTACTGGGAGCTTCCAGATCATGGAAATGTCTCCATATGGGAGAGGAAGCAGGTAACCTTGGTGTCCATCTTACAGCCTTGACAATAACCAGCCTTAGTATGTGTCAGATGCAGTGAAAGACACAGCAGACATGGAAAGAAACAGTCCCCGGTGACCTCAATCAGTTGATGAATAAGCCATCCTTAAAGCAGGTTTATGCTTTTGTATTTTATAATTATGTAAGGGAATAATTCCTTTTTATTCTTCAAGTCACTCCGAGCTGGGCATTTTCTCCCATGGAACCAGAAGCATCTTGAGAGACTCAGGTCAGGACCATTTTTATCTTTTTTCACTTATGTATTCCCAAGGCCTTGCAAGTACATAAGGCAAAGTAGACAACTCAGATTTGTTTGAGTGAATAAATGAACTTCAATTGTGTGCTCTGGTTTTCCTTGTAGGACTAATAACCACAATACATTCAGGAACTATCACAGTGTGTCAGAGTACTGCTCATGCTATCCAGTATACCTCGCTAGACATTTAGGTATTGAATCCATACGGTATGTATTCCAAATATTGTGTTAGCTTTTTGGAATATGAATATTTTAAATAGAGAAAATGAAAGGGAACTAAAATGTTGGCTTACTCCCTGAAATAGAACAGTTGCTGTGCTTAGTATAGTCACACATTTTTTTAATTAACCTTTGCATAAACCTTTTCAGACCTATATCATTTTTATTACTTTTTAAATAAATAAAACTATCTCAGGGTGATTAAGCGATTAGACCAGTCATGTAGCTAATATGCGGGGAAATTAATATTCAAACTCAGGTCGGTGCCCCTCCTCCCACACCACAGTCCAATGCCTGTGCCAAAGAACCGCACAGCCTTTTCAGCCCCTGCTGGGAGGAGAGCAATGTCAGAGGAGTTTGAAGTCCCACAGTTTATCCGCTGCAGAGGGAGCTCAGCAACTCCTTGTCCCAAGGTCATTGAAGGGAAAGCATAAGCCTTTGCCTTCGAGAAATAATAATGTTTGTTATTCACAATGCTTTTTGTCTTTTTAAAAAATCTAATGGGAGCTCGTTTTCTTTTTTCTTTTTTTTTTTCTGTGACTGCCAAATGACCAAGGGGTCAGCTGCCCTGCTGTAGGGTTTTCAGCCAATTCATGAGTGTTATTTTACTTGACAAGGGTCCTGTTTAATGGGAAAGGTTGTCACATCCTATTCATATCCTGGTCTTGATCTCACTGCAGCAAATTTAGTTAAATTTGCCCTCAATACTATCCCTTTTCAGATTTTCCTTTTTAGCAGCCCCACTTTGATATGCAGGGAGAGCTCTCCCTGGTCAAGCTGTTTCCTGCCTCACTGCATTTCCCCCAACACCTGAGTCTGCTCTTTGGCAACAGCCCGCCTTGTAGAGGATGGCAGGCTCCACAGCAGCTGCACAGGCAGCTGCTTTGGGATTGCAGACAATGTGGGTTAAGACCTTATCAGTCTTAGCTTCCCAGTCCTTACCATCACACATCCTCCCTATTCAACAAGACCGTTATGTGCTGTGCCGCTCTACTTAGCAGTAGCTTTAATTTCTTCTCAGCAGCAGATGGCATTGTTCCGTGGCAGATAAATGTCTTGAAACAAGTGTCTGGGCAGCCCAGCTCCTGAGGAAGGAGGCATGTCAGCTTGGTGTTCCTTGTGAGGGGGTGGTAACGAGGGCTTAAGGACCTTATCAGAACTGAGAGACAACCACCGAGTTTGGGATATCAGACATTAGAATATGAAGACATGGTCAGAGAAGGATGAGTGGGAGCGGAGATGTGAAGAAAGGAAGCAGAGAACTGGGGAAAGGAGGAAAGAAAAGAAGGCATATGGTCTTGTAGAGTTATGGGAGGATGAATCCTGGCAAGGGAAGGTCTCTCAACTGCAATCACTCTGGGCTTTTTCAAACAGGTTAATTTCCTGGTGTTTTCTAGGGCTTGGAGTGTAATAGAAATCTCATTTTCATTGCAGCTGAAGTCTGGAATTAGAGTCAGTTTTGTAGGATCATCTTTCTGGGCTGTACCCAGGACTTCCTAGCGCCATTTGAACTGCAATTTCCCCCACATCCTCCTCAAGTTGTTCCCCTAAATATCTACAAACCTCTGCCTTTGGTCCCCCTTCTGTCTTTAGCCACTCTAATGTGACTAGGGTCCTATTCAGATTCCCACACTGGTGGTGCCCATAGCACTGCACACATCAAGGGCCGCCCTTCGTGTGAATCAAGAGTTGTCACGCACAGACTGTATGACCTTGGATGACAGTCCTGTTATCAAATTCCAACATCCTTAGGGTGGATGGGGGGTTATGTCTTCTAATCCCAGATCTTGTCTAAACTCCTATTTCAACACATCATTGTGTTTGTCTCATCTTGTTCAGAAAGGTGACAGTTAGTTGTACATTTCCAGGATATTTAGTGTGGCCTGAGTCTGGCAAATCCTTTAATGTTGCTGTTCCTCACACCTCAATCCCCCACAGGGGGCAGAAATGTATGATAGCTTGCCTCCTTCCAATCTGGCTCTGTTTTCTAACAGCTTGGGCCCAGGAGTTTGCCATGGGACTGAGAGTCCAGCTTGCCTTTGCCTTTCTCCCCACCCCATGATCCATAGTTGGCAAAATGAACTTTCAAAGTACAAACCTCCTCAGGCCACTCCTCTTCTTCAACCTCTTCGGTGGCTGCTTATTGACCTCAGAAGGAAAAATACAAAAAAGATTTATTTCAATTGATCAAAATAAAAAAAATGATCAATTCCAATTAAAAGTAGATACTCTCACAAGTAAAAATGACAAATCTCTGGCTAATTTAATTAATAAAAATAAGGAAAAAAATAGAAATTATTTTAAATATATTTACTAGTATGCAAAGGATGTTTTCATATGTACACAGATACATATATAATTATACAGATACCTATATTTAAATATGTCTCATCTCATACTCAAATTAGAAATTGCAATAAAATCTAACTATATTTAAGACTTTTTAAATGACCCAGATACAAGAAGAATATTGGAATAGACACAAAAAATGAAAGAAATTTTAGAAGTAGGTGAAAGAATAACCTCTAGGAAAGATGTCAGTGGGCTTTACAGTAGAGTTACTTCAAATGTTCAAAAAATAGATAATTCTTACCATTACCAGTTACCATTTAAAGCATTTCTAAGGACTCAAAAGAAGTGAAAACCTTTAAATTATATTTTAGTTAGTAGGACTCTGACATTAAAATCTCATTAAATTGTTTTAAAAATAAAACCTTTAGATTTGCATCACTCATGAATATAGCTGTCAAATATATCAAAAATTAACAGCCTATCAATTTCATCAGCATTTTAGGATATATAAGTATATTAGAAGAAGGATGTACTTTGTTCAATAAGGTTTAATCTAAAAATATGGTTTATTATTAGAATAGCTATAAACATAATTTATAATATTAGTAGAACAAATAAAAAAGGATCTATGAGATAGAATTCAAATTTTATTTCAAATGTTTAAAAAATGAGTAAAATAGGAGTAAAGAAATACGTTTTTAATATGATTTTAAAAACAACAACAATAACAATAATAGGTATCTTACCTCATGATAAAACTACTAATGGCATTATCAACAAGTCAGACATAAAACAATGAGAGCTCCTTTTACTACCACTTTTATGGACATTTTACTTACTGTTCTGAACATTTTAGTTATTGTAAATAAATCTAGATTGAGCAAGAGTACAGTATTATCAATTCGTAGGAAGAGTTTTTATACAGCTAAGAGTCAGGCACTTTTATAATCTGGTAATATGAATGTGCTAACACAATTCAGAAGGACAATTGGGTAAGATATATAAAAAAATCTTTGTTGTGTATATACAATTCTTGCATTTTAGATAAACAAAAATATCTATGTTCACTTAATGCATTGTTTTTAGAATTTATATTGGCAAAACTTGAGATGACAGAGCTATATATCTGAAATATATATTACAAAGATCGAACTATAGAGAGAGAACAAAAGACAAGTTAATAAGCTCTGGTTGTAGAATTACTAAAGCTGACTTTCAACAAGGTGGAATCCATAACTCAGAAAAATATCAAATGAGCACATAACCAATATATTATTCAATTTATTAAGTAATTAGAGGCCAATGCAGGGTGTGGGGGGGAGGATCCCTCAGCCCAGCCTAGACCCTCTCACAATCTGAGACTGCTGGCTCCTACCCACTCGCCTGCCTGCCTGCCTTATCACCCCTAACCACTTGCCTGCCTGCCTGATCATCCCTAACTACCTCTGCCTTCCTGCCTAATTGCCCCTAACCACTTGACTGCCTGCCTGATCGCCCCTACCCACTCATCTGCCTGCTTGATAGCCCCTAACCATTCTACCTGCCTGCCTGCCTCATTGCCCCCAACCACTTGCATGCTTATCTGATTATCCTTAACCACCTCTGTCTCAGCCCCCGCCGCCATGGCTTCATCAGGAAGGACATGTGGAAGGTCATTCAGCTGTCCAGTCTAATTAGCATATTATGCTTTTATTATTATAGATGAGAGAACCAGTAAGATACTAAGACTGGTTCAAAGAATGTTTAAGGAGCTATATGTAGGCAATTTAACAAGAGAATGATAGGATATGATTGCTGGGCTACATACAACCTGGTTAATTTCCTATAGCACAAAATTATTATTGATGTTATCTTTCCTATTGAGCAGTAATTGTTTGGATCTCTACAGGACAAAATCCTACAAGTTAACTTGTGACTTCACTAACACAGAACCCTTTCATCAAAAGTAAACAGTGAGCCGAGACCGGTTTGGCTCAGTGGACAGAGCATTGGCTTGTGGACTGAAAGGTCCCAAGTTCGATTCTGGTCAGGGGCATGTACCTTGCTTGCGGGCACATCTCCACTGTGGGGTGTGCAGGAGGCGGCTGATCGATGTCTCTCTCTCATCGATGTTTCTGACTTTCTATCTCTCTCCCTTCCTCTCTGTAAAAAATCAATAAAATATATTTTAAAAAAAAAGTAAACAGTGAGTTGAGCAAATGCCTTTCCAAATGTTCTAGCCAGTAGTCCCAGGTGGCGTTGAAACACCTGAAATACAGCTAGCCCAAATCAAGATGAATTCTTAATATAAAATGCATGCCAGATTTTGAAAAATTAGCACAATAAAATGAATGAAATATCTCATTAATAATTTCTTATATTAATTTGATAATATTTTGAATATATTGGGTTAAGTCAAGTATATTATAAAACTTAACTATACCCTTTTATTTTTATGTTTTTACTATGCTTACTAGAAATTTGAAAATTAGTAGTTAGTACTCTGTTTTCACATTATAGGTTCCAGATAATCTTTGCGTGTGCCTTTGCTCTCATATGATGTTGAAGAGACATGCCACCCATATTTATATCTTATTTCCAAGTTTAAATTATTTCTATAAAGAGAAAAATAGGTAATTTCTTTCTCTCTCTATGTTTTAGTAATTTTACAAAATATCTAAAATAGATAAGCACCCATTTTATAATCTGAAAAAAGATTCTTTTTTACATTCTTCCGAATGTAGGGTCAAACACCTAAATCAGGTTCAGAAATAAAAAGCACACCGCATAGGGTTTGAATAAGACTGTAATGACACGTTCGGCTATGTTAGCTCAAGTCATTCTGTGAGTTATTTTCACTAATGATTTTAAGCAGCCAAGCATCTCTTGAAGTCTATTCCAGAGAAAATGAGAGTGGCCCCAGGCACGAGCTGTGAAAGCCTCATTGGGATAGAAGGAGCCTGAGTGTAGTTCATTGAATTACACTCTCTCGAGGAGCTATCAAGCAGAAGGCCCTAGATAGTAACGCCGGTAAATTAGGGGATAGTGTGAGTATGAGTTGCAGAGTTTGAGTGGTAAAGGATGTAGAATGATCAAGATGTACTACCTCTGGTCCCTGCAGGGAGGGTCCAGACTGAAGGCTATGTGAACATCAGAGGTGGCCATGACAGGAGGGGGAGAGGTTCCCAGGGATCCTTAGATCCTAGAGCTTTTATGTATCTATTTGCTTGATAGGCTGAAATATAGACCTCACAGATACTGCTATCTTCAAGATAACACGTGTCCCTGAGGGAGACCCTTTGAGAGCTAGCTTTCAATTTGTTGCTATTTTACAGTATTCTCCTATATGAGGGTGATATTTAGGCAAAAAAAAAAAAAAGCCAAGGCACTGAGAATTTTGTGCTAGTCTTCTAGTATGATGTTTCACAGGATCAATAGACTCTCAAATATATGAGGATAATAGTTATACATTTAGAATTCAAGGCCACCTGCAATGTTAAATGGCATGCATACCTTTGGTTTTCTAAGCTATAAATATTTTCTCCAAAGTATGTAAAATAAAAGTTAGTAATAGTATTCCAAATCCCTTGGATGTTGTGGTGGGGTGCAATTCATAAATATCTTCCTCCTTTTTAAAAAGAAAAATGAAATTTCTTAAATTAGGTACAATGACAAAAGAGATTTATCATGTTTATCATCCCTTTCAATTTTGATCTTTAAGCAGTTGCCCAAATTTTTATGTTCAAGTAGCATAATGTGGACCAGTTGAAGTTGTGGCTACTTCACTGAGGCTGAGTCAATAAACAAGCTAACAGAAAAGTTTCCTTTCTGTGTATGCCTCTATTTTAGGCCAGGATGAAGCACCATGTAGACTGGATGAACCCACTTGGTTTACCCCTATTTCCAAACCTCCGCTGGTATGATTCTATTTGTCTGGCATGCCCCTTCACTTCCCCTGGTCTCTTATCTAATTCCTCTCTTCCAATATTCTATTCTGTGGTTCTCAAATAAGAGTCTAAAGATTCTCTAAAGATTCTTATACTAGGAAAGATCCTTTCAAAGCTATCTGAGAAGTCAAAACTATTTTTATAATAATATAAGATCATATTTGTTTTTTTTGTTTGTTTGCTTTTTATTACTGTCTTAAAATTTGCACAGATGGTGCAAAAGCAATGGTGGGTAAAAGAGCCAATGTGTAGCATTAAGGCAGTGGTCCTAAATTGCATTCCTCACCACCATGCATTCAGTTTCACTTAAGAATGCCCTGGATGAAACAACAAAAAACTATTAATTTTATTAATTCTGACCTTTAAGTACCTTTCTTTTTATTATTCCGCATGAGGAAATAGAAAGTACACAAAAAGCATGTCTGCTGCATACCAGAGTGTGTGTGATGGCTGCCTCAAGGAAAATCACTTGTGCAATGAACTTCTGCACTGGTACACTAAAATCCATTCGTCTGTAAAGATTTGCATTGTTACGTTAAAATCCATTAGTCTACTTTAAATGGAACTTTCCCCCTTGTTTTGATGTTTGTAACAATATGAGTTGATAGTTTGGGAAATATATATTGACTGGGTTGTCCAAGTCTTCCAAATGTTGACTCATTACATTCGAGATGCCACAGACTAAGAAATACCACTTATGTAGTGATAAGTGCAATAACAAGAGAAAATACCCAGTTATCTGACAAGAGTAATGAAATACTATTGCCTTTTCAAGCTGCACATTTGTGTGGAGCCTCCCTACTCCTCTCTGCTTCATCAGAGGGGCTTAACCTCTTCCTGGCCAGGATGCTAGGATCTCTCAGACCCTCCTGCAAGAGCTGGAATCTTGGTTTTAACTGTCATTGGTTCATCTTTAGCTCATCTTGCATGATGACTATTAATCAGCAGTAAAGCAGTAGTAGTAATTTCTTAGGGGACTTCAGTTCACTCTTATTTAATCCCATAGGTCCTCACAGGAAATCATTCCTGTCTGTTTCCATGCAATTCCAGATTTTTGAACAAGAATAAACTCTAAAGTTTATTTCTTTTCCTTCTTCGCCTTGGGGATGATTAACAACGCTTAGTGGGGTGAAATGGCTTTCATTACAACATGTGCCAAGTAGATAGTGGAGGAGGGCTGGACTTCAGATCTCCTGACTCACCACATAGACCTCTTTCCATCATCCCACACACTGGATCCAGAAGACTCCCATGTAACTCATAACCCAGATGAGTCATTTTTGCCTCTCTCCAAGTCCCAACTGAAGCAAGAGCCAATATAGCTGTGAGATTTTTCAAGTGCAGAAGAGAAACCTAATAAATGGTGAGTGCTGATATTAGAGCCCATTGTCCTTGATCAAACTGAAAAGTATCCTACTGTCAGACAACCAGGTTAAAAACCCAAACAACACAAGGCAGCCAGTCCTGCCAGCTAGACAGGCACCCTGCTGGCCAGCCAAATGCTTGGAGGCAGTTACATTTTAACTTGTGTCAAAAACAAACTTCCATATGCTCTAAAACCCAAAACTTGTTGAACCATAGAGAAAACAGGACAGGGCTCAAGTTTAGATATTTCCTTCTTTTGTCATTGAGAATTTTGAAGTTTTGAATTTGAGGGGATTGAGCGAATATACCTGAGACCCATTTGAAGGGGCAGGTGGATGGGAAAAGCTGCCTGGTAATAGACTCGTTTTTCATTGGTTATTGGGCACTTGAGCTATATTCATATAGATCTCTTCAACGGAGAGACCTCGGAGGTTATTTCATCTCTTTGGAACCTAATTCCTCATTGATAAAATGATTAACTTAGGCCAAGCCTTACCTAAGATCTTCTTTGCCCTTCAAAAATAAACCAGAGAAATTTAAAATTTAAATTGTATCTTCCACCTGGATTTTATCTTCATTCCTACCTTGCATCCTCTTTGTCCTCTCATGACCTGCAGTCTTTGATCACTTCTCATTATTTAAGGATGCCATTCCTCTCCTAACCTGTCTGACCTTCAGGACCAGCCTCAACTGCTCATTAGTATTCTCAGCTCCCTATCCCCTGTCCTTCAGCTTCACCAACTTTGCCAATTATTATTGTTTGGCCAACTTAGTCTCATTCCTGTGAAGCTAAATCTTGATGGGAAAATATATTTAGCTATATTAATAGGACCGATTCCAAATTTATGATTTTATTTGCAAAAAGATTCTCAATGTTCTTCAAAAATGCTCTTAAACATTTCCAGTTGGCTTTCTTACATTCCCTATAATAGTAAGCCCAAACATTTATTATTTGTCTCAGTGTCCTGCTTTCACACATAATTATAAATTAGATGACATTTTCCTCTATCTACATAAGAAATTTTATTGCAAAAGTCAGTAACTATGAATTAAACATTTAGTATTATCAGAGACTGTTCCAGGTAGCAAATATAAAATAAAATATTTATGTTCTTAGAATCTAGGACTGAAAATGGAAACATACAAACAAACAAATTTAAAAAAAAAAGCTGCAAAAGAGTTGCCTTGCTGCTTGGATGAACTAAGCTGCTAATGTATAAGGGAAGACTCCATGATCTTGAGCACAGAATAACTATAGAAGACTTGTGAGTCAAATAAAGGTTCCAGAGCTTGTTCAGGCCTGGGTAGTTTTGAAGTATGTTAAGCATTGCTAAGTGCTATGGAGAAAATAAAGCATGGAAAGGTAGGCAGGAAGTGATGGGAGGGGATCAGTATATTGTATATGGAATCATGAGGAAAAACTATATTACAGGTGAATTTGGAGCAGATACCTGGAATAAGTGAGGATATCAATTATGTAGATAACAAGGGAAAAGACATTTAGTTAGAGATATCTATAAGAAAACATCCTAAGAAATGAGGTGAGTGTATTTGAGGAAGATCAAGAAGGGCAACATGTCTGGTTTGAGAGACTGAGGGCTGGTCTGAGATGTGAAGTCAGGGAAATATGGGGACATGATCCAGGTACCTTAAAAGGACCTTGAAAAGGACTTACACTTTTCTACTGAGTAAGCTATGGAATCTCTAAAGAGTTTTGAATTTGAAAGAAAAAAAGAAAAAAAGAAAGAGATGTTATATTAGTGTTTTTTTTTAATATGTTGGGCTTCTGCTTCTGATTATTATAGGGTAATTGGCATTAGACTAGCTCTTCCACCATAGCTCTATAAAAATGAACCAAATGTATGAAACAGCTATTTGCAGATTTTAAGAAAACAGCATGTGACTGTTATCCTAGAAAGAAAGAAAAACAATGAAGAGAGCCAAATAATTGTCCTGGTTTTCTATCTGGGTGTTTTTTCTAAATAGCAGCTCAGGAATTTGGAGTTTGTACAAATTTGAATTCCATACAACTCCATATAAAAGGAATCATGCAGAGTATGGTGGTATTGCAAGGCTGAGAACAAATAAACCAAAGTTTGGTGTGGCTGATGTAAATGGAATTTATAAGGTAGAGAATTAGAAAGGAATGAGCTTTCAGAGAAGAGGCTGAGGAAAACCGCATAAGAGTCCCCTTGAGTTGTGGGTGAATATTAAACTGCTCATGTGTAGGGCAAGATTTTTTTTAAATGTATTTTTATTGAGTTCAGAGAAAGGGAGAGGGAGAAAAAGATAGAAACATTAATGACAGAGAATTATTGATCTACTGCCTTTTGCATGCCCCCTACTGGGGATTGAGCTCACAATTTAGGCATGTGCTCTTGACTGGAATCAAACCTGGGACCCTTCAGTCCACAGGCCAATGCTCTATCCATTGAGCCAAACTGGCTAGGGCTAAGGCAAGATTTTATGATCCTGATAAAGAGTAAGTATTGGGGAGCTGTAAGCCAAATAGGATTTCTTGGACTTGTGCAGAGCTAGAAGATGTTGGAGTTCTGACTGGCCTGAGTGGAGAGATTTTACTGAATTATTCATTTAGTAGATACTTGAGAGAGGTCACATCCCCAGAAATAGGGCTAGATTCTCCTTAACAAAACTTGAAAAAAATTATAACAACCAAAATGTTCCTTAACAAAACACTCAACAAAGGAAGACACAAAATTCTTCCATTCAACAATTGTTTTCCACAATTCTAAACTTCAAATGAAAAATATTATACATGCAGAGAATCAGGAGAAAAATACATTAATAGAAACAGATACAGAGATGATACACATGCTAACAGGCATGAGAGCGTTAAAGAGGCAAGGAGTTTACAATAGCTACTATGTACCTAAGGGTTTAAAGGAAAATATCATCACAATAGAGAAGAGATGAGCTATCTCAATGCATAAATGGAAACCAAGACAGGGCAATAGAAATAATCTCAACTGAAGCATATGTAGAAAAAAAAATATATGTGAAAACTATTATCAGCGACCTGTGAGTCATCAAGCAGAGAAACTTATGTGTGCTTAAGTCCCAGAAGGAAAGAAAAGTGAAACAGAAAGAAAAATGTGTGAAGCACTAATAGCCACAAAACTCCCAAATTTGACCCCCATCCAAAAAAAATACAGTAATAATAATCCAACAGACCCAGGAAACCCAAGAAGCATTAACACAAAGAAAAATTACTAAAAGAGCATGTCATACTCAAAATGGCTGAAAACAAATGACAAAGAATACATTTTAAGAGCTTCAGAAAAAAAGGATGCAAGGGAAATAAGAATGTCTACTTACTTTTCATTATAAACGATACAAACAGAGATAACATTAAAGTAGTAAAATAATAATTTTTAAAAAGCTCCATCAACTTGGAATTCTTTATTTAGCAAAAATAGTCATCAAAAATAAACCTGAAATTAAAACAATTTCAGACAAAAGTTGAGAAAATTTATTACTACTGACCTGTATTGCAAGAACTATTGAAAGAAAAATTTCACTTGACAGTTAATTTCACAATTCTAGAACACTACACTCACAAGAACTGGAGTATATATTATTTTCAAATACGTATAGACAATGTGAGAAAATCAAAAGCTGAGAGTAGTTACCCCATGTGTGCACTACAAAAAATATTAAGAAAAATTCTTCACCTGGCAGGTGAAGTAAAGACTGTGAAATACTATACCCGAGAACTGCAGAACACACATTCTTTTCAAGTTTGCATGGAATATTTACTAGTTAGACCATATGCTGGTAAATAAAACAAGGCCCAGTAAATTTAGAGAAATTGAAATCTTATAGAATATATTTTATGTTCGCAAAGGAATTAAATTAGAAAATTGATGAGAGTAAGATATCTAGGAAGCCAAACTACTTGGCAATAACTCATTTTGGAACAACCCTTGCATTAAAGAAGAAATCTCAAAAAAAAAAAAAAAACCTTATGAACTATTTTGAATGAGATGATAATGGAAACACATCATCACAATTTGTGGATGCAGAAAGGCAATCCATAACATCAACAAAACCAAAAATCAGTGCTTTGAGATGACAAAATTGATAAACATTTAGCTAGATTGACCAAGAAAAAAAGGGAGAAAGATTAAATTGCAGGTTAGGAATGAAAAAAGAAATCAGTACCAACATTACAAGAATAAAACTATTTTAATGAATACTTCAATAGTATGCAAATAAAACTAGGTAACTTAAAGTAATTAATAAAATCTTAGAAAGACACAAACTACCAAAATGATTTAAAAAGAAATAGGCTATAAAAATTAAAATATCAAATTACCTATTAAAAAGCACCCAACAAAGAAAAGCTCAGGCCCAGATGGCTTCACTAGTAAATTCTACCTAACATTGAATTAATTAAATAATTACTGGGGAAGAGCAGAGAACATGTACAAATAATGTTAATGCTAATGACACAGCTAGGCCATGCTGAAAGGATGTCTAACAGCGGAGTTGCACAAAGGTAAAAGGAAAATACAATATTATACAACACATTCAATTGAACATGGAACATAAGAAGATTGAACCAAAGAAAATTGCAAGTTGTAAAGTAAGAAATGAAACATCTGAACATTGCAGTGCTTGGTGTTAGCAAACTAAAATGAACTGGAATAAGACATTTACAGTTAGGTCTCTACAAAGTGTTCTACTCTGGAAATGACAAACTCAGAAGAAATGGAGTGGCTTTGATACTGAGGCAAGATTTGACACAGTTAGTAGGGGCTGTGTTGCAAGGTCAGACTGAATAATAACAGTCAGACTTTGGGGAAAACCCATGAACTTAATCAATGACCATTCATTAAAGTCTATGCTCCATCTACAGCTGAAGTTGAAAGCTTTTATGCAAGTATCCAAGAAAAATTTGATCACATACCCAACCAAGATGAGCTGATAATTATAGATGACTGATTCACCAAAGTAGAAAACAAAGAAGAATTAAATGTCATCACAATTTTGGACTAGGAGTCAGGAATGAAGTAGGAAATCAGCTCATGTATTTCTGCAAGGCCAACAATTTGTCCATCACAAACACATACCTCAAACAACCGAGTAGAGAACCGAACATGGACATCACCAGGTGGCAAAGCAAGAGATGGAGAAGCTGTATTATTTCTGCCAAAAGTAGACCAGGATCAGATTGTGGTGCTGACTATGGACTATTAATATCGAACATTAGGGTAAAACTGATGAAGAACACTAAAAATGTATAGTGCCAAAATATAATGTAAATAACATGCCTGATGGATTTAAAGTCTGCATAAAACACAGATTTACACTGTTAAATTTAATTGACTGAGAACTAGAACTAAGGATGAAACTAGATATATAATTAGGGAATTAAATGTGAAAAGACAAGGCTGGAAGGAAAGGGAAATAAAATTGAGATGGATGATAGAAAAACACTAAACATTGTTAAACAAGAGGCAAAAGTACCATAAAAAGTGACAAAGACAAGGTTAGAATTCTGAAAGCAGTTTTTCAGCAACAATCACATAATGATAGAGTTATTACAATAGTCAATGTTAGCAGATAAGAGCGAACAACATAAAGGGAAAACAAGATATCTCTATCTTCCAGAAGATTTGAGAAATATCTAAAGAACAAAATAAATCAACAAACAAAACAGGAACAGAATTATAGACATAGAGAACAGACTGATGAACTTCAGATGGGATGGACTTTGAAGGCTGGGTGAAAAAGGTGAAGGAATTAAGCACTACAAACCGGTGGCTGCAAAATAGCCAGGAAGATGTAAATAAAGTACAGCATATGGAAAATAGTCAACAATATTGTAATAACTATGCATGGTGCCAGGTGAATACTTGAAATATTGGGGGGAGCACTTTATAAAGTATATGACTGTCTAACCACTATGCTGTGCACCCTACACTAATATAAAATAATGCTGAATATAAACTGTAACTGGACAAAATAAAATAAAAAACAAACAGATAAAACCCTGGGGAAGAAAAAAAATAAAGGCAAATTCAATTCTAGACCAAGAATGTCAAACAACCAACAAAGGAGCACATTATCTAATTAGAAGGCAATAAAAGGAAGGTGGAAATAGTACTGGAAAGCCATACAGAAGAGAAAAAAGGATGACAGATACCTTTAAAGAAGATCCTGAGAAGAATTTGCAATGCTAGAAAGCAAACTGAAAGTATGGGGAAGAAATGTCACCAGGATAGGCGGAACACTGATAGAATTATTTTAATCCTAACAAGAATAGGTCACCAAATATGGGGTGGGGGATGGCCTACTGACTGGAAACGTTCAATAAAATCCCACTTTTCAAGAAAGAAGCCAAGGAGCACAGTAATTATAGGGTCATTTTTCTAATTTCCCATGAAAGTTCAGAGATGCTCGAGGTGGTGCAACAATTCTAACTTATATAGAGCAAGAAATAAATGTACAGTGTTCAAACTGGAGATGAAGAGACACTTGAGATCTGACTGCAAACATTTGTTGGATACTAGGGTACTACAAAGAATTCAGAAGGTTAGTCTATGTTTTATAGACTACAATAAAGCTTTCTACTTCATTGACGTTGAAAAGCTATAGGCTGCTCTGAAAGAAATGGGCATGCCTCAGCACTTGATTGTCCTGATGAGTAACCTCCATTATGGACAGAAAGCCGCTGTCAGGAGAGAGAGAGAATGGTTTCCTATAGGCAAAGTTTTCAGACAAGGGTGCATTTTATCTCCCTATTTGTTTAATCTGTACCCAGAACACATCACACACAAAACAGGGCTAGATTCAGAGGAAGGAGTGAAAGTTAGTGGAATAAATATCAGTAACTTAACTTACTTAAATAACTGGTTTTCTTTTCTTCTTCTTTTTTATGGCTTCTAAGCAGGATGCTAATTCTCTACAATGTCCCAATCCTCAGGCTTTATAAATAACAGTATGTGTGGTTTATGTGAGAGGCATGCCTCACAGATTGAGTTACAAATAAGTTCTCTTTGCATCAGAATTTCCATAATTAAAATACATTTTAAATATAGTAAGGGTGAGACACTGTATAAGCAGTTCAAAGTATTTGAAAGCTGAGAAAATTCTGGAGCAGCGGTTCTGAGGCCTGTATTCTACTATATACTCTGACACTAACTAACTGTATAATCATAGCTATGGACAAATCCCAACCTACAGATACTTTAATTAACTGCAAAATGAGGTTTTTATAACTAGACTCCTTCCAGTTATTTGACAAAGAATTTAATGTGTATCTTCTCAGTGATTTGGGATTTGTGAATATTAGAGTGTATTAAAACTCAGACACCACTATATTTCATTTGCCATATACTCTGGAATTGGGAACTTGCTTCTTACTTTTCAACTAAAGGCCCGGCACATGAAATCTGTGCAAGAGTAGGCTTTCCTTCCTGTGGCTGCCTGTACCTGCTTCTCTCTGGCACCCAGGACTCAGGCTTCCCTCACAGATCCAGCTTCATAAGGAAAGACTTCTGATCTAATTAGCATATTTTGCCTTTATTATTATAAAGGACTAGAGGCCCAGTGCACAAAATTCGTGCACAGGGAGGGGGTATCCTTCAGTCCAGCCTGCTCCCTCTCCAATCTGGGACCCCTTGAGGGATGTCTGACTGCCCGTTTAGGCCCAATTTAATTGGGCCAGATATCCCTCTCACAATCCAGGACTGCTGACTCCCAACTGCTCACCTGCCTGCCTTCCTGATTGCCCCTAACTGCTTCTGCCTGCCAACCTGATCACCCCCTAACCACTCCCCTGCCAGCCTGTTTGATACCTAACTGCTCCCCTTTCAGCCTGCCCTCCCCTGTGGGTCTGGTCACCCCTAATTGCTCTCCCCTGCAAACTTGATCAACCCCAATCGCCCTCCCTTGCAGGCCTGGTCCCTGCCAACTGCCCTCTCTCTCCTGCTGGCCATCTTGTGGTGGCCATCTTGTGTCCACATGGAGGCAGGATCTTTTGACCACATGGGGGCAGTCCTTTCGTGTGTGGAATGATGGTTGATTTTCATATTCATTTTTTATTAGATAGTATATAGCCCCGGTGCACAGGTGGGGGACAGCTGGTTTGCCCTGAAGGGTGTCCTGAATCAGGGTAGGGGTTCCCTGGGGGAATGGGGTGGCCTGGGCAAGGGGCCTGTTGTGGTTTGCAGGCTGGCCACACCCCCTGGTGACCAAAGCCGAGGCCCTGGTATCTGGGATTTATTTATCTTCAACAATTGAAACTTTATAGCCTGGAGCAGAGCCAAGCCTTCTACTTGCATAGCCATTGAAACTTTGTTGCCTTAAGCGGAAGCCTAGGCTAACCAGGGAGTGCAGAAAGCTTGGCTTCCTCCATTGCCAGGGGCAACCCAAGCCTCCCTCCTGCTCTCTGAGGCTGTAGCCATCTTGGTTGGGTTAATTTGCATACTCACTCTGATTGGCTGCTGGGCATGGCTTGTGGGTGTAGCGGAGATATGGTCAATTTTCATATTACACTTTTATTAGATAGGATGAGTAGAAATATTACCAAAGTTATCTTTCCTAACACTGGAGAGCTTTTTTATATAAACATACCTAGAAAATAATACCCTTTCCTCCACTAAACATCTTGATGGAAACAAAGTGTCTGGGTATGTATAGAAGAAGGATTTAGTAATCTGATCAATTGGGTCAGACCCCAGGAAAAAGGTTCCCAGTAGCAGGCAGCTGAGAAGAGGCACCTTGACATTCACTGCATTAAAGTCAATATGCAAATATAAAACAAAACTGTAAGATGTTGACAGTTTGGTTTGTAAGTGGATTCTTAATCCCAAGTCAGATTTGTCATGGAGGAGCACAGTCCTACAAGGCAGCATTTTTGAGTTAGGTCAGCTGGGCTGTGTGGCCATCCAATCCTATTCAGTGGGAAAGAATTTATCTCAGAGGGCATATGGTTTCTTAGCATTGCACATTAGTTTAACAGTAAATTTATCACAACAGCATTCTTCTTATGGTTGGTTAAAAATCAAGTCACTGCTCTTTAAAGGTGTCATTCTCTATCTGTTTCAGCTCTTCCTGGTTCTTGCATCACTCCCTTTTCATCCGTTTAGGCCTAAGGATGATCTGTAACTAGTCCCAGATTACTGTACCAATACTTGAAGATGCTATCCACCTAGACAGAGCATGTGTACAATTTGTTTATAGGATTAATATTTTTATTTAAAAACTAGAGGCCCAGTACACCAAATTCGTGCACTTGTGGGGGAGGTGGAAATCCCACAGCCCAGCCTGCACCCTCTCACAGTCCAGGAGCCCTTGGGGGATGTCTGATTGATGCAGGGAGCAGGCCTAAGCTGTCAGTAGGATATCCTCAGCTCTGCTGCAGAGGCAGGAGTGGCTCCCACCACCACTGTTGCACATGCCAGCCCTGAGCCCGGCTTCTGGCTGAATGGTGCTTCCTCTGTGGGAGTGCACTGACCACCAGGGGGCAACTCCTGTGTTGAGCGTCTGCCCCTGGTGGTCAGTGTGCATCATAGCAACTGGTCATCCTGCCATTCAGTCAATTTGCATATTAGCCTTTTATTATATACTAGTGGTCCATTGCAGGAAGATTCATGCAAGAATAGGGCTTCCTGCGGCAGTCTCTACTGACCCACCTGCTTCCCTCCCTCCTCCGCCGCCCTGCTTGCTTGCTTCTCTGCAGCTTCCCTCACTTCTTTAGTGCTTGATTTCCTTCTACACTATCTTCAGTCTTTGTTCTGCACTGGGATATGCAAATTAACTTCCATCTTGGTTGGGTTAATTTGCATAGCCACTCCTGATTGGCTGGTGGGTATAATGGAGGTGCAGTCAATTTGCATGTTTCTCTTTTATTAGATAGGATGATGTCATCTATTATTAGATGCTGACTGATACACCTACAGAGATGTATTCTGTTCAGGATAGCAATGTAATGATCTTTTTTTTTAATATATATTTTATTAATTTTTTACAGGGAGGAAAGGAGAGGGATAGTTAGAAATATCAATGAGAGAGAGACATCAATCAGCTGCCTCTTGGACACCTCCTACTGGGGATGTGCCCGCAACCAAAGTACATGCCCTTTACCGGAATCAAACCTGGAACCTTTCAGTCCGTCGGCAGACGCTCTATCCACTGAGCCAAACCTGTTTCAGCCAATGTGATGATCTTAAAACCCAAACCAAAAAAATAGCTGACCTGACTCCCTTGCAGTCTGGAGGGGTCGTGTGACATACCTGAGACCAATGAGAGGCAACTAAAAGTTGGGAGGAGGTGGGAGATTTCTGGAAATGTTTTATTTGTTTGTTTGTTTTTAAAAAGGGATAATTTTGTTTGCCTGATTCTTTAGCCCTTTATTACCTTCTTCCTTCATGGACAGTGGATGCCATGCCCACATTTTGAGTATAAATATGAAAGCCACATACTAGGGATGGAAGGAGCAGAAAATTGAATCTGGAAGCCTTGAGGCATTGACATGGTCACAGGACCTACTATTGGCTTCCAATTTCCAAATTACTTGCTACATAAGAAAAATAAATTCATAATTGGAAGAGTCACCATAATTGGGTGACTCTGTCACATGCAACATGCAATCTTTAGCATTTTTATCCTGTTCTGCTTGCTTTATGTTGGTTGTTTATATAATCTTCCTGACTTTCTTCTCTTCTGATGTCTCATGTTTGGAACTGGGTTTCTCTAGCCTTTGACAACACTCTTTCCTGCTTCCTCTTTCCAGATATCCTGACCTCGTAGCCACCCAGAAACTAGACCCTTTTACTGACTTTGGAATATTTCCTGATAAACCGTCTTTGTGTTCAGCCCTGTGAAACAGCCCCAGAAGTTTAAACTGTAAGAAGAAAGTAGTCCATGACAAGTTTATATAATAGAATTTTCTTTTGAAATCAGACCATGTTGGGTTATTTTTCTATTACTTTCTGCTTTGTGACTAGAGATAAATTAGTGATATCTCTTAGGGTCAGATTTTGTCATTAGGAAGATTGGATAAATTGGATTTACTTATGCAATAGAATTGTTATGAGATTCAAAAATCAAATAAAAATGCTTTTAAAACAATCAACTTAAAAACAACAACAAAAATTCCATAGTCAGCATATTAATTTAGGGATTATTATCATTGGAATCCTGGAGAGACAGTACTAGTGCATTGGGTAGGGGCCAGCTGTGAGCCTAGAGGAGTCATTTAACCTTCTGGTATCTAGAGGCTTCCAGTAGCAACATAGATATTGCTGTATGATCTGCCAGATTTTAGAATACTCATTATAGCAAATAAGGCTGTTACATGGGCACGTGATTATTTATATTTATTTATTTATTTATTTATTTATTTATTTATTTATTTATTTATTTATTTTACTGTTGAGATACTATCTAGAAGCATCATTGGAAACTAGGGAGCCATAAATAAATTAGTTCAGAAACTGTCTCTTTATTACCAAGATAGGAGGATCTGGATATTTGTTACAAAGCAGTTTGTTTCTCCTCTGGGGCTGAAAGACTGAAGCAATTGGCAGTTTATTTTCTTTTGCCTAAACCTGGCTTTCTCTCCATTTCATTTGGCATTGTCTCTACCTGACCAGTCACGGATAATTAAGCTCCATCTACTAACTCACTAAAGTCCTCTGCAGTATTTCCTCAGAAATTAATTTGAAAATGAATCTCTATCTAGATTTTTCTGCAAGATGCCCACTAAGAGGACTTAGCAAAAGGGAGTATTGCACGTGAACCTAATGTTTCCAGCACCCGAAACAGTCTGGTTCAAGTGAGAGGTGATAGGTAAGCAGTTTTAGAGTATAGACCTGCAGCTGGACTACCTCGGTTTGGATCCCATCTCTGCCATTTCTAATTGCCATGATCTTGGATAAGTTATTTGGCCTTCTCAGCCCTCAATTTTCTTTTCTAAATGAAAGGACTAATAAGAATACCTCTGTCATAAATTTGTTGTAAGGATTACATTCCATTATAGGCAAAATGCTTAGAAAAGTCAAGGTAAGAATATGGGCCCTATGTTCTAGATGATTCAATTATTGAAGAAATATGAGAAATTCTATTGCACTGTGATTTTAAATGTTGGGGCTCAATTTAAAAGCCTATACCTCTGTACACTCACCAAACAATAAATGGCTTGAGGACTGAATTCAGCCTCTAGCCCTCTAATTTATGATTTCTGAATTAGAGAAGCCTACATAAGGTGTACAATGTCATGTAATAATTTCCCAAGTTATGAGTCCCTGATGCTTGGCACAGTTGGTTTGAGCCAGGGCTACACCTAGATCTTGAAGGCAATAAATTGGCAAGGGAAATATGAAAGCAAGCACCCATTACAGCAAGGTGCTATTACTGTGCTGATACTTGGAAAATATAATTTTACTACTTTCTCACAATAATATGAAGAGTGAGGGATTGTGATTTATAATAAAAATATACATATTTGGTGTTCATCTTTTTTTTCTGTTACAAAACTCCTAAAACCTTTGGAATTCCCTAAGTGTTGAGAGCCACAAAGCTGTCTTGTCATGTTAATGAGGTAACTTTTGGAAAGCACCCAAAGATGAGGGCTAGCTGCCAAGAAAACCATACATGTAATTAGAGGGTTGGAACTTTCAGTAACCTACCCTACCCGAACTCTGGGGAGGAAAGAGGAGTTGGAGATTTAACTCAATCACCAATAGCAAAGAGTTAATAAATCATATTTATATAATGAAGCCTCCATTGGAACCTAAAAGAATGAAGTTCAGACAGCTTTTGGGTTGGTGAATACGTGGTGATGTTAGAAAAGTGGTGCAACCAAAGAGGGCACAGAAGCTTTGAACCTTTTCCACATAACTCACCCCATCCATCTCTTCATAAGGCTGTTGATTCATATCCTTTAATATCTTTTGTAATGAATCAGTAATTTAATGTATAAAGGAGTTTCCTGATTTCTGTGAACCAGCTGGTATCTGAGAATTAGTAGAATGGGCAGTGAAACCCTACAGACATTGGAATTGGGACTAGAACTCGTAGGTGAGCAATGTCATCTTCCTTTATAGATGAGAGAACTGAAACTCAGAGAACCTGATTAACAAACTTGTCCAAGATTGGCAGAACAGGGATTTAAACTCATATCAATAGGACACCAAAGTCCATGTTCTTGATCACTTTTGAAAACTCCTTGTCAAGCCAAAGAAATGAAAGTAATGTTCACCAGTAATATACAAGATAAATTACAAAATCTCATTGGCAAATACCCCAATAGGAAATTATTTCTCAGTCATGAAACAATCAAAAGGATGTATATATTTGATCAGTGGACATCTATCCAATCATTCAGAGACCTTAATCCTTCTATCTTCTATCTCATCTCTATTTACTTATAATTTCCAAGGAGTATAGTGTGGGGAGAGGAAATTGAATTAAAGATATTTATGGACAGGACTTAGAAATAATGGACATTACACCATGTCTTATCATCCAATTACATGACCATATAGGGCAAAGGAGGAGTCTGTTTATGGCCCAGAGGGAGAAGAACCTGGTTTGGTAACACCGGGAATCTATGCCACAGAAGTTTGGTTGTCAATATTCCAACCTGAGATATGATTATTGTTTAAGCCATCTAGATCCAGTGCATCCTTCCTTGGTAGTGGTAGTGGAGGTGAGGGATTGGGGAACTTTTAAAAATTAGGTGACAGAAGTTCAGCTTATTTTGTCCATAAAATGATGATAAAGTCTCATAAACAGCTACTTTGTCAAGACCTTGATAAGCTTCCTCTGCACTTGGGCATAACAGAGGCCATTTTGTCCTGGTAGTTTATAGGTTTTAAAAAGTGACAATGTGGACATTCCTTTAAATCCCATAATCCATCATCAACAATGGCATTATGTAGTAACACCCACTTAAAAATTGAATTTCAGTGCTCTCCATTACCAGTTCACTAGAGATAAATGACAAATAATTTCATGGCATAAGAGTGGCAGACAGATGAGTTCAACAAAATGAGGCCTGATATCAGTAGATAGGGGGTAAACAAAATGGGTAGTCTTCAAATTAGCATTTTTTACATTGCTGGTTTGGTGGTAATAAATTCCCTTAGTCCTTTTTTGTCTATGAAGCTCCTGATTTAACCTTCAATTTTGATAGATAGCCTTGCTGGGTATAGTATTCTTAGATTGAGACCTTTCCTTTGCATGACTTTGTATAATTCATTCCGCTCCCTTCTGGCCTGATGAGTTTCTGTTAAATCAGTCACTAGTCTGATGGGTGTTCCTTTGTAGGTAACTATCTGTCTCTCCCTGGCTGCTTTTTAGATTCTTACTTTGTCATTGGTGTTTGCCAGTTTAATTATAATGTGCCTTGACATCAGTCTTTTGGGGTTCTTTTTGCTTGGGACACCGTGAGCTTCTTGGATTTGTGTGTTTTTTTTCCCTTCCCTATATCAATGAAGTTTTCTGTTATTATTTCTTCAAACAGGTTTTCTATTCCTTGTTCAGTTTCCTCTTTTTCTGGGACCCTTATAATGTGGATGTTGTTTTGTGTTGTCCCAAAGTTCCCTTAGGCTCTCCTCCTGCTTCTTAATTTTTTTTCTAGTAGCTGCTCTACTTGGATATTTTTCCTACCTTTTCTTATAGCTCACTGATGTGGTCATCGGCTTCTTCTAGTCTACTTTTGATGCTTTCTATTGAGTTCTTTACTGCAGCGATGTCATTTTTCATTTCTTCTTGGTTCTTCATTTCCTCTTGGTTCTTACTCATATTTTTGAATTTGTCTTACATTCTTTCCAGCCACTTTATGATCATTTCTCTGAATTCTTTCTTTGGCAGGTTGCTTGCCTCCATTTCATTTACTTCCTTTTCTGGTGATGCCTGATTTTCTTTCATATGCAGGCTGTTTCTTTGTCTGCCCAATGTCTTTCTTCTCTGAGTGTCTGGTTATATAGTTCTCTCTCTCCTCATCCTAGGCAAAACCTGACCTTTCTGTGGGGTAGTGTAGAGCTCCTCTGAATCCACATATTTGCGCCAATTGGGAACCGGTGTTCTGGGGTTTGCAGCTATTCGGAGGGTGCCACTGTTGTAAATTCTCAGGCTTCCAATCTCCCTCTTTCTAATTGCATAATTTAGTATCACTCTGGGTCATTCTCTCATTATTTTTAGATGAGTAACAGGATGTGTCTTCCCCTTTGCCTTTGTTTCTGGCTGTTCTATGTTTGTTTTAGAACAGTGGGTACAGGGACCTTGAAAATGTAAAGTCTTTGCTTCAAGGTATGAACCAATTTCTCACTCTCATTTAAAAGGAAGATATTTTAAGGCATCTAATTTTTCTCTCCCATGATATTTTTCTTTCTCTTTAAACTCTCCAAGGAAGAATAGCACTTTAGCCTCAGTTTATTGGGAAGATTTGTAAATGCATCTGGGATTTAGTTTCTGCACACAATGTCTTTTTTTTTTTAATAATGCATATGACATCCCCATAGGATATTGTTTGCACTCAGCACTGCTGCCTTGCATTAGCTACAGTAGGAAAGAGGGGCCGATGGCTGTTCTATATAACCTCCATTCTGGGCTTCTGTAAAAAAGGAGAAGTGGGTAACAGCATAATAGCAATTCATCCCTGTTTTCTGTGGTAGGAGCAAGCCCCTACTTAAAAGCAGCACATCTGTTCCATCTACTCCAGGCTTGTTATTGCTTAACCTCTAAATACTCTGGCTACTATGCATGGAAAAAGAATTTAATTAAGGGTCAAGAAAAACAAATGGCCTAATCTGTTTAGCAATAGGAAGTAAAGAAATTGCAAGTTTTTCTGTCCCTGCAAATCTCACAACAAAACTGTTCTCTGCATCACTTTCAGTCACTAGAGAGAGGTTACAATTCCATCGGAGGTTCATAGATCTGTGGCACCACAATTTCACTATGTCCTCTATGAGAAAAGCAAGCCACTCACCTGCTCCAAAACACCCCAGATATTAAACATCTTTCTCTGCTGCTACCCTCACCCTGAGAAGGTCTAGCACTCTGACTCCTGCAATGTTGTAACAGAGTTCACAGAACCCAAGGGAAAACATTTACATCCTCATCCAACAGTTATATACACTGAGTGGTCAGATTATTATGATCTCTGAATAAATAATAATCTGGCCACTCAGTATATATCCTACATAATAATAGGCTAATATCAAAATTGTCCCCTCGACCAGGAGTTGGATCAGTCGGGAGGCCAGCCAACTACCCATGTCCCTTCCCATTGGCCAGACTGGCTGGGCCCCACCCATGTACCAATTCATGCACTGGGCCTCATACACACACACACACACACACACACACACACACACACACACACTAGAAGCCTGGTGCATGAAGATTCTTGTTAGAATGGGCTTTCCTTTTCCTTTCCTGACAGCACCACCTTTCCACTCCAGGCCAGTTCCTTTCCGCTCAAGCCCTGGATCCATCTCTTTCTGCTCTGGGAGCTGCCTATTTCCACTCCAGCCCCGCCATCCCATGCTGCCCAGAGGCCCTGAGAGACTGGGGGTGGGACAGAACACCTGTGCCATGGCGATTACACAAGCATCCCACCTACCCTCCATCACTTTGTGCCTGTGTATGTAAAATAACCAGCATCTTTGTTGGGTTAATTTGCATATTGCTCCTGATTGGCTGGTGGTGTAGGAGGTACAGTCAATTTATATGTTTGTCTACAATTAGGTACTATATATATATATATATATATATATATATATATATACTATCTAACAAAAGAGTAATATGCAAATTGACTATACCTCCACTACACCCACAAACCACACCCACCAGCCAACCAGAGTAAGTATGCAAATTAATCCAATCAAGGTGTCTACGGCCAAAGAGAGAACAGGAGGGAAGCTTGGGTTACTACTGGTGATGGAGGAAACCAAGCTTTTCACACTCCCTGGTGGGCCCAGACCTCTGCTTAAGGCAACAAAGTTTCAATGGCTGTGCAAGCAGAAGGCTTGGCTCCACTCCAGGCTACAAAGTTTTATTTGTAGAAGATAAATAAATCCCAGGTACCCGGGCCTCAGCTTGGCTCACCCGGGGGTGTGGCTGGCCTGCAAACCAGCACAGGCCCCTTGCCCAAGCCACCTCATGTCCCAAGGGAACCCCACCCTGATCTGGGACACCCTTCAGGGAAAACCAGCTGGCCCCCACCCATGTACCAGGCCTCTATCCTATCTAATAAAATAGTAGTATACAAATTAAGCATCACTCCAACACACAAGATGGCTGCCCCCATGTGGACACAAGATGGCCAGCAGGAAAGGGCAGTTGGCAGGGACCGGCCTGCAGGGGAGGGTAGTTAGGCATGACCAGACCTGCAGGGGAGGGCAATTAGGGGTGACCAGGCATACAGGGGAGAGTAATTAGGGGCAAACAGGACTGGCAGGGGAGCAGTTGGGCGTCAATCAGACTGGCAGGGCAGTGATTAGGGCGTGATCAGGCTGACAGACAGAATCGGTTAGGAGCAATCAGGAAGGCAGGCAGGCAAGCAGTTGGGAGTCAGCAGTCTGGGATCAGGCCTAAATGGGCAGTTGGACATTCCTTGAGAAGTCCCAGATTTGAGAGGGTGCAGGCTGGGCTGAAGGACACCCCCCACCATGCACGAATTTCATGCACTGGACCTCTAGTATATACATATGCTGGATATATACTGAGTAGCCCAATTATTATGCTTTTAGAGATCATAATAATCTAATCACTCAGTGCATACTTTAAAATCACTAGCTCCTACAATAGAGTCTAGTCTCACTCTTAAGAACAACTTGGCTGTAATTGAAAAGTTAAAAAGAAAGAAATTTTGGCAAGAAATAGAGAAATGGGAATACTTCTACCCCTTATTCATTGTTGGTGGGAATGTAAAATGGTGCAGCTGCTGTGGGAAAAAATGGCAGTATTTTAAAACATTAAGTAAGCATAAAACTATTGTTTGACCCAGCAATGGCCCACCTTGGTATATACCACTTCCCCCACATTGAAAACAAGAACTCAAGCAAATATTCCTATATGAATATTCAAAGCATCATAATCACAATAGACAGAAGGTGATAACAACCCAAATCTCCATAAGTGGATGAATGGATAAACAAAATATGCTACGTACACAAAATGAAATATTATCCAGCCATAAAAAGAAATGAAGTTCCCATACCTATTGCTACACAGATAAAATTTGAAAACACTGTGTTCAGTGTAAGAGGTTAGACACAGAAGGCAATATATTGCATAATTCCATTTATATAAAATATGTGATAGGTAAATCCATAGAAACAGAATTCAGAGTGCTGGTTGCTGGGTGTTCTGGGGCGGGAGTAATGAGACTTGATTGCTTAATGAGTATGGAGTGCGATTTGGAGTTGATGAAAACATTTTGTAACTAAATAGAGATGGCACATTAATGTTAGAAATATTACTAAATCATAAGTTTTTAAATAGTTAATTCTGTTATGCAGATTTTATCTTGATAGAATTACATAGGATCTGCACATACTCTTGAACCCATGGGAATATCCATTCTGCTGAGGTGTGACCAGAACTCCCAGCACTTAAACTGTGTATTCCCTCTCTTTACCCTGTGTTACGAGCTGAATGCTTGTGTTTCCACAGAATTTATATGTTAAAATCCTAACCCCCGATATCACGGTCTTAAGAGTTAATTCGGTTATGGAAGAATGCTCTTCTGAGCTCTTTTGTACTCCCGGGCCTCTCCACCATGTGAGGATCAAGGAGAAAGAGAAACCCAGAAAAAAGCTCTCAACAGAACTCAAACATTCTGGTACCTTATCTCAGATGCAGCTTCTAGACTGTGGGAAATACATTGTGGTTGTTGATAAGCCACTCAACTCAGTCTATGGTGTTCTGTTACAGCAGTCAGAGTAGACTAGGACACCTGCTGATTCAGTCTCCCTGGGGAAATGCACCGGGTGCAAGAGGCTCACTTATCCGCTCATTTTTACAATCATTGTCCATCACTGACCTAGTCTACAGACTGTGGGCGTGCTAGAGGCAGGACAGTTCAGCAATGCCACTGGTTGCCAAATCGGTTCACAGTGATAAGTAGAAATCGGATACACTTGCAAGTAGGCATGAAGTAGAATGTGGCAGCTCCCCAGAAAGACACCAGATGGGTGGTTATACACAGCTGCTGTTGCTGAGGGGAGAGACTTGCTGATTACCATAGAGATGGGGACAATGAGGATTTATTTGGGGAGAACATTTCAAGGGCATAAAGAATGTAAATAGTCATAAACCCATAACTCAATAAAGCGATAACAACATCAGATTTGGGGTGATGGAGTGGAAATTAAAATCTGATAAAAAGGCATAGCTTTTAGCTTCAGGAAGATTGGAATGTCAATCCCTGAGAATCCCACAGTGTTGAGCATGCCCCTAAGGTAATGACTGACACCACTGTAGAATCTGAAAGGGCTTGAGACAGAAGTTTACATGCTAGAGCAAGTATTGCATTGTTTAAAACCTGTGGAACAGACAACTTAATTTACTCACTTTCAGGCAATCTTTATCATGTCAGGCCCATCTTTCTCTCCGGACTTTTAAAGGGACCTCTGTGGCATCCAACAGGGGGAGGAGCCAAGTCTGCACCTGTCCTCTGTCTTCCACTAGAGCATCCACTAAGATGCAACTCACTACATCTAATCTTTGTTCACCTGTAAATTTTGTTTAGCCTATCAGCAACTCCATGGATTCAGTAATATACTTAAAATTACATTAGCCTAAACAGTGTGATATAATTTGTGTGTTAATTAAAACTATATTATAGGGTAGGTAGTTGCTTTATTCTGAAACTCACACTCCTATCATTGTAGGCTGGCGCACTCTAGGGGTAGCTACTATTTTTTTTTCTTTTGTTTAAACTGAAAAAAAAAATGTATAGTATTGACTTTATGCCAGGCACTGGGCTACATGCTTTGAAAACACTAAGTTATTTTAACACATGAATAATAAATATAAATACTGCCATCAATATCAGGAATTAGCATGATGGGTTTTCATAGATAAGGCTAGTGCTATTCAAAATGTGTGGTGTGGCTAGAATCTTGTAGAGACACCCTCATTTTCACTTGAACATTTAACCAGCATGGCAAGTTCTTTTCTAAATAATGACACCGGAGGCTTGATCTCTACATGGTCCCATAACCAGCTTTAGGATCTGAGGACACTGGTTATGATACTCTACCGATAAGAATATTGTTCCACCTGCAGTAAGTAAGCTTTTAATCCGGGATTTGTTTTACGTGATTAAAGGCCAGAAAGCTGAAATTCAGCATACTGCTTTATGCCTACTTGCTAACAAATGTGTATTTAGTAAATGTCTGAATGACTTGTTTTTATTATAATCTCATAGCAGAATACAGCTCGCTATTACTCAGCTCAAATTTTTTTGTGACCACCATTATCTGCTGGAAAAAATCCGAACTGGCTTTAGGAGCATCACAATACCAGATCTATACGTGGCTTCCAGCATGGACACAGACAAGAGTTCGATGAAAGCCTGGGAAGGGGTGGGAGTGAGGAGGAGAGGCTTAATAGGGAGAAGGAGACATCTGTAATGCTTTCAACAATAAAGACAAATTTAAAAAAATGAGTAATCTGCACACCATCTGTTGCTATATTCTCTCACCACAACCGTGAGATTGCCTGGGGCCCTCTGCTTCTCAGAATTCTAGCATTGCCTATCTCAGACACAGGGGCAAGGATTCCACAGTTCCCCATGGGCACGTGTGACCTTATTTGAGAGGTTTTCTCATTCTTCCTCACTCTAGTGGCAGCAGGGGTAGGTAGTTGCTTTATTCTGAAACTCACACTCCTATCATTGTAGGCTGGCGCACTCTAGGGGTAGCTGCAATGCTTGCTGCTTTCCCATGGCCTGGAGGGAATGGTCATTTCTCCTTTAACAACTTTTAGCCTGCGATGGCCTGAGAAACCTCTGTGAAGCTACTACTATCCCATCTTCACTTTAAGTGTGGTAGCCAAATTCTGAGATGGTCCCATAGTCTCTGTCTCCTGGTACTCAGCTCACAGATCAAGGTTGGTCTGTGCAACCTACAGAAACACAACAAAATTAATGATATGTCCCTTCCATGATTTGGGAATAAAAGAACAGTGGCTTCCATTTTGGTTGTTCTTTCTCCTGTCCATGGCTGGACCATAAGAAGCACCAAGAGAAAAAAAAATTACCTATAATGCAAGTGTTATAAAGGCATAATTTTTTGAAAAGCCACCCAGGGAGTCTGCTGGTGAGGGACCCCTTAAGGTCCAATATTTACCGAGATGGAACAAACTAGAAATCCAGGTGCTTGAAGGCCATTCTCACAATATTTCCCCTTTTCCAAAAAGAGAGATGACTTACATCATTATCTGAGTGGTAGAAATACAACAAATTAATTAATTTGAAAACTCACCAATTATTGGGCTGGGTACAAGTAGCCCAAAGCTTTCAGATATGTGTGAAGGTCGGGTGGTAGTATTTGGATCTTAGAATTAGGGTTGGGATTAGGGACAAGTGCTATTATGTAATGGGAAGAGTTCTTGCCCTTATGGGTTCCTGGCCTGGATCTGGTCACTTACTGTATGACATTGTGAAAGTCATAGAAACTCTGCAAATCATATGCAAAATATAAATAATAATCCATGCTCTCCATACTCCACAGAGTTTTTAGGAGAATAAAATGATTTAAAATTATATGAAAGTGTTTTTGGTAAACTCTAAAATGTCATATAACTATGAAAGATTATTACTATTCACCCATACTGATTCAAAAAGCCCAAATGTAAATTTATAAATTAGTAAGTCATTATGTGCTAAAAATATTGTCCCAAATCTAATTAAATTAGAACAATGGTTCATTTATCAATTTATATGCTAAGTACCCAAATAGCAATGCTATGGAATGTAACTAATGAATAGGAATAGTCCAAAAAAATAGGTTCATTATATAGCTACAGCAACTACCTATATGTTAGCCAAGTTTTAATAACAATCATATTTAGAAACAATTTTTTTTGAAAGACTGGAAATCACTGCCTTAGTAACACCTGGATTGCTTGAATCCCTTATAAACTGTGAAAATGCTTACAATCGCTTAATAGTTTCCAAAATGTTTTTAATGCATTTTCTCATTTGATTATCATAAAATAATTTGAAGCTAACTAAAATGCTTGTTCCCAATGTACATATAAGGGAAGAAACTGAGCTTTATGTAATTTGGATGTCATTCCAAAGTCATACAATTATCATGTACTATTACTACAGCTGGAGTGAACTCCAAGGTTTTCTCAGTTACAGTTCCATATACTTTCTAATATACCACAGGTACGATGAACTACATGCATGGGCAATCTTGACTGTTCAGCTTCTCTTCCCACCCCTAGCCTCTCAAGCAAATATACAATCATTCCCTTTCTCAGCAAATCAGCATGAATCACTACTTCATTATGGCCCCAGCGGAAATATCCACTACATCCCCCTTTTCCATCTCTGAGCTGGATATCTTTGCAAATCACATTCACTTCCTTGGTTTGTTCATTTCTTTTTAACAGAAGTGAAAATTCCTAGTGTCCCCACTCTTTGTATACTAGTATGCTTGTATTCTGTGGGGTCTTGTGTGAAAATGAATTTAGCTTCAGGGGCTCTGAGGAGTTGTGGGCCCTGATTTACACACCAAAAAAATATATATAGTTGGAGATGGCAAAAGTGATTCTGCACACACACAATGAGACCAAAGAGGGTAGGTAGCCAGGAATACATTCTTGCCATCTATCTCCTTGAGGGACTCACTCCTAAGTAGAGGAGAGGAGCTGAACTTCCTTTTCCTTTCTTTCTTAGTTTTAATGATGTGGTATATTTTAACATGTGCATTTTTAACAGCATTCCCTTCTTCAAGCCTCCCCTTGAATCTCTTTAAAGATTTAAATTTGGAGACTGCTGATTCTACTGGGGTATTTTCCTCACCGCATTGGCCAAGTGACGAGTTAGGAGATTCATGGTGTGTGGACATGGACTGAGGTCCTTCGCTAGCCTCCCTGGCATGGGTTTTATCCCCCTAATTGTGAATATAATCAGGAAATAACATCATGGGCCCTCTTCTTCCTTATTTCTCTTTTGTTGCTGTTTAAGAAAAAAAGAAATATAGCTTCAGTGATTCTATTTACTCCACACAATAGAGATAAAGCCCATGGGCGGCACAGCAGATTTCTTCAGGGAATATAATGAGCTGTGAGTAGAAGGTGCTGCTGGAAGCATTTATTTTTGGCAAACAATTTTTCATTTGATAAAGAATAGGCAGCAATGGAAATAAGTGAATATATTCACATGAGGCCTTTAAAAAATAACGATTGGAGGATTATGCTTTGAAAGAGTGGGTATTCATTCTGTGGGACAACAAGGGGATTTGGGAGGTGTTGAATGAACACACACACACACACACACACACACACACACACACACAAAACCATGACCAGCAGTCCTAAACTTAAAAATGAACCTCTGAGATGGCAGCCATTTATTTGGAACAAGTTTTCAGAGAAACAATTCTTGCTCCACAGCATGGTCAGCTGGCTTGCCCAAATCATAAAGGTTCTTGAATACAATATTCTTTAAGAATTATAATAGCCCTAGCTGGGTAGCTCACTTGGTTAATGTGCTGTCTTTATATGTGAAGGCTATAGGTTTGATTCCGGTCAGTGTACATACAAGAATCAAACAGTGAATGTATAAATAAGTAGAACAACAAATTGATGAGGTGTTTGTTCGTTTTTTTTTTAATTTCTCTCTCTTTTCCTTCCTTTCTCAAATATAAATAAACTAAAGGCCTGGTGTATGAAAATTTGTGCACTCCGGGGTCCCTCAGCCAGGCCTGCACCCTCTCACAGTCTTGGACCCTTCAGGGCATGTCCACCTGCCTGCTTAGGCACTCTCCCTGGGGACTTGGTCTTATACTCACAGTCAGACATCCTCCTGGCAGCCTAAGAGCCCTTGGGAAATGTCCAACTGATGACTTAGGCCCCCTTCTCACAGGAAGTAGGCCTAAGCTGCAGTAGAACATCCTTAGTGCTGCCAAGAAGGCAGGAGAGGTTCCCACCACTACCACTGAGCTCCTAGCTGTCAGCCCAGCTTGTGGCCAAGAGGAGATCCCCCTGTGTGAGTGCACTGACCACCAGCGGGCAGTTCCTGCATTGACCATCTGCTCCCTGGTGGTCAGTGCACATCACAGCAACCAGTCGTTCTATTGGTTCCACCATTAGGGTCAGTTTGTATATTTCACTTTTATTAATTGTATAATTTTTTAAAATGTAATATGTTACAAATTTCCCTTAATATCCCTAAGGGAAAATAACTAGCTTTCTAAGTTTAGAAGTCCTTGTTTTTGTTTTGTTTGTGTGTTTGTTTTTAGAGATTTAAAGTACAAGTAGTGCTTGACAAATTTTGTATTCAAATTCAATTTATTCCAATAAATTTTTATTGACCATATGTCATTATAAATTGGGCTTAGCCTGTCCTCCCATCTCCATGATTCTCAGCTCAGACTTCAACCAAGGCCCGTCTCAGGTGGATGTCAGGAAAAGGTATATGACTACAGCTTCCTATAGATACGGATGTTATGTTAATTGTGAGGATTTTTTGGCTCATTTCAGACCTTTCCAGGTCCCAAGATGGTTCCTCAACATCAGGTTCCCTTGGACAAGAAGGTACTGTTTTATGTGTCCCTATGCCTTTCCCCTGGATTGATACCATCTTGCACTTGCATTATGGGCTATTTACTTTCCTCTGGCTGAGCTGTGCAGCCCAGGCATTGAAGAGTACTCTCTCGCTGAAACCGGTTTGGCTCAGTTGATAGAGTGTCAGCCTGCAGACTGAAATGTCTCAGGTTCGATTCCGGTCAAGGGCATGTATCCTGGTTGTGGGCGCATCCCCAGTAGGGGGCGTGCAGGAGGCAACTGGTCAATGTCTCTCTCATCGATGTTTCTAACTCTATCTTTCTCCTTTCCTCTTTGTAAAAAAAATCAATAAAATATATATTTTTTTAAAAAGTACTCTCTCTGTTGGTGTCCTAGTTAGTTATCGGAAGTATATTCATCAGCTGCCTGACTTAGTTGTTCCAATGCCACCATGAAGCTTCTTCACTAGTCTCCTAAGGTGAAGTCAGCATCTGGACTGAATCCCTTATCCTTCTTCTGCAGATGCCTGCCTTCTCTGTTTCAAGCTGAAGACCCCCAGCAGGGATTTCAGGAAGATCAGAGACATGTCAAGCATTTAGCCTGAAGGTCATTTCTAATTCCAGCTCACCCACATATGATTAGCTCACCCCTAGCTCAAAAACTGATGGGCCCTCAGTTCCTTTAGAGGATTCAATGAGGTAGACTCCCACCCACCCTAGAGCATTTAAAACACTCTTAATTATGAATTAATAGAGATTATTTTAATCAAAGGAGAAGGTAATTTCCTCAAAGAAGATAGACTTCATGAGGGTCTAGTAGGGAATTGATAAGAAAGTGTGACCAAATCTTATTAACCAATGTCACTCCAATAAATTTAATAAAGTTAAATAAAACAGAAGCATGACCTTAGCTAAAGCATCACTCTGTGAATAAACACAGGTCTCAGTCAGAAGGAAAAACATTCAATTGTGTTCATAAGACAGAGCCTCTAAAGGTGATTGACCCCAAAGCTAGCAACCAGTCAGACTGTGATTCTAAGTATCTGTTTCCTCTCAAATCTGTCAAAAGTCCCTCAGAATCTCATAGTGAGAGTGAAAGTAAATGTAAATGTGCTTTTAAAAAGTGAGAACTGGGATATAAATATCAAGCGTTGTTGTTTATGCTTAAATCTAGTCTTACAGCTTCAATGAAATCCACTGATATATTTTGCTATCCACAGTTACAGCTCTTTTTATATATCACTTTATATATGTGGCTGTGTGTCCAAAAGCAGACATAAACATATTCATAAAGAAAGATGGCTGTGATTGTGGTTATAAATGCGCTTTTAGCTATTTTTTTCTCCTTGCTGCAGATGACTGTGTTTTTAAACCTTCTAGTGAGCTATGTTTTGCCTTAAAAAGCTGGTGATCCAAAAATAAGGCTTGGGCTGAATCATCAAGCCCCGGGCTAAGGAAGGGATGTGGTGGAGGAGGAGGCAAGGAGGTTATTTTAGCAAAGATGCACTGAACAGAGTGGGCGGACTTTCTCCCCAGAATTGGCAACCGAACGCCCACAGGCTAAATTCACACCTCTGCCTGTTTGTAAATAAAGTTTTATTGGAACACAGCCACATTCATTCATTTGGCTATTGTCCATTGCTGCTTTTGTGCCACAACGGCAAAGTAGTTGCAACAAAAACTAAATTTGGTCACCTGGTGCTTCAGATAAAAATTCATGGACCCTTGTTTAGTTCTAACATCTACAAACTTGTCGTATTTTTTACATTTTTATATACTTCAATTTATCTTAAAAGCATAACACTCTATGAAGCAGTTATAGTTTGTGTCTTCATGCCCTATTTGCTGATGAGAAAAATGAAGCTCAGAGAGGCCATATGCCCCAATTCCATCATCTAGAAGTAGCCAGGAGAAACTTGAACTAAAATTTCTGAATGTTAGTCTGATCATCCTCCACCATGCCAACTTCTGAGTGGGAGCCTTCCTATGGGATCCACCTGAAGGTGAATACATCTATCTATCTATCTATCTATCTATCTATCTATCTATGTCTCTATCATTACCTTCCTATCTATCATCTATCTATCTATCTATCTATCATCTATCTATCTATCTATCTATCTATCTATCTATCTATCTATCTATCT
>JAAGEH010000050.1:538974-589666 GCA_011751065.1 Lasiurus cinereus
TCTATCTATCTATCTATCTATCTATCTATCTATCTATCTATCTATCTCTCTAGCTATCTATCATCTATCTATCATCTATTTATCTATCTATCACTGATCTATTCAGATTGATAAAAATTCAATTTATTAGACCTGCCTTCCTTAAACGAAAACACTACTAAATTAGATTATAAAAAACATTGAGCGGGAAACAGGGAACCTCTGTAATACTGTTAATAATAATAATAATAATAATAATAATAATAATAATAATAAACTAACCAGAAAATAACCCTTGATCTGCACATTTTGATGAATCAACATATTAAAGGACACACCTGAAAAACAAATGCATATTCCATTAAGACTCTCCCCTGAGACCTCATCTAGGATTCCTGCTGGCCAAAGAGAGATCAAAAGCCTCAAGACAAAGGACCTACAGTGTGCTCACACTAGAGCATGCCCACATCTCCCATCTCAGCTCTTGCTCCTAAACTTTATGGGTCCCCACAAGACTTGCAACGAGGGAGCAGCTGGCAGTGGCAGCTCATCTCAGACTTGCCCCCTGGACCTGTCTCCAAGACCTCCCCCCACCCCATTTTCTCTGACTTCCCAGTGAACTCACTTCTCTCACTGTGACTTTAGTTTCTCAGTGAGCCAAAGCAGCCTCATCCAGGCTCTTTCCTGTTGCTTCTTCCACAATAAGCCCTTCCTTTGTTTAACTGTTCCCAGCTTTAATAAACATATTCTCAAATTTCTTTGTAATGAAAAAAAAAAACAAAACAAAAAACAAAACAAAACAAAACTAACTAACAACAACAACAAAAAAAAAAAACACATTGGTTTGGGATCCCACTTTCTTGTTTTGTCCCTAGCAAGCTACAGGATCTGGGACAAAATCACTTAGCTCTTCTAGGTCTGGGTTCTCCATTTGCAATATAAATTGATAAGTGAAAAGCAAATCTCAAAATCAAATAACAATACAAACTTTCTACAAATTATTTATTTCCTTCCCAAACCAGTGGTTCTCAACTTTCCTAATGCCGCGATCCTTTAAGACAGCTCCTCATGTGGTGGTGACCCCCAACCATAAAATTATTTCTGTTGCTACTTCATAACTTTAATTTTGCTACTGTTATGAACTGTAATGTAAATATCTGATATGCAGGATGTATTTTCATTGTTATAAATTGGACATAATTAAAGCATAGTGATTAATCACAAAAACAATATGTAATTATATATTGTGAAATATTTATTTCTAATTGCAAATAAATGAAATTTTGTTTTGAATCGTGGTGTAGCATGGGTAACAGTCTTCATATAACAACAGTAAAGTACATTGCTACATTTTGCTACACTGAGGAGCAGTGTGTTGGTTCTGAAGACCATGAGAAATAGGTGTTTTCCAATAGTTTTAGGCCACCCTTGTAAAGGGTCGTTTGACCCTCAAAGGGGTCGCGACCCACAGGTTGAGAACCTCTGTTCCCAAACCAGGAATTGCAACATTTCTAGACAGTCCCAGGTAGCGCCAGCAGGCTGAGGCACCCTACCATGGCAGGTGAGTAGTAGAGATGGCTGGGAGACAGCTGGTAGCCAGAGGGAGACAGTGATCCTAAGCTCTTCTGTTCCTGGCTTTGTGTCTTCCTCCCTGGAGTCCTCTTACCATAACTCCTGCTTGTCCCTTCCATTTCCTGGAAAACTGCAACTCTGCAAAAAGTCTGGAGAGGGGGGCTGGTGTCTGTGTAAAAAAGAAACAAAGAGAACAGTCACTTATTTTGTTGCCAAAGAGTCTTTTTTTTTTCCTGTTAGTGGAAAGTGCTATTTTTAAGTCCCCGTCAGCCTGCAAGTGCATGTGCAGCAATTGCCCTGAACACATTTGAATAATGTCCCCGCATCCTTCTGTGATGTTGTGCAGAACGGCAACTTTGTACTTTGCATTTTTATTGTGATGAAGATATTTTCCGGCAGTATTTGAATCTCAACAAAAATTTTCCTGAAAACAAGTCATTTCTCGACCACATATACAGAAGGAAGGTGGCCCAGACCTATACCCTCTTGGACAAATTGGGACAGGAAAGGAGTGATTTCATCAGCAATAAGTAATCCTAGGCAACTTCTAGAAGTCAGTGACTACTACACTTGCAGCCTCAAATATCCCATTCAGTCTCCTGCATTAGAGTCAACCTAGGGACACAATGTACAGTTTCAAAGTCAGCTTCTTTGTCCTGCAATCTTTCTGTTTTTCTCCACACTCTCACTTTGTCCTTTCCTGATCCTAGTTGGATGTGCCCTTCCATGTGTATCAGGCAGGTTCCAGCCAATAGAAACATTTTGGTACAGGGAAATAATTGCGAGATACCGGAGGAGCTGCAATTCAAAGAGGTGTCGTGAGGCAACTCAGAGATTTAGCAAATGCAAGAAACTGCTGTCATCTTTGCAGCTGGAGAAATAGGGAGGAGGTGGTGTTAGCAGATCTTAGGAGCTCTTGCTAACCACTGGAAACTGGGCCTGTGTCAGAGGCTGCACATAGAAGGTGGGTCCACAGAGGTGAGTGTTTGAAGGGCACTGGTACCATGCAGGAGACAGTCATTTCCAGAGATACGACTCAAAGCTGAGGGCTGGGGAAGAGAAATTCCGTCTACTCTCCAATCTCCTGCCAACAACTCCTGTGATCTGGATTCAACTTATTAGCAAGAAAGCCTTGACAATAAAGTTTTTATGGGTCAGCTTTTTGTATTACAAGCCAGAGTAGGAAAGGTGGTGAATTAATTTAAGAAAAAACAGGCCAAAAAAAAAAAAGATACTGTGGATAGCACTTCAATTTCTATTACTCTTAATGAAGTCTCCATTGTTTTAGGAAGATTTCCTTCTGCATTTAGGGCATGCCTATGACTAGAGGTGACAGAATGAAACCAGGGAAAACAGATGTGACTGCAGACCTGGGTGTAGGCAATGGGTGAGTGCAGTGAAGAGCTGGACTCACATGGATATGTGTCGATGTCTGAGAGTAAACACTGGTGGTATGGGTTGAAGAGAGGCTGCACCAGAAATGACAATTAAAAGAGATCCCTGTGATCAGATATTATGGCCGCCCTGTGGTTTCTGAAGGCCAGCTCATTTTAGGGTGGATTCCAGCTAGCAGCTAGTACCTTAAGGAGCAGGCTTCCTCAGGGAGGAATTGGCAAGCTGTAAGCCCAGAGTTTAGGCTCCCATCAATCAAAACAAGACTTAAGCCTTGACCCCTGTCCCAGAGATGCCACCTCTAGCCTGGGCCTTCACACAGAACCAACACATTCAAACATCTTAACCTTCAGGTTCACAAAAGCTAGTTTCAAACAGCAAGCTGCCACCCAGGTTGCCTACCTACCCAATTGGCCCCTAACCTATTTTTCATGGTCTTCATGTTCTTATCCCAAAGATCAGGCTATTATAACCACCTCTGGCTATTTCTCTATTCACCGCCAGACTGTCTTTCTCTACTGCTCTGGCTTAGTGTTCTCTTACTGTCTTGGGAAGAACTCTCTACCCTGGCTCCTGGGCTTATAGAATGCTCCCCCACTTCTGCTCCAATGCTTTTCCTCTGCCTGCCACAGCAGCCCTCACCCTGTGCATTCTGAAAAGCAGAGAAGCAATGTGCCAAATAGGGATAGGATAGAGTTTCTGTTGGATAGACTGGAAAAATGTGGTAGGGGCCAAGATGAATGAGGTTCCTAATAAACTCATCTTAGGCTAGTCAGGGAAATGTGGCTGTCAAGAGCTTAACATGGTACCTCTTTTCACACATATCACAGATTTTCTCATTGGCCAGAAACATATGTGCCCCTTCATCTGTCCACAGAAATTCCAAGCGAACCTGTCACCATTTTTAAAAATGGGGATCACTTCCTCTGTTTTCAGAATTTTCTTTGTTGACTTATTTATTTCTTAAGAGACAGTAAGTTAGACTTTCTGTATTTGCATAACAGTTTCACCTTTGACTACCCCTGTGACTTCACAGAATAATGTAAGCTTTCTAAGTCTCAAATCCTACATCTAAAATGATATATAATATTAGTGTGTTCTTCATAAGGTTGCTTTGAAAAATTAAATTGAGAAGTTCTTTTAAAAATTAATATAATACATGTTCAATAATTGATGTCTGATATCATCATCATCATCGGCTGAGCAGCAGAAATGATCTTCCTGGCTTCTCACTCCTTTTATACCTTGCTTCTTTTTATGGATTTTTCTACCAATCACTATCAGATAAAAGATAGCAGGTGCCATATATGTCATATTTTAAGAATCCTCATTCTCATTGTCCATGGGTAATTATTCCTAAATTGTTTATTACTTTTGGGTCTAAGTAAGCTTCTTGGCCTTTTATTTTTATCTAGAAACATCATAACCTCCTGGTTCTCCTTCTACTCTGTTAATTCTTTGCCTTGGGAAAATCCCACTCTCCAGTGCTTATGCTTAGGTTCACAGTTGGAATTCCTTAAGTTTGATCCTCTAGATGATCTCTTACCCTTTAGACTTCTATACTCTTCCTGTGAACTCAGGTTTCAAAAATTTCCAAAAAGAACAAAACTTTCCATTACAGGAATTTGAGGCTAGGAATGAAGATATTATTTATAAAACTTTCAAACATGGCTAGTCTTCTGAAACTGGCTGTCAGCTGAGTCACACCCTGGTTGATTTCTAGGCACACGTCCTTGGTTTTACCTGATCAGACCTTGGAAATGTGGGTAATGAATTGTCAGAGGAAATATTTATTTATGTCTGGGTAATCTTGCATCTCTTATTAATAGTGGGTTCAGAATCCAGACTCAGTCCAGTGGATTTCTTATTCAGCATACTCACACAAAAATTTTAAACCTCAATATTTTAGAAATGATTTTAAATAGATTATACAGGGTAGAGGATAGAGAGAAAGAATACTTATACCTGTGGCCCAAATATGATGCTGTAGTTAAGAATTAAGTGGTCATGTGAGCTAAATTCAAATTACAGTGGTACCTCGAGATACGAGCCGTCGAGCGAGCAATTTTTGCTTTGAAATACGAGCAACATTTGAAATAGGAGTAATCGCACGGATCGGCCGGTTGCACATGACCCACAAGTTTACCTCGACTCGAGCGTCTCATAGTTTCCCATGCCTCAAGGTTACAGAATGAATTAAACTCGTATCTCGAGGTACCACTGTATAACTCTAATTCCTATTAATTGTATGACTTAGAGCAAGTTTATTAATAGTCCATGTCTAGTTTCCTTAAATGAAAAATAGGGAGAACAGTATCTACTCTATAAGATTCAGTAGATGGTTAGATGCATTAAAACATGTTAAACACTTAGAAAGATTCTTGACTGACTCAGGAAATAAGCAACCTGACATAAATAATCACAGAAATTTCAGTGGTATGAAATAATAAGAATCTATTTCTCAGATATCTATGGATCCACTGGGGAAACTCATTGGGGTGCTCCTCCATATTCCCCTCATCTTCCTTGGGCCAGTAAGTTAGGCAAGGATATTCTTTTGTTTCTATGGCAGAAACATCAGAGGTCAAGCATAGACTAGCAAGCACACTTAACCCTTGTGTCTTTCTCATCCAGTGACATCTTGTTGGTCAAATAAGTCATGCGGGTAAGCGTAACATCAAGGACCACTGAATTTTATTCTGTCTTTGTTGGAGGGACTGCACAGTTACATGGCTAAGGACATGGATTTGAATGAACAGAGTGTGAAAAATTTTGACCAATAAGTTAGTCTATTGCATTGGCATAAGTTAAAAGTTTACATAATATTAGGTATTTTCAACAGTACTATCTCTAGACATTCATGAAAGAAGATTCTTCTTTCTGATGATTTCATTTGATACCCTCTTTGTCTTCCTGAGCACTGCCTTTATATGCTCTCACTAATCAGTTATGTGACTGATGATGTGACTCTTGATGACACCCCTCACTTAGGGCCTATACAGCAGTGCTGCATGCAGACTCTCAATAGCAATATAGTTCCTCATATCAAGTTTTTTCATTATAAAATGTAATTATCTAGATCCAATTTCTTCTCAGTCTGAGTCAGTTGAGTTTGACAGAAAATATGAAAAAAATATGAGTGCTTTGTGCAGTAACACTGCAATTAGTGTGCTTATTATAATAAAGGTCTCTTGAAAGTTTTAATGGCAAAAAAAAAATTAGACCATATGATTGGCTTATAAGTCTAGGGGATCTTGGAAACATGAAATATAAGTGCTCTTATCAAGAACACCCAAGAGAATGTCAAGTTAAATTTGATCTTTGTGTGTTGAATGATGATCTCCCAGAGATGTCTCTGTTTTAATCTCTGGAACATGTGAATATGTCACCTGATATGGCAGAAGGGACTTTGCAGTTGTGATTAAAAATCTCAAGAAGAATCTCAAGATGGGGAGATTTTTAGATTTTCCTGGTTGGTCCAATGTAATCACAAGGATCGTTCTAAGAGGAAGATTGTAAAGTTAGAGTCAGACAGAAGGCAATGTGATGGTGGATGTAAAAGAACACAGAGAAATTGGAAGATGCCACACTGCCAGTTTTGAAGATGAAGAATGGTGCCACAAGTCAAGAAATGCAGGAAGCCTCTTAAAAGCTAGAAAATACAAGGAAATAGATTCCTCCCTAGGGTCAGAAAGAACATAGCCCTGATGATCTATTTGGGGACTTCAGACTTTCAGAACGGCAAAAGAAGAAATCTATATTGTTTATAACCACTAATTGTGGCAATTTGTTATAGCAGTGATAGGATCCCTAGAACCTTTGGAAAAATGAAATAGGTTATAGTTTATATTCTCATACTAGAGGCCCATAAGGATTGGACCCAAACCAACAGTTGGGCATCCCTCTCACAATCTGGGACTGCCGGCTCCTAACTGCTCACCTGCCTGCCAGCCTGATCACCCCTAGTTGCTCCCCTGCCAACCTGACTGATTCCTAACTGCTCCTCTGCTGACCCGATTGCCCCCAATTGCCCTCCCCTGTCACCCTGATCACCCTCAACTGCCCTGCCCTACAGGCCTGGTCACCCCCAACTGCCCTCCCCTGCCAGCTAGATCTTGCCCACAACTGCCCTCCCCTGTTAGCCTGATCACCTACAACTGCTCTCCCCTGCTCGCCATCTCAGGGTGACCATCTCATGGTAGCTTGTAGTGGCCATCTTGTGATGATGTCAGTGCCAGGGTGTCACATGACAACACCTAGGCTTTTATTATATAGGATGGTCATAACTGAAACTGGAAAAGTCCATAAATGTTGTCTCTGCTAGGCAATAGTACTTACACTTAGTCACCAAAACTGATACTGTGACAATTAAGGAACCAAGCATCTGAGCTCTCTAGAGTTAGCAAGCTAGCTCAAACTCAATTTATTCAAATGTCTGTCTCATATGTACTTGAACTCAGCCTTTCAACAATTCTATTGTACAGCAGGCCCTAAAGGGTCTGGTTTGTTTTTCAGTTTCTTCTAAACCTAGGCTTTTAGAATCTCTACTTTTAGAGCTCAGGGACTTCCCACCACTGGAAGTTCTGTGACTACCTAGGTCTGCTTTATAGATAAGCAATATAAGCAAGCAACAACTTTTGAAGCATGAAAGGTGGGTTCATCCCTGGTACTGGTGAGGATTTGACTAATCTGAAGATAATAGAAAACACAAATGGCTTAAATAAATGAATGAATTTCTATTTTAAATAAAACAAAAATAATTTAAAAAATGGACACCAGATAAGGAAGCTGATGTAGTATGATTAAGAGGAAGAAAACCTGCTCCACAATCTAGAGCATGGCTCCATGATCAAGGTTGATTTGTTGTCCGAGCTGATTGGCAGAGGTCCAACCATTATCTCCACGTTTTTGGCAGGAAGAAGGAAAAATAGGAAATGCAAAAAAGCACACTTCCCAGCAGAATCAGCTCCCTTTTAATGAGCTTTTCTAGCAGGCCTCCAGGGCCACCACTTTATATTTTATTTGTCATTTCTACCTAGCTTTAAGGGAATTTAATAAAATTAATCTTTTTTTAAAAAAAAAGAATATTTTTTTTCAAAAAAGAACATTTTAGTTTCTTTCAGTCTTATTAGGAAAAAAAAGGGTAGAATGGACATTGATAGTTTGCCTGTTCACTATCCAATATCCCTGAGAACTATATATAGAATACATTTACCACCTTCCTAAAAGAGCTAATTACAAATTCTTAGGAAATTATTATATCCAGCTCAATTTTCAGGACATCTGGGTAATGTGAAGCTCTATCATATTCGGATGTTTCTTCCTTTGAAATGCAAACTCAAAAGCAAATTATCTTTTATAAAACAATCATGATAGAGAAGAAATGGGATAATTGCAATAAAAGCAAACACAAAAAGACTGGAGATATTAGAATAAGTTTAATCAATTTATCAGTCACTGTTTTTATCAATGTTGTTTTTATATCATGACTTTGTTGTGATATCATGCTGTTATTGTTTATTTATTAATCAATTTACATATTATTTTAATATACATTATACTAATTTTCTTTCATCTTTGACACTTCTATTATAGAGAAAGGGTGAATAGCGATATTAAAATATTTCTTCTAATTAATTTCCTTTCAATGTGTGGAAATCTGTGCACGAGGCAAGTAGTAATAATAATAATAGTACCAGCTTCCTCAGTTTCATTCCCATGTGTGTAGAACAAAAAAACATCCATTCAGAGATCAAATGCTCCCTCCTCCCCTTTATGTTACAGAATTAATGTGGTGACTTCAGCTAATAATGAATAAATTGGTCTCCTTAAAATTAAAAAAAAAATCTCTTTGCATTCGGAAAAGTGGAGAATGAGAAACACTGATTCACAGCAATCATCGAATCCTTTTCTAAAATAATAGCAAGGACTCCTAGCCATGTCAGTTTAGTTTGTAATGAGTTAGTTTACCAGGCAGCCTCAGTTCTGTTCCCTGGGAGGAACTCCCTTCTTCATCATTTCCCTTCTGTTGCCCTTTATATTGAAGGCTAGAACTCTTGTCAATCCTCATCATCTGTCATGACCACAGCTAAAGCAGATACTGCTAAAGCAGATACTGGAGAATACTTTCTTGGTGAGAGGGAGTGGGGTGAGGGAGGGGCTGCATATCTCTCATAACCCATTTGCTGCTATGAAATTTTGGAGCCTAAGAATTGCTTTGAAAGTAGAAAAATCTTAGGCTACTAATGGCCAGGTTAGGTTTATTATGATTATTATTTTGTTTCCTTTAAAGTGTACCACACTCCCAGTCTTTTTGTTTCTGTTCTGTATTATGCAAAGTAATATTAGGTTAAAGAGATCTTTCAAGCAGAAAGGGCCTCATCTTTTATTTACTGGCCCCTGTGCTCTGCTTAGCCTTGTTTTCTCAAATTAATGGTCACTTACTGGACTCATCTAAGACAATGTACTCGGATAAAAATGTAATGCCTTTACTCCTTTATTTGTCAGCAGGTTCCTAACATCCAATGAGATAGCAATTTATCACCACTATTTATAACTGATTCAGGTTGAGGCACAAAAGCATTTGGCTTTTCGACTCTGCAAGACCTAAATTATGAGACTCCTATTCAACTCATATTGCAGGGTGTAGGCAAGAATATCTCCATGTGTGCATGTGTGTGCATAATATGGTTGGCTCTCATATGAGCTTATTTCTCTCCTATAGGATTCTACAGAGAGCAACAAGAAGAGGCTAGAATATTCCAAAAATTTTAGTTTTTCTACCATTTTCTAACACTTCAATTTTGGTCAGCAGGCCATCTGATTTCCAAGATACAGTAGGCAAAAGATTGGCAAAATATTTCCCCACTGTAGTAACCAACATAATTACAATATCTAAATCCTTAATATCAACCTCTTCATTTCCTTCATTCAGACAAGTCTTTACTGCCCTACTTTTAAGAACCAATGAACCAAAATCTATATCAGTTAGAATTTGTTTCAGCCACATATAGCAGAAAACCCCCAAACATGTGATCTAAACAAGTCAGGGGTTCATTTCTCTCTCACAGAAAGTAACTAGGTTGTCTAGGATTGGTGTAGTAGCTCTACAGTTTTTCAGGGACTCAGTTGCTCCTACCATCATTCTCAAGGTGACCACATTGTCCAAAATGTTTGATGACTCCCAGCCATCATATTCAGATTCCAAGCAAGAGAAAGGAGAAGGGAGAAGGGGTACTGGGCAAAAACTAAAACCTAGCAGCTGAGTCAGCTTAATTTGAAATCCTTTCCTTTGCTTCTTCCAGTGACTATTATATCACTTTCAGCGATGTCACCACATCAGTTACACTGCATGGGAGCCTGGGAAATGTAGTCCTTTAGCTCAGCATATAACCATTCAAAACAAAATTGGAAGAGAAAAAAGAATATTGAGCAGGAATGCCAATCTCTTCCACATTCTCCAGAAATCTGTTGTGCTCTGCCTTGAGCTACCAGGAGGGTGACCAATGTCTCATTTGCAATATAGCTGACTGCCAAAGGACTTATGCTAAATGTTTCTTGGGGATAGGAGTAGGAAACAATGATTATGAGTCATCTACACCTTATGCCAATAAATGTCATGTCATTTCCTGACAGCGGCACAATATAAGAAGGAGGTGAAGGAGAGGGTATAATAAGAGCACCTGGGATTAGAGGAGAGAAGAAGATAAAAAATGAACCCTGGAGACAATTTCATTAGATTTTCTGGAATGGGCCATCCCAGTTCTAGAATCTCTCACAGGACTTCCCCCAAGGCTATAATTGAATCACAGCCCAAATTCTCCCTCATCTCAATCTGCTTTATTTTTATTTTATTTTTTAATATATATTTTATGGTTTAAAGTATTATAAATAATAGTACATATGTCTCTCTCTCTTTTTTTTTCCTATTGATCTCCCTCTGGCCTTCCCCACCCCCCAGTACATGCCCTCACCTGCCTCCTCCCCACCCCCGGTGTCCTGTATCCATTGGCTATGCTTACATACATGCATGCATACACATCTTTCAGCTCCCCTCCCTCCCCTGCCTTCCCACTGTAGCATGACAGTTTGCTCATTGATTCTTTTCCTTTGTATCTGTCCCACCCCCCGACCTGATTATTTTCTTTAAAAACATCTCGCTTCTATAGGTAGAAATAAACTTATAAGAACAAAAAATGTTTGAGTCCCAATTTCAATGTCCAATAGTTATGAGTCCCAGTTTCAATGTCAAACAGTTCCTTATGTATACACTTCAACAATGGTATCTGGATAGTGGACAAATGGTGGCAATGCAGGTCTGATACTCTCTGGTTTGGTCCTATGCATCTTATAGCGACACACAGTTGCTGACTGCTAGCATGACAAGTTCTTCTTTTGTCTTTGTGGTTGGAGCAACCTGTCAATTCTTTTCTGTTGCAGGAGGCCACTTGGTCTTGGGGTTGTTTGCTGAAAGTATATAAACATATTCTAGACCAAAAGTTAATAAAGAAATCTTTTCTATAAAATTGACTTGGGGCCCTTTTAATTTTTGGCCAAACGATTTTTCTTTGGCTTATTTTGATACCATGTGTGTTTTCCATGGGTATCTTGATGTTAGTATTACAAATGAAAATTAATTTTCTAAAGTAAAAATTTTCTAGATATAATTTACTCACCGGATTATTTTCCTTATATTATATTATCCTACTATCCCTCCCCCCCTTTTTTAATTAATGGAGACTTTTGTAAAATATTTTTAATGCAGTCTTGATAACTTTAAATTTTAATTTTTTGCACACAAATATACTTGTTTTATGTTCATTGCATGTTAAGCAATTTTACCAGGAGATGAACTACCAATAGAAATTTTAGTTAATACTTTAAAAACAGCTTTTTGTCCAGTACAATTAAAAAACTTCCACACACAAATCTAAGTCTTAGTCAGGAGAAAATGACCTGCAACTGCCTGTGAGAAAGCAAAGTAGAAAGTGTTTTTCATTTAATGGCAGTCCCTGGGGTTTATAGTAACTTCTACTGATAATAGCTCCAGAGGCTACAGCTGACCTCCAAACTCCATTGTTCCCTTTAATAATCTATAAAGATGGATTGAGACATTTCTGTACCAATTATATTTTTAACATGTATCACCTACTTGGGGAATTGATTTTATAATTTAACTTATTAGAAAGATTATTGAAGCATTTTCTTTAAATGAAACCACCTTTAAAATCTGAGTATTCTCTGCTCATAGAGAATTACAAATAATGCCCTGTACTCTATCTATGTTATAAGTAACTTATAGATATTCTTTTCATAAAATGTACCCCCTTGTTCACACTGGAGTTTATTAGCCTTCTAGCAGAATAGTATGTTGTTAGTGTGGGAAGGATGTCTGAGATGTCCTCTAAGACCTTGGAGGTAAGAGAAATAAAATTAGCCTCCATGAGTTCAACTAATAAAATCCACACACAATGTTTAGAATTTTAAATGAGTAAATAATTCTGAATCTGTAAGTATGTATTAGAGAATTTGCACTGACCCCCAATTCCACACAAGGTGATCTGGGTCTCAGAGAGGCAGGACAGAGATGTGGTTAATATTTAGTAAGCAAAAGCCTAATCATATTGTAATGTGTGGGCATAAAGAGATAATTTCAATCACAGAAAGTATAGCTCAATAGAAAAAAAAATTGGCAGTGTTCTTCCAGCATTGGTCAAACTAAGAAGACACTGAATCTGCAAGACAACCTTAATTTAATTACTGGAGAGGTGTTCTGTAGCACAGGGCAAGAATGATTCACAATGCCATGACCTGGATAAAAATCTCCCAAGCTCTCCACTCTCTTTGCTCTAATGTTATACTTACTATGCTGTTCCCAGCTGGATAAATGAGAATTTCTTCCATTGGATCAACCTAACTTCCATTGTGCACTAATAAGCTTGCAATCTTATGATTCACTTTGATTTAAATTTGGTTAGTGTGAGTCAGTGACCCTGCTTTCATATGACTCTGGGACAATGACTAAGTTTGGATCTCCTGGGCACTGTGAATTCACCATCCTAACACCTCCCTGTGAGACAACTTGGAAAAGAACCATCTGGTTTCCAATTCAAGATCCCTCATCTCTCAATGTGCACAGAGATCTTTGGAGAGTGTATCTGTGTCTGTCTGCTTAATATTTTATATCCAGGAAATGCTAAAATTCTGAATGTCATCCACAACTTTGGGGATTTGCCCTCCGGATTGCTCATAAAAACAAATTTCAGTTAAGTTCTACTTTAGTAGTTGAGTGAACTCTCTGGTACTACCGGCTGAGCTTCTTGTAAAGAAATGATCTTTGAAGAGATGAGTGATTGACCACTCCAGACTCTCTGAGAGGCTAACATGGCTTGACATCATGACAAAGGTCTCTCCTGATATGGGATGGAGCAAATTTCCTGGTGGCTCCCTGATGCATCCGTGCCTCTCTCAGACCACGGAGCAGAAGTAGCAGACCTGTTCAATAAATAGCCACAGCTCTGCAGCCTTGCTGCTAACATTAATCTAGGGAGCTGGGGTGACCCATAGATGGAACCCTAGCAGATACAATGGCAGGTGACAAAGAGCAAAGTGCACAGAGGATAGAGGAGCAAACTCAACTCTGCTCTCAAGATACTTACAGTGCAGTGGGGAGATCAGCAGTGAGCCAGTTGCAGTACAATGAGATGAGGGCTGAAATAAAATTTCTACTAAGGGTTCCCAGGGATGAAAGGAAGGAGTATCTGCCCACTTTATGCTGAGTCTTGGAGAACAAGTAGGTTTTATTAAGAGAGAAAAGGGTATTTTGGAGGCTCTAGGAAGGTGAGCAAGATGGTCATTGCAAAGCACTTTGGTGTGAGGGAGTGTAGAACATCCCAAAGCCACACATAACTCATCTGCATTGTAGATAGAATATTGCAATTGTCAAAGTATGCTTAGAAACTCATTAGGAGACTGTTGTATCATTTCCCTCTAAATCCAAAGGAGATTGTTTCTCAGTATTGAAAGAAGATTCTGTCTCTCCATTTAAGCAGCAGATGAAGGATTTGCCTTGAATTTTGGAGTGATGTTCAACAAAATGTGTTTATCTTCAAATTGTAGGCTTTGCTGCACACACTGAAAGAAACCAGGAGTGAAGAGCAGAAGCCGGGGAGGGCAGCAGGTTTACAGCTCCCCTCTCTCAGTGTGTCACAGAACAAATGCTCATCCAGGACAACAGGAGATAGGAACACCATCCATTTAAGTTATTGCTTCCTCCAGCTATTCCCATGTGTATCATGCCAAGACCGTATCACTAAATCTCCCTGGGATGTGACCACAAATGGCCAGACTGCAGAGTTCACACATGGCCTGAGGGTTGTGGCTAGGAGCAGGGAGAGAGGAAGCATTACATAGGAAGGGATTCAAGGAAGTGCCATTTTGTGATGAGTTTTGTATGCCAATGGCTTTTGGCATTGTCTTTTAAGGAGTGGAGACCTGGGAAAGACTCTATACTATCCTGTTGGAGGCATAGACAATGCACTGAAGAGGAAGGAGGCAGCTAGGAAACTCAAAGAAGCAATAATTAACACAATCACCAGAAATACAAAGGAAATTACCACTTCCAGAAATATTGGGTAGCATATCTGACAGGAAGGGAATTAGGAGCACAAGAGTAGGTTGATTAAATGACCACTAGATTCTTGATTTTAGGATCAGGAGAAATATTGGCCCTGAATTAGTCAGAATTCACACAGGAAACAGATGACCTATCGAATTAGGATAATCTGAGGAGGATGTGTGTGTGTGTGTGTGTGTGTGTGTGTGTGCCCGCATGTTGTTACACAGTGTATAATTAGCAAGATACTGGCAGAGTGCAAGGCAAATCATGAAGACTGCGCAATAGGACCTCCCCAAAGCATGCCTGAGGGAATTTTCTGCTTCTCAATCTTGGGGCTAGGTTCAAAGTGACTGAGAAGCAAATCATTATCAGAATCAAGAGGGCAAGTCCTGTGGAGCAGACCATCTTGAGAGGAGCATCGATCTTCTGAGAAGGGATCCTGCCAGCCCAAGTTGACCTTCCAATAAACGAGCAAATACCCTGAGCTTACCCTCTCACCTTCTTCTGATATCCTGTCAGGATCCCTATTGACACCCCTCAACAGGAAACCAAGTACATGGGGACGTGTAGATGTCATCCTTACAGGCAAGTATCTATTGATGGACAGCACGGTGGAAAGATGTGGAAAAGAGAAAAGGAGTAAACTCAAAATCTCCAGCCCAAGTGTTTTCATATGGAGGAAGAACAGGCTTGGGGGGAGAAAATGACAGATTTAGTTCATACAGGGTAAAGGTTTTGGAAATTCGGATCCAGGATCCAAGGAGTGCCAAGAAGTCCACATTGAACAAATACCTAGCGTATGCCGTACCCTGCTCTATGTGTTTTCTGTCACTTCCTTCATTTAAGTTTTATTGCTGACCATGCCTCAGAGAAGCACAATCATCTCCATTTTATAGATAAGGAAATTGGGACTTGAGGAAAATGTGATAATTTTAAAGTCACAGCAGTGTGTATTAAGAGGCAGGATCTGAATCCAGCCCTGCCTGGCTCTGAACAATGTGCTATTTCCCACCTGAAAGTTAATTAAAGTGGCTCAAAAAACAAGAGAGGATAGAAGCTCTAATGTCCCACTTCAGTGCCTGCAATTATCCAGATGATTTACAAACCATTCACACACTTCATTTCCACATTAGGATCGATGTCTGTTTTCTATGGCTTTTCCTATAGTGGTTCATTTACCCACCAGTTCCCTATAGACTCAGGAGGCCTGTGTGATTATGATATTTGGGGTTTCTGCAGCTTTGGGCCCCAATTATAACAGAGGAAGTGAGCAGACAGAGGTGGGGTGAAATAAAGGAAATGGCCTCGTGACAAGCATTCTGCAGAGAGAACAGAGCACAGCCCTGGGCTGGCAGGCAAGGTTAGGATCCTGCAGATGGCTTTGTATTCTTGGCACCTGTGCAGTGTCTCCTGTTGATGCCAGTGGCTATGACAAGTGGCAAGGTGACCTGCATATTCCTTGGAGCTGATCCTTCATAAGGCAGAAACCTAGACTTGATGGTAAACAGATGTTCGGCATATGCTTTGCTTGCTCTGTCAGCCTGTGGAGGGACAGAGGACCCATTCCAATTCTATCTGGTTACTAGTTATGATCCTTCCTAAATGTATTTTCCTCCTCAGATTGAAAACTGAATGGTTTCAAAACAGTAACTCCCTGTCCTTTTTCACTTCCTTTTTTACCTATTTCTCCCTTTACCCTCCTCTTCTCCCTCCCACTTCCATACCCTACCCTCTCCCTGCTTTGTCTCCCCATTTTCTCTCTCTTCTTCCTTCTTCCCTTCCTCTTCTTCCTCCTTTTCCTACTCCCCATTTTTCATCTCACTCTATTTGACTAACTGGATCAGTGCAATATATTCTAAATACATAAAATCCAAGCACTTTGCCCAAACCCACTGAATTTCTCAGTTCTCTGGCACCTGAAAAAGGAGAATGCAGATTACTGTCCCAAGCTGGCAGCCCCAGACTGCAGAGACTAACAATTAGGGTAGCTGAATTAAATAATTCGTAAACCAAAAAGGCAGGACTGGAGGCTTTCAGAGATTAAGGGTATTTCTCTAGTAAGGAGATACTGCAATAGAGACTCTTTGGGGATATAAAAAGGGTTTAGCATCATGGAACAGCATCAGCTAAGCACTGGGAGATCACTCTAGGGTCCATAGACTCTTGAGAGTGGCAGCCATAGGATCTCCTGCCCAGTCATAACACTTAAGGCATGTTAGGTATCCAGCAAACTTGGGGTGGAGGGTGCTAGTATCCCAGTGGCAGGTGAGTGAGGGCTAAGTCCCTTGGGGGCCCTGAGAGTTGACAAGCTGAAAACTGAAACCAGTGCATTGCTGGGCTTCAAATGCTCATCTGAGAAGGACTGTGTTGTCCAGGGAGATGGGCAAGGTAAATAGGTTTCATAGGAACTAGCAGTTTCTATCTGCAGCCTATACTTTTGGCATTTGGGGTAGCATTTTTCTCTTCATTACACTTCTTAATATTTCACTGTGGTAAAAGTGCTTGTCCATAGTTCAGATCATCTCATGCAGAGATAGAGGAGTGAGGAACACTCCCTGGTAATAGCCCATGAAACCAATCACCTAAAGAAATGCATGCCATGCAGTTACTGATTCAGATGTTAGACACTTCCTGAATGGTTAAAGAGAAGGAGAAGAGAAAGGTCCAGCTTGCTTAAACTGTAGACCTCTTGTATAAAATGCAACCTTTTTTTTAAATATAATTTCCCAACCAGTTTTAGTGGGGTTGGGTGTAGAAAAAGAGAATTTCTAGAAAAATCAACATTGCCAGATTGGTTCATTATTATCTACCACCTTACACCAGATGTTCACTCTGCAGACAGTATTTAAGATCCAGGAACAAATGGAAGTCAACTTTCTCCCGGGAAGCTACAAGTCATGAGTCCTTTGTCACTGGAAATTATCTGCCAGCACATTTTCTCCTCATTCACGCAAGTAAGATGTGGTATGTTCCTGACACTTAATATTTTCCCCCATGTCAGCCAAGTTGCAGAATATAGGTTGTTTTACCCTTGTGACTTTTAGTTTCACAGGTTTTTGTCTGTGAAGATATATTTGACAAGCCTCCCAACAGGTGTCGCAGAATCTCACCATCTGAATGGTTAGATCTCTTGCCTGGTTTGAAAGAAGGTCCTTCTTGGCCTACATCTGACAGTCCTTGTCAGATGATGATTCCAAATCGAATGCTGAGGCTGCTGGAACAGAAACCAGAGTGCCTCTGATGATCTGCAAGAGAAACCCGCTCCCTCTCTGTCTGTGCTCAGTCAGGTGGTTATGAGCTTTTACATGTTTCTCCCCAGCTCCTACTTCCCCCAGTCTGGCACCCTCCCAGCCATGCCTCTCATAGTTACACACTTGATGGACCAGAGACCTTCACTAGAACTGCACTTGTCTTGGCTCAGACCTGCCTCATCTCTGACTTCTCCCCATAAGTTTCTGGGTCCTGACTTGTATCTTCTCAGAGCACAATCCATCCTTCTAGGCTGCCCTCCCAGCTTCTTTCCCACATTTCATCTGTCCAGACTCTTGCTTCTTTTTCAAAATGTTTCTGTGTATTACGTTCCCAATGCTACAGCAACAAATCACCATCAGTTTAGCCAAAGACAACACACATGTATTATGTCATAGTTCTGTAGGTTCGAAGTCCAGCACAGGTTTCATTGGCTGAAATTGCAACGTGGGCAAGGCTGAGTACCTGTTTGCAGGCTCCAGGGAAGAATCTGCTTCCTGCATTTTCCTAGAGACACCCACACCCTGTGGCTCAGGGCTGCTTCCCTGCCTCTGCAAAGTCAGCAATGGCAGGTTGCGTCCTCCTCACCTCACATGGTTCCTACCTCCCTGGATCATCATGTCTCCTTCTCTGCCTCGCTCCTCGACTTGCATGCTTCCACTGAGTTCAACTGAACAATCCAGGGAAACTCCCCCGTTAAAGTTCCTTATTTTAAAGACATCTGCAAAATGTCTTTTTCCGTGTAAACTAACATAGATGCAGAGTGTCAGGGATTCAGATATAAACATTTTCAGGGTGCCTGACATTATTATGCATATCACACCCTTCCTGGCCCCATTCTCTCTGAATTTTTAGACAACTAACATTAATTCGATATACTAACTCATGATCGGGATGAATGGAGATTTATATCTTCCTCCAAGATACACACACACACACACACACACACACACACACACACACTGTGCTTCCCTGTGAGCTGCTGCTTTCAATCCTTAGCCCTGAATAATCTATCATGTGAATGTTTGAGGTATCATGGTGAGCCCCATCCCCAGGGAGTTGTCATTTCTGATCGGGGTAAACAGAATGTTGGAGCTCTTCAAACAGCAACATATTGACATGTGCTAGTTCTGCCTGAAGTCAGATATGTATCTCACAAAACCTTTTTCACAGCATTTAGTTTTGGGGTCCAGAGTAAGCAATGGAAACCAGGTCATGCTATTTGCCTGCTCCAAGTGCCTGCTGCAGGAAGTCACTAGAGCAAAGGAGTTTTTCCATATGCCATTCATTTGTAAAGAAGAATAAATGCTTCCGCACTTAGCTCCTCCTCTGGTAGGTTAAGTTCCCTGAGGGTAAAGGAAGGTAGATGTTATTCATCTTACTACATTTAAGAAATAGATGCATGTGCATGCACACACACATACACAGGCTAGTTCATACATAGCTGTACCTCTGTAAACATACACATGCACATGCCATGGGGGTGACACTGCAATGAGCACAAACCACTCACATTTGACAAATTTAGGACCACCTTCTCCTTTTCTGCCCTGAGTGTCTCCGAGAGAGCATGCACAGACTGGGAAACAATGGGGGGGGCGGGTGGTAAAAAATGTGAACCTTTGAGGAAAGTTTACAAACAAGGTGAGGCTATTGATTGCTGCATGATGAGAAAATGAAGAAGTCTGTGGCACATTTGGCAATATTGATCCAGCCTATTAGCAACAGTGGCAGGTCACTCTATCCTTCCAAATTCTCTCTAAATTCTATGCAAGTATGTTTGTTGTGTATAACAGTGTGTGTGTGTGTGTGTGTGTGTGTGTGTGTGTGTGTGTGTAACAAAGAGAGTATGAGAAAGAGAAAGAGCTTATGAGAGGCATATTTAAAGTGAGATAGTCCAAGCATTGATCAGCCTTAAACCAGGAAAACAGGCAGTTCAGTGTGGACCTGTCAAGATGTTGAGGTCATAAAGTTCTGAGAACTTGAATTGAAGAATAAGTTGCAGTTTATATAAACAGTATAAAGAGACAGAGCAATCTTTTAGGGACATAGATATTGGCCTTCACAGCTAGATATCAGGAGCTTCTGAAGTCTCTGATCTTTCCTTCAACAATTGCCAGACATGAACATTCACCATTAGAGATTCACTGTGGGAAGGGGAGTGGGCTCCGCCTTTGTGGAAAGGTCCCGTTTTAGAAAAGAAATAGTATATCATGGTTTATACACTTAGTTTTTCTGAGGTACTAATGTTATCAGAGCTGACTTTTAATGAGAAGTGAGAAGGTAGAGGTTTTGGAGAATGAGAAATAAATAGTGATGATTGCAGAAAGATTGAGGAAAGAGAAAGATAAATTAGGAGGCTGGCTAGGAAGCTAGATTAGAATAAAAGCTTTGTAATAAAGACCAGGATTTGTGTTTTGGTTCTGCTTCCTGCAAACTATATCTGATAACAAATGCTTTAAGCTCCCGGAGACATTGCTATGTCACTCCTTATCCTGAAAATTAGAGACAGAGCTCTGGATTGTTGTGAAGGTTAGAATTAATGTTTATAAAGTACAGTGCCTGTGCCTACCATGTGCCAAGTAGCTAGCAGTTCCTGCCCTGGAGAGGGGATACCACGCTGGGCGCTCTGAAAGCTCGGTGGGAGGTTCAAATGCTGAGGGTGCCACACAGTCTCCTCTTATCTCATTCAGTCTCCAAAAGACGCTTCAGAGGTGGCAAGAAAATTCTGACCCCATTTTCAAGAAGAAACATGAGCCAAGACAAGAAATCACTCTAGGGATTCTCCCCACTTTTTCCAGAGTCATTCATTATTCCCCTCTACTTCCCATCACCATGGAAATAGGTTGCTATTTATCCATCTCAAAAATAATTTCTCTTGACCTTTTTTTCTTTTCCACTTTTTTTTTCAATTGTTATGATCCTCTTTGCAAGAAAACTCTTAAAAAGAATCTTTTATCAAGCTGTCAGAAATCTTTCTCATCCTCTTCTCCATGAAAGCCATTCCCATTGTTTGTCCCTACCATTCCATTGCATGGCTCTTGTAAAGGGCATCAATAACTTCCGTGTTTTGAAATCTAAGGGTCTGTTTCTAGCTCCCATCTCACTTGACATATCAACTGTATTGGACACAGTTGATCACACCTTCTCCCTTGATAGATGTTCTCTTGGATTCCAGGATTCCATGCTTTCTGGTGTCCTGCCTGTCCCATATAATAAAAACCTAAGTGGTGTCACATGACGTTGTCACAAGATGGCTGCCCCCACATTGTCATCAGTTAGCTGCTACCATGATGGCCACCCCACATCATCACAAGATGGCCTTCTCAAGATGGCTGGCAGGAGACCACAGTTGTGGGCAATCCGGTCAACAGGGGAGGGCAGTTGGGAGCAAACAGGCTTCCAGGGGAGGGCAGTTGGGGGCAAGATCAGGCCTACAGGGAGGGCAGTTGGGTGTGACCAGGCCTGGAGGGAAGGGCAGTTGGGTGTGAAGAGGTGGTCAGGGGAAGGCATTAGGGGCAACCATGATGGTAGGGGAAGGCAGTTGGGGGCCATCAGGTCAGCAGGGGAAGGTTGGTAGGGGTGAACAGACCAGCAGGGAAGGGCATTTAGGAGTGACAAGGCTGGCAGGGGAGAACAGTTGGGGGCCATTAGGCCAGCAGAGGAGGGAAGTTGGGGGAATTAGGCTGGTAGGGGAGGGCAGTTGGGGGTGATTGGGCCATCAGGAGAGTGGTTAGGGGGTGATCAGACAGGCAGGCAGGCAAGCGGCTAGGGGCCAGCAGCCCCGGACTGTGAGAGGGATATCTGACTGCTGGTTTAAGCCCAATCCATTGTGGAATTGGGCCTAAACCTGCAGCAGAACATCACCCAAGGGGTCCCAGATTGGGAAGGGTGCAGGCCTGGCTGAGCGGCACCCTGCCCCCCTCCCCCATGCATGGATTTTATGCACCCAGCCTCTAGTTTATCTATATTTATTTGTAGTCTCCTTTGCTAGTCCTTCCTCTTTTTCCAAACTTCTTAATAATGTAATCCTTAGGCTCAGTTGTTTGTACTTAGCTCCTCACTATTTATTATCATTTCTTAAAGATCCTATCTAGCCTCAGGTTTTATACATCATCTTTGCTAGTGATTCTCCACTTCCCCTCATATCCCACATCTACTGTCCATCAAACTTTGTCTTGTTTTGTATCTCAGGAGGCTGAGCCCTGCAGTCTATATTCCCCAGGTTCACTTATGGCTGGCTTCTGACTCTGGCTGATAGGAGGTAACTGCAGGAAAGGGAGTTTCTATAGCTCTACTTTTCACTGGTTTCAGGCACATTGTTCCCTTCCTGTTTCTCTTTCAGGACTAGTTGTAATGGCTTTCCATCTTTGCTGCTCCCTTGATGCACACCATCCCTTGTAAATCCCTTTAATTCTCCCATAATCTCAGTAAATAGTTCCTTTATTAAATCCTTCCTAGCAAAGGGCTTTGAATGTGCCACCGTTTCTTACAGGAGCTTTTCTAATAACTTCTGAATCTGGACCTCTAGCTCAGGTTCTCTCCTAAACTCCAGAACAAATGATAAACTTCAAAACTTCATTTGGATGTCTCATAGTTACTTCAAATTTAACATGTCTCCATTTTATTGCCTAATATTGACCCTAAATCTGTTGATTTTATTGTCTTCCTATCTCAGTTGAGACAACACTATTCTTAAAGATGCTAATCTCTATATCCCTGGAATCAGCTTTGATTCCTCTTCTCTTCTCTGGCATCCATTAAGCTAAATACAGAATCTGGATGATTTCCCCCCCCACCCAAATTGCTCCTACCTCATGTCAACACACCATTCTCTTTCCTTTGGGTACTGTGATAGCTTCATCAGATTGTGTCTCTCTGCTTCTGCTCTTGCCTCTTTACAGTCTATTCTCAGCATGGCGACCAGAGTCATCCTTTTAAAAAGTAAGGTCACGTTGTATCACTCTTCTGCTCAGAGGCCTGCATTGACTCCTCATTTTCCATCAAGTAAGAGCTGAGTCCCTTCAACAGTCTAAGAGGCCCTTCAAAACTCGAAAGCCTATTGTTCTTTGACATCACTTTACTCCAGTCACCCAAGCCGCTCTGGCACCTGTTATTCTTCAAATGTCCCAGGTAAGGTCTAGTTTTTAAGGCTTTTACACTGCCCAGGTACTCTGCCGGGTATTTTCTCTTCTGATATTTGTTTGATTAACTCCTCCACTTTCTTCAAGTTTTTAAAAACAAATATCACCTTCTCAACAAATCTGTGGCCAACCTGATCAACATATTTACAATCACTAAGCAGCCTCCTCCCACATTACCAGTGTACCTTCATTATACCTATTTCTCCTCAAAGGACTTACGCTTATTAAAAAACAATATAATTTTCTTTCTATAAGGTTTTTTTTTTACAAATTGTAATTTTTGTAATTTGTAATAATACTTTACATCTTTGTATGTTTTGTTCATTAGTGTTTGGGACATAAAATATATTCTATAAATATTTTTTAAATAAATGAAAGATAAATGAATTGGAAAAGTTTATTAAGGGCTGATCTGCCACAAGGAGCTTGATCTTCTTCAACCTCTGTGTTTCCTCAGCTGCACTATGTATTCATATGCAATATAAATTTCACTACATACTCTATGTACAATTCAGTCTTTAACAGCAGAGCTATCTGCTTAAGGGGTAGAATCTATAGGCAGACTAAAGAAGTCTAAATCTCAGCCACACTATTCACTTGCTTTGTGACTGGGTAAGTTAACCTCTCTAAAACTCATTTTGGTCATTCATAAAATGAAGTAACTGTGCTAAGGCCTAGGGTTATCATGAGGAATAAGTCAGAAATATGCAGGTGCATGCACACACATGTTGCAGTTAGCAGAGTACCTGGATCAGAATAAATGTTATGAAGTACAAAGAGGAGAAATGTTGCAAATGTGTAAATTGTAATTCCATCCTCTACACATTTCTACGCTTCCAAAGATGAGGTAATCATAACTAAACCTTAAAGTCACACCATTTCTTTGATACTTGACCCTTGGAAGTTATTTCTGGGATCAGCAAATATCTTCCAAACAGTTTAAATAATTTATAAAGCCCTGTTCTTGGAAATCATCCATTTATTCTCTTCTTAGCCACGGGAAATAGGAACAGTTGTTTAAGTTCTGAGACAATTCCTCCTATATCCTGAGACATTCTGAGCATATTGAAAATAATTTTGAGTTAAGCAATTTCTCTCCAACAGAACCAACAGTGGACTTCAGTCAGCTGCTCTGAATGTGGGTTATGGCCGATGATGAACCCTAAACATCTTGGTACCCATTGGTTCTGTGGTCCCAATACATTCCATCAACACGGAAGCACCTGTTGGTCACTCCAGTACTGGGCTTTGCCTTGAACTCGGGCTGAGTGATGCAGTCTGGATACCTGCCTACCTCTTGCAAGTGCCTCTATTGGGCATCCTGTTCCCTTAGAGTTCTAATACAGGCTAGACTGTTTTCCAAATGAGGAGTCCACACTGAACCACCACCACTATCTTTTCCTGAGGGCCCTGTGGCATGTCTTCCCATCCAGCACCTTGGACATATTATATGACAGTTCCATTATGGGTCATTGTCTATTACCTGTGACACTGAGACTAGTATCTAGAGCCTTGCCCAAGCCCTAAACTTTCCTCTTTTACCCTTTTTCCTGCTCATATGCAATAGTCCACTTAGATTGGATTAAGAAAGAAGGGATGGGTAACCACTGATTATGCCAATCTGAAAAAGACATTTAAAAAGCACTGCAGTAAATAGAAATTGTGATGTCAATTAATTCAGGTTTCCACAGGGACTTATTATGTAACTGGTGAAATGTAAATTTGTCCTGGCTTTCAGAGCGTGCTCAAAAGTAAATTAAAATTAAAAATTATAAATTAAATACTTGCATGTTGCAAGTGCAAATCTAAGATAAATCAGATGCTAGTCCGCTGAAATTGGCATTCAAAATCTAAATTCTAAATTAGGATAAAGCATGTTATAATCCTGTTTGCTAAGCTTCCTTCACAGCATGAAGTTGCCTTCAAATAATATAAGGCAATTATTAGGTAAATCTTTCCTGAATATTTAATAGAAATATTAATTGAATAAGTTTCCAAATAAATACATCACCAAATAAATGTCATAGTATAGGTACTGAATAAATGTTTAAAGAAAGTGAATTTGGAGGGTCATGAAATCATTTTTCCATTCGCATTGTCCACAAGTCTGTCCAGTGTTATTTTCACCGTGCTCAGGAGTAAGAAGGTGTTTTTCAAGGTGTACTAGTTAAAAATGTAAAGTGCTGGCCCCATCTAACTCTACTAAATCAGAAGAACCTCCATTTTAACAAGTAACCATGGTTACTCTTATAAAGACTCCTAATATCTTCTTAGCCATGGGAAATAGGAACAGTTATTTGATTAATAACTGAAGGGCTATTAAAGGAAGGGAGAAGAGAAATGAATGAATGAATGAATGAATGAAGAGTGAATGACCAAACCTGAAATGCCACTTTTCTTTCTAGTAGACAGGTTTAAGTAGCATTCTTTCCCTCCAGGTGAATCACCACCCCCACCCCTTTTTTTTTTTCAAAGAAAACATATTTTATTGATTTTTTATACAGAGTGAAAGGGAGAGAGTTAGAATCATCAATCAGCTGCCTCCTGCACATCCCCTCCAGCTATGTGACTGCAACCAAGATACATGCCCTTGACCAGAATCGAACTTGGTAACTTTCAGCTGATGCTCTATCCACAGAGCCAAACCTGTTTCAGCTCACCACTCTTTTTATTTCCCCCTGAAATTGGAGCGGGCCTCATTCTAGGGTGTGGAGGTTACTTAGCCAGGGGCAGTGACAGTTCTCATCAAGCGGCCAATGGACTCTCATTTATCTCTCCTGGTAATTAATTCTAATATAGCTTCATTTAATACAAAGGAGAGAAAGCCTTTAGGGCACGGTTTTACAAGATATTGCAAAGCCTAATTGAAATTCTTTACCTTATTTTGAAAAACAACCTTTCCCAAAAGGATTTAGGAATATTTAAAAGTGATAAAAAAGGCAGTTTAACAAAACTAGCTTTTGGCTGTGGGATGTTCCCAAGATGAATTCCTGTCTATAGAAGTATTTTTAATTCCCTAGCTATCTTAACATGGGCTAAAGAACCATGCTAACTGCTGGGCCTCGGATTACAGATTTACATAAAATTAGAGCTGGACTAAAATTACCCAACCTTTTACATGATGCTCACTATGGACCAGGCACTATTCTGAGCACTCTGAAATCCCTAAATTCTTTTTATAGGTGTGGGACATAAAGCACAGAAAGGGTAAATAATTCCCACCAAAGATAAGAGGAGGTTAAGCCAAGATATGAATATGAATGTGGGTAATTTGCCCTTAACTACTACACTGCCTCTCCCTCAGAGAATCTCCCCACTCACTTAGTTTTTAAGTGGATAAAGTGAATCCAAGGCCATGTGTTGGAGTGCAACGTCACTTGGTCAGGGAACAGCTGAGGTGGAGTGACACTGGGCTTCCCAGTCCAGCTTACAGCTTTGCCCCTGTGGACACAGGAGCACAGGACTCCAAAGGTGGAAAGCAAAGCCTGGAGCTCACCGCTTCTTGCTCCTCCGTCCTCGTGTCCACTGCTCTTCTTTCTTTGACAGTGAAGTGGTTTTATTTTTCAGCTGAGTGAGAAGGGAGAAAGGCCTTGTCTTTAAACATTTTCTGAATTTCCAAAGGCATATCTGAGGACCAACTCTGGTTGATTCTATGTAGCATTAAAACAACTTTTCCCCCTTGGCTTAGAAAAACTATCCATGAGATCCTTTTCATGTATTTGGGAAATAACCACTAAAAAGGAACTAGAAACTCACCAGTGGGGACTGCCTATGTCACTTTCTCTCCATCAGGCTTTTTTGGGCCTGTCTTTTTCTCAGGCTGGGCAGCTTCTGACCGTAGGAATGCTTTCTGAGGCTGTCTCCATCCCAGCACCATGAACCATGCCTTACAGTCCTCACGGCTCCCAGATTCCTAGCAAACACAGATGATTTCTCTCCCTGCAATGTGTCTGTCCTTCCACTTTTAATTTATTGTGGGAATAAATTAAAAGGGGATGGGAATGACATTATAAGAGAATGACATCCCCATACTTTCAGTTGGCTTTTGAACATAATATTCTTTGAGCTTTTGCTAAGGCCCTCCTATATGATTGTCAAGTTTAATTCCTTACAGCTAATAGCAAAGTCATCAGCTAAGAATTCACCAAACATTTCTTCATTTCAAGAGAAGCCATTTTGCCTATTAACCATAGCTGTTTATTTGTGTCATAAAAGAATTCCTAACGTTTTACAATCTATAAAGTATTTATTTATTGCTTTAGGTCAAGTCTTATTGCTAAGAACTCCAAAGTTCTTCCCATCCTCTTTAGTGTAAAAGTGACTTTTGCTGGGGATGAATGTTGCTTTAAAAATAATGAGCTGTCAAATGGAGCTTAGAAATCATTTAGTTATGTAGAAATTTTCACTGCAACAGCTATCCAAATTCAAGAAACCGTTCTTTGATATGCAAATGGATTTAGTTAATTCCAGCCTTATACTTTGCCCTTTTTCAGAGATGAATTCTTATCTTTGTCTCTCCTCACTCTACACACTTTCTTGGGTAATCTCATTCAACAATGACCTCACCATGCACCTGTGCCCTATTATCACCTCCAGATACTGATAACATCCACATATATATCTTTAACCAAAATCCTTTCCTTAGCTTCAAACTCATATGTTTAACTGCCTATTTGACATCTTCACATGGATGTGCCTCACTCCCTTCAAAACTTATCTGCCCAAACCTGTTTATCTTCCTTTATTTTTTATCCTGGTGAAACTACCTAATCACCCAGTTCAGTAAACCTGAGAATTGTGGTGGTATTTCCTTCCACTTCCCCATACCAGAACAATTACTGACTGTATTGAAAAATGTTGAATGCTAACTGCACATCCACTTTCCCTTATCCAATTTCTAGAAAACTCATAATTTTGTTCAGATCCCTTCACACACAGCATACTTGCTTCTGGAAAAGTGAATCCCACTATATTGTGGAAGCTTGTTTGTGATGTTTGTTCTATCATTTGTTTCAAAAATCTCCTTAAATGACTCATCAAGTCTTATCAATATCGAATATCCATCTTCCAATCATCATCTTCAATCCAGCTTTCACCATTTCTTACTTGGATTAATAAAACAATCTTTGTAACTGGTGCTGCTGTCTCTAACCTCAATGTTCAGCAGCAATGCATTATCTGAAACTGCCAGAGTGATTATTTGAAAAAGAAGGAGGAGGAGGAAGAGGAGGAGGAGGAGAAGGAGGAGGAGGAGGAGGAGGAAGAAGAAGAAAAGTGGAGGGGGGAGGGAAGAGAAAGAAGAGGAGAAATCTGCTTGTCTCAGACTCCTGCTCAAAATCTCTTCAGAATTTTTGTTTTTTCTTATTTATTTTTTAGCCACTACTTAAAGCAAAATCACTTTATGATTTACATTTATTTGGAAAGCAGTAAAAAAAGGTGGAATTAGAGAAAGATGAAGGGACAAGCATTGTTCCAGGTCAAGACAGAAGCTCAGAGACCAGAAGGCACAGTAGTCCTTTTGAATGGCTCTGGTCCAACTTGAGTAAGTCTCTCAATCAGACTGTATGGACAGAGGCTAAGGCATATTGATCCCACAGGGTTTTTTCAAGGTCAAGATCAAGGCCTGTTCTAATCTAAAGCTTTCTGCCAAAACTGAAGACTTAGGGGGTACTTAGCATCTTATTCTTTCTATGAGCTCCCTAAAAGTGGACCATGCAAGTCAAATCATCCAGAACAAAGACAATGCCAGAGAAATACAAGAGTTGGAGATACATGGGTTGGCCAAGTGATAAAATTGTATTGCCTATATAAAATTTATAGTCCTTAATATATTATTCAACTTCATTCATGATCATATCTAGACTTTTTTTTTCAGAAAGAATGGACACCTATTGTTTTAGTTTTTTAGCATCTCAACACCCACTTACCCTTTTCTTTGAATAATCACTTCTTCCTGGTACTATTGAATTATCAACAGGAGTTTCCATGTTTGTACAGAACCATAATACCGGGTCTTCAGAGTTTCAGTAAATAGTTTCAGAGATGGATCTCTGACTCAGTTTGGGGCAATAAGAGGACTTCCTTGGAGCTTTTGAACTAGGACCAAGAGAGTGAATCAGTCTCTATTTAGACATCTAAACTGTATGTGGTAAAGCTGGTGAGAGGGAGAGATAGATGTGATGTAGATAGAGATATATAGAGATGAGATATATAGAGAGATAGAGAGATTCAGAGAAACAATAGATGAGGAGGTATAGAAATGTCTTTCAGGATCTAAGTTTTATCTTTTTCTTTTTCATTTTTAAAAATATGCTCCCATGGTTAAGTCTTTTTCCCAAAATTTTGGATAAAGAATCAAATTCAATTCATGGCACTCTATTTTTCCCTTTCTTGGTATTATTTTCTTTTTTGTCACCACCCCTTCTTCACCCCACTTTTTTTTTCTTCCTGATTATAGTTACTCTAACACCTGGACACATTACTATCCTTAGGATCACTGAGATACAGGAGATACCACCTACTCCTTCTTGCTTAGACTATTTATTTTTGTTTAATAGACTATTTCTAATTGTCATTTTCAACACTTGAAGCCAAAATAATGCCAACTAATATACCAGTCTCTTCTGTAACCATTTAACTTTGTGCAGCCCATGCCCCTGGCATATGAGGCTCTAGTTCTGTAGATGTCTCCAGGTAGCTAACGAAGCTGATTTTCCCTCTCATGCCTTTATCCATATCTTAGCCCACGATTTATCTTTAGTTCTTTTCCTGGAATACTCATACCCCCATTTGTCACTTTATTTCTGAAATCCTTTTTTATACTTCTGACTCAAGTTCTCAGACCATGTTCTCACAGTGCCCTGTGAATAGCTCTATCATCATTCTTAAAACACTTCGTGATAAATGCTATGCTGTGCCACTCACTCAGATGCTCAAGTCTTTGTAGGGCATAAGATTCCTTCAATCTCTTTTTCTCCAAATCCTCAAAAGACATCCATTTAATAAATAGTTCTGAATGAATCAATCAATTGATTAAAAAAATTATATAGCAACCTGAGAGTATTTTACAGCCTAACAAATTAACAACAACAACAAAACACATTTAAAATCAATAAATAAAAGATGGTCAGATTGCTGGAAATCTAACTCACACATATACTGTTGGTGACATTGCAAATTGGTACTTTCTTTTGGGAAAATCAATATATAATGTACAGCAAGTGCCATAAAAATGTTCGCATCTTCAGTTCAAAGTGAAAATGTTTCCTAAGGAAACGATTCTGTAAAGTAACAAAAAAGGCATAAATATACTTTTGGCAGCATTTTATAATAACAACAGAAAAGAGAAATTGTCCCCCAAAATTATTGTTCATCAAGGTGATAAAATATTGGAATTATTTAAAATAAGAAATGAAAACTAGAAATAAGAAAAATTTTATTATATGTTAAAATAAAAAAAGCAAAATTACAAAAGAGAAATTCATGATGGCTTTAAAATTTTCAAGCATAATTTTCAAGCTTGGGAAGTAAATGGGCAAAATATGAAATTTTGAGTAATGGGACTACCATATTGTAGTCTCTTTATTAAAATTCTATTAGAACCTAAAGTTGTTATTATAACATTTGTTAACCAGGGGGAAATTTTAGTTCTGTCCTCCATGCTGTGAGTTCTGCCTGGCAATTGCTGCAAGACATTCTTCTGAATAAGGTATGGGTACAGCTACCTAAAAAATCCCTGACACAAGGAATTTAGTACATTCAATCGAGAACCCTTGTATCAACACAGTCCCAGTCCCAAATTTGCATAATGATTTATGGGCATTTACCCTAACAATTGTGCGGGACTCTGAAGCAGCTGTTCACAAGTTCAGTTTTGGCTTCCCTAATAAGAGGCAGACAGCTGTGGTTAATGAAAAACAATTGCTAATAGATAATTCTAATTTAGCCTTGAAGTGCATTTTAGTATCACCAGTATGGAGTAACTTAACTACAGATCTAGTGCCTCATGCCTGCTTCACCCTTTGCTCTCCTCAGACAAGACCGTCCTGGCTGGACACTGAAGGGAGATAGTTTCAGCAGGAAATCTGGGAGCATGGTGTATGGAAGGGGGCTGGATCTGTTCTGGATGATGGCAATAAAATATAAATGTAATAGTAGCATTTGTAAGGACTAGCGTTTGTAAGGAATCAGGACGAAAAGAACCATCATCAGAATAGAGCTATGATCATTATATTCCTGATTGTCTCTTCTTCACGGTTCCACCAGCCTAAAACATTAAGAGCTTCCTAAAACAGTAAGGCCCTCCTAAAACATGAAGGTCCTCCTTATGGGCCTTCTAGAAAATGAATGTCACTCAAGAACACAAGTAGGAAGCCAACAGACCCTGGGACAGTGCTAAGACAGCCTATGCACAGGACCGGAGTTCCTACTCTTAGGCCATTATCTTTGTGGAATGGGTTATCCTCTTTGGACCTCAATTTTCTCTTCTATTAGGGAAAAAGTTTGAAAGACCTCAGAGGCACCTTTCAGCTTTGTGATTCTCTAAGTAGCAGCTGGGATCGGTATCATTCTAATCAAGACAGATGGTCTTTAAGTTGGCTAAAATGCATTTATAGGATGTATTTGTGGTTGATGAAGTCCTTGGTTCTTTCTTCTGAGTTTGAGTGCAAATTTGGGATGACAATGAGGCTCAAATTAGAAACTGGGTAATTGATTAACTGTGTAAATATTTTTAATATATTGCAAGTTTCAGTTCATATAGCACAACTTAATTGGATTTGCCCTAAAGTCCTTCAATTAAAATAGTGCAGAAACTAGCATTTCCAAGATAAAGTGGAACCTTGACCAAATTACAAGAAAACAAAAAGGTATGTTTTTCAAAGGTTAATACCATTTTTCTAATCAAAGCAATAATAGAGATGGAGAGGCTATTTTCTTTTATACGGAGTACAAGAGAATTTTGATAGTTCTGTCCCAAGGTTTCCTGAGACTCGGAAATTCAGAGAAGAAATGAGCTGTCTTTGAAACCATTGGTGGAATAGAACCGCCTTTGGCAGAGATTGTGACTCAGTCTACTTATCTCTGTATTAGCACAGATCACAAGGATCTGCACAGCCTGAACCCCTCTCCCTCGCATTCTTTGCTGCTCACTTCTCAGGGTTTCTTGTCCTTTTCCATCACGATGCCCTGAATCCCCTGCCTTTTCTTGTGCTCTTCTCTGGGACCGAATTAGTCTTTCTCTCTAAACCTCACCCCTACCCCTTCCCTGCCTGCAAAACTCCTTTCTCCCTTTGAGAGCCAGGTCATCTGACTCAGGGGTAGGTTAAGTCCTGGTAAACCCCCTACTTCTACTGCTTATTATTTGTGTAACTTGGGCCCAGTCTTTTAAATAAAGGACTCACATTCTAGTGAAAGACAAAGAAATGGGTCAGCTGTGAACTGGTTCTTCAAAGATGCAGAGGAGTTTGCACCTTGCAAACAAGTAAATGGCATTCTCAGGAAAGGCAACAACATGGACAGGACATGGAGGTGTGGAAATAATGGAAAAGTTCACATAACCCTCTGACCAGAACACAGGATCAGGGGAGGAAGAAGGGATTTAGAGATGAGATGGGAAAGTAGGCAGAAAGCAGATAATGAGGGACCTTTTGTGGCATACTAAGTTTTCAATATCTTTAAGAAATGAAAAGACCTTGAAGGAGTCCATTCTGAAGAGCGCTTGGTTATTACTCTTAGCTCTGTAATATTTAGAGGGAGGTTTTCTGCTTAAAAATTCTCACTCTAATATGGCACTGATTCTGTTGTTTTTCTTTGTGGACAATTACTGCATGTTCAGATAATTGTTCATCTTGGTTTCCCTGAAATAGTCCTACTTTGACCTTTTGTCCTGTTTTAATTATTAATAGTGTTCGCCTTTTGTTCTCAAAAGTGTGCCGGATTGGCACTACATTTTACTCTCATCACCTCAAGAGTTTATATATGAAGAAATTCAAAATTATTTTTTAAAGGCTAAGGGCATAATTTTGAAAATAAAGAAGTCAGAATCATTCTTACAAGAAGCTACGAGATATCCAATCACTGAAGGTTATGCCTAGAAGGATGTTTAGATGGCAGAGAGAGAGAAGGGTAGCCTGGAGGGTCAGGGGTGACTGTGTAGTCAGACTCACAGTGCTCAGATGCTGGCCATATGCATGCTTTCCTGTGTGTCCTTGGCTTAAGTATTTAACCTCTCTGTGCTCTGGTTTCTCACCCATAAAATGAGGACGACATTAGTAGTGTTACCTTAACTTCTCCTGTGAGGCTTAAAAGAATTAACATCTGTAAAAGGCTTTGAAAAGCCTTACATGGAACAAGATGATAGATGCCAGTATTTATTATCTGCTTGGTAGTTGAATGTGGTTTTATCATGGATGAGATCCAACATATTGTGGTACTGCTGATCCTCTCTGAGTAGCTTGCCCTGCACAGATCTGGGATATCACTTCTTTTTAAAAAATTATCAGGACCTCTATTACTTATTTGTCTGAAGTTTTTAAGTAAGCAAATAAACAAAGACAAAGATCTCTTTAGAAATAAAACTTCACTAGGGAAAATGGAAGAATAGTACTTTATCACATTGCTAAACTTGTTTCTTAACACCCCTATCTTCCCTACCAGGAGGTTTCAGTGAGCACAGGGACTGTTCTACCCAATTTCATATATTTGTCCCTGACCTCATAATAAGAACTCAGAATGTATTTTTTGAGAGATATTAAGATTATTCGCCAACCAAAACAAAGCTGTACTCTGAAACACAGCTGCTCGGCCATGATTCAATGGCTTTTATGGTTCATGTTTCTTGAGCTTCCTCACACTGCATTCCGTAGGTCTTGCCCTGTAGGAGCTGACATTCTTTTGTTGGGAGACAGAGAACAGACCAAGTTAGCAGTCTGTATAGGAAACTTTAAGCACCTAGCCTAGAACAAAGTTAAGGTTAGATTTCAGTTGGAGCAAGATAAAAAACACCAGCAATGTACTTGGCAGATAGGGAGAGGTTATTTTTAAAGATGACATTAACTTTGCAACCCAAGGTTTTATTTTTTCCTTTAGAGGCAGTAGATTGAGTGGTTATAAAACCCAAACGCTGGGAACAGGCTCCTGGGCTCTCATCCCAGCACTGGCCCTCATTGGCTCTCAGCCCTGGAGGAGGTACTTCTCTCAGCCGGGGCCCCTAGAACCCAGGGCATAAGGTACATGGCTGTGCTCATGCTATAAAAGGGAGAGCAATCCCACAGAAACCTGAATTAAAAAAAAAAAAAAAAGGAAGTGAGACAGCGACAGAGACCAAATCCAAGGCACTGTGGAAGAGGGCTGATCACAGCTCCTTGACACTCTGGTTTCTCAGTCTTGCTAATCCTTTCAAAGCAACACTGTGAAATTACTCCCAGAGGTAAGAAAGACCTTATCTGCAGATTATCTTCCATTGATCCAAGTCTACTCCTGTGGGAGTTAACTCCTCTGAGCCGATAGCTTGCTTATGCAGTGTTGACTAGCAGGTTTCACTTTACCCCTTAGAGGCCACAGGGAACCCCAGATAAGAGCTGAGAGACAGGTAGCAGATGGAGGCAGGAACTGTGAGGCTGTGCTCAGAGTACCAGGAAGGGCTGGAGAAGTTTCTGCAGGTGACTCCTTGCCCTCCAGGTTTGGAAATAACAGCATCTGTGGCCCAGTTCTGCAATGCTGAGAGCAATGATGGCATTGCCCGAGCAGTTCTGCTCTGCCAGGGCTGGGATCTCCAGTGATGCATTGGCTGAATCTAATGCATTGCCTGACGACCCCTCTGCACCTCTGCATCCTCATCTTTAAAATGGGAATCACAACTACTCCCCCTATCTCACAGGCTATTGTGAAGATTGGGTAAGTAACTACTGTACATGTAGAGTATTGAGGACAATGCCTGGCACACAGGAAACATCACGAAGTGTTAGCAATCGGTATTACTAGAAAAGTCTTGCCAGTTCTTATGTATATCCAATTCTGCCTTCCCCCAGCAGCCTAGCCTTATACTTTTATGTTTCTGCTTAGGAATATACACTGACTGGCCAGATTATTATGATCTCTGAACACGTAATAATCTGGTCACTCAGTATATATCCTATCTAATAAAAGAGTAATATGCAAATTGACATACCTCCACCACACCCACAAACCATGTCCACTAGCCATGCCCACCAGCCAATCAGAGTGAGTGTGAAAATTAATCCAACCAAGATGGCTATGGCTACAGAGAGAGCAGGAGGGAGGCTTGGGTTACCCTGGCGATGGAGAAAGCCAAGCTTTCTACAAGCCCTGGCCGGCCCAAGCCTCCGCTTAAGGCAACAAAGTTTCAATGCTGTGGGAGCAGAAGGCTTGGCTCTGCTCCAGGCTACTGAGTTTCAATTGTAGAAAATAAACAAATCCCAGATTCCAGGGCCTGCACTTGGGTTGCTGGGGGGTATGGCTGGCCTGCAAACCACTGCAGGCCCCTTTCCCAGGATACCCCACACCCCAAGGGAATATCTACCCTGATCCAGGACACCCTTTAGAGCAAACCAACTGACCCCCACTAATGCACCAGGCCTCTATCCTATCTAATAAAAGAGTAATATGCAGATTGACCAACACAAAATGACTGTCCCCATGTGGTCAAAAGATCCTGCCCCCATGTGGACACAAGATGGCCACCACAAGATGACCAGCAGGGGAGGGCAGTTGGCAGGGACCAGGCCAGCCGGGGAGGGCAGTTAGGGATGACCAGGCCAGCAGAGGAGGGAAGTTGGAGGTGACTGGGCCTGCAGGAAAAGACAGTTGGGGGAACACAGGCTTGCAGGGGAGGGCAATTAGGGGTGACCAGGCCTGCAGGAAAGGACAGTTAGGGGTGACCAGGCCCACAGGGGAGGGCAGTTAGGGGCAAACAGGCTGGCCAGGGAGCAGTTAGGCATCAATCAAGCTGGCAGGGGAGTGGTTAGGAGGTTTTCAGGCTGGCAAGCAAAAGAGGTTAGGGGCAATCAGGAAGGCAGGCAGGTGAGCAGTTGGGAGCGAGCAGTCCTGGAGGGATGTCCGACTGCCCATTTAGGCCTGATCCAGGGGGTCCCAGATTGGAGAGGGAGCAGGCTGGGCTGAAGGTCACCTTCCTCCATGCACAAATTGTATGCACTGGGCCTGTAATCCTATATAATAAAAGGCTAATATGCAAATTGTCCCCTCAACCACAAGTTTAACCAGTAGGCAGACCAGCCAACTGCCCATGTTGCCTCCCCTGGCCAGGCTGGCTGGACCCCACTCATGCATGAATTCATGCACTGGGCCTCTACTATACACACACACACACACACACACACACACACACACACACACTGAGTAGCCAGATTATTATGCCTCCAGAGATCATAATAATCTGGCCACTCAGTGTATTCATAGGTGGAGCTATAAGGAATTAATTCTGTATGAAATGATGTCTCAAGCACTCATGCCCTGTGTCTTGTGCCCTTCATACCAGTTGATATTATGGATATGATGTTGAAGAGAGGCAGAGACAAAGCAAATCCCATCAAATAGCCACCAAACTCATCTCTGTCTTGGTCCCAAGTATGCTCTGGGAAAAGTGACCAAACCCTATATATTCTTATCTGGGCAGATACACTGGTTGGCCTGACTGGTCTTTCTCCAATGGAGTCACTGTTGTTCAGGGAAGTATCTACTAGAACTTCTTCTTCTTTTTTAAAAAATATATTTTATTGATTTTTTACAGAGAGGAAGGGAGAGGGATAGACAGTTAGAAACATTCACGAGAGAGAGACATTGATCAGCCGCCTCCTGCATGCCCCCTACTGGGGATGTGCCCGCAACCAGGGATACATGCCCTTGACTGGAATCGAACCTGGGACCTTTCAGTTTTCAGGCTGACGCTCTATCCACTGAACCAAACTGGTTTCGGCTCTACTAGAACTTCTAAGCTAGAAGTGAAGTTGCAGTAAAGGCTTAAAGCAGAGCCCCCATATTGGAGGCGCTCTGGGCAAGTCTAGCTTGCAGGGCTGTTCTGTTTGAACTTTACAGTGTAAGTAAAAGTATTTCAATTTGAGCTTTCAGCAACCAGTCTCCAACAAGAGGCTAGCAAGGAGCTGCTGTCTATCACAATAGGTAGAAGTGAAAATTTAAATGCATTGAAACCAACATTTTAAACCATATAATCCTCCTTCAAAGTCCTTACTTCCTACTTTTCTTTAAAAAGAAACCAGAAGTTGGACAACCCTGGGCCTGGACTTCCACATGGCATTAATGAGTTGGAGCAGAATAGTGACTTTCCACCTCAGACAGAACATACTCACCATTGTCCTCACCACTCCATATTGCCTCGCCAGTGTTAACATAAAAATAAAAAGGCCTTTCAAAGTGAAAGACAAACCAGCATTTCTTTGAGGCCAATAAGAATCACTATTCAGGAATCATTAATTCATGCCGAAGCCCAAGTAATGTTCCAATTAGGAGACAAAGGCCATGGGTGTTTCTGAGAAAGGGAAGGAGAACAATTATATCAATAGAAGGAAGGCATTTCTACAGGTGCAGATAACCTAACCAGGTGATGTTAACTTTACAATGTTTTTAATTTTCAGTCCAGAAATTATAATAATTTCTTCCTTGTTATCTCTGTAAACAGTGTTTGGGAAAGAAATGCTGCCTTAGGCCCGAAGTCCAGAAGTTATTTTCTCTATTTTAACATTCTGAGGTTTGAGGTATATGACAGTTAGTTCCTCTGGCATGGCAGCTCTGACTCTATTTTTAAGTGGCTCCGTTTATTATTTTTTGACACTGGTTTCACTCACTTATATTACTTTTTATTACAGACATTTCAGTTTTCAACCCTGGGCCCAAAGCTTCCTGGGCTAGGCTGGCCATTTATCATGGAAACATAGGCTCTTGGCCTGAAAAGGCATTTTGAAAATGACTTGGTCAAATCCCTGTGCCACCCCCTCTCCTCCACGCCCCCAAACTTGCTCATTGAATATTCATTTGGTTTGGTTTCCTAAAAGTACGATGTCTTTTTGATTTTATTAACATTGTCATACATTTTCTTTGTTTATAAAAAAACAAACAAACAAGACATTGAGAATGGAATGAATGGAATAGGAAAATAAAGAAAACAGGTATATGATTACATGGTTTTGATTTGCACTGGAAATTTTGGAATTATGTGTGGCAGGCACCACATAAATGACTCACTAAAATCCATGCGAATTGAAGAAAGTTTTACCTCAGTGTAGAAGCTAGAAATGTAAATTGTATGTTTCGCAGGCTCCTGTAAACCTCCGGTTCTTATGTGCTCCACCTGCTGCCACGCCAAAGCACAGCTTGAAGTCTGGAAGGTGGAACTGGGGGTTGGGGTGCTGGTGCTGCTCTCCCTCTGCAGTTTCTAGGAACAGCAGCACGGTTGTTGAGTCAGTAAAGGCAGGGACCCAGGGTCTGTGTGTGTTTGGTCCATGCCGTGCACAAAGCATGGTGTTGCTGGTGTGAGGGCAGCTGAAGGGTGGATCCTGAGCCAGCCTTGCTAGTGGCAGCTTCCCTGTCAAACAGTGGATTCTTCCAGCTTTCAGTATGCGTGTTTTATAAAAGTGGTTGCCTTTTTTTATACCATAAATACTGCAGGCATCATTTATTTTATTATTTTATTTTTATTTATTTCTTTTTCTTTTTTTTATTGTGTTACATGTATATATATATCTTCCCATTGCCGCCCCCTCCCTAGGCATACCCCAACCTCCAGTGTCTTGTGTTCATTGGTTATGCTTACATGCATGCATACAAGTCCTTTGGTTGATCTCTTATCTACCTCACCTCTCCTTAACCTTCCTGCTGTAATTTGACAGTCTGTTTGATGCAGGCATCATTTTAAATTCAACTTATGCTGAGGTAATTTTTGTTTCACATACATTTGTAATACAGAGATTCCATGTACATACCTTTGACTCGGTTTCAAGCACCTTGATTTTATTCAGATGTTCTGTGTATTACTTGTACTCGTGTGTGTGTGTGTGTGTGTGTGTGTGTAGAACTACGCAATTTTATCACACATGTACCCATCACTACAGTCAAGGTATAGAAAAGTTCCTGCTGCACAAGAATTCCTCATATTGCCTTTTTATAACTATAATTAATCCACCTACCTCCCAATCTCCTAGCTAGTATCTAACCCCTTCAGTCACTAATCTGTTCTCCAGTTCCAGTTCCATATTATCAGTTCAAGAATGCTTAATATGAATAGGATCATACAGTATTTAATTTTGAGATGTTATTTTTCACTCAACATAATGTTCTGTTAATTTATCTAAGTTATCAGTAGCTCATTCCTTTTTCTCTGCTGCTGTGGCATGAATGTCCAGATTTTGTTTAACCATTCATCCATTAAAGACATGTGGGTCATTTCCAGTGCTGATTATTATAAGCAAAGCTGGTGGGAACATTCATGTATAGATTTCTGTGTAAATGTAAGTTTTCATTTCTCTGGGCTAAAAGCCTCAGGGTGTAATGACTGGTTCATAAGGCAATTGCATATTGAGTTTTATAAGAAACTGCCAATGTGTTTTCCAGAGTGGATGTACTAATTTACCTTCCTGCCCATTTCTCTGCACATTTGCCAGCATTTTGGTATTATCATTTCAAAAATAATTTAGCCATTCTTATGAGTGTGTACAGCAAGCATATCAAACTCAAGGCCCTCAGGCCCCATGCAGCCCACAATAAATATTTTTGCGACCCAGCCAATATAATAGTATGTAAGAAACATTTTAATAAAAATTTCATAACTTAATTGTTACAATATCCTGTTATATGTAATTATTAATAACAAACTACAACGTTCACTAATGACTGATTATTATAATTATATTGTATTCATTTCCCTTATGCACAGGTGCACCATTTTTCTCCACTAATACTAGCAGCAAATATTTTAGCAGCCGATTGCCATGTCATTAGTCTTGTGATACTTGTTTGGTGTGCGCAACAGGAAATATTTTGCTTTTGAAGAAAAAGAAAAATGGGTTTATTAGCATTACGCTTATTAATGTGTGCAGTTATTCAGTGTCTGCTAAGTTAATGTTCAAGAAAAATATTAATTTTTGTTAAAATGTTCTATTATTTTATGTTAACGATTTCTCATTTATTTCAGCCCATTGTATTCAGCATGTCTCGATGGAAATAAACCTACATTTCCATGAAAATTGAAGCTTTTGTTTTTCTGCAGCCCACATAAACTTAAACCTTGTTTATATGGCCCTTGTTAGCCTTTGAGTTTGACATGCTTGGTGTACAGGTATCTTATTGTGGAGTAAGATTATTTAATTTTATGTCAATTTATATAGCAGCACATTATAATTTCAATGGTGTATAGAATGTTTTATATCATTATGTTCAGAATTTATATCCCCTGGAATTGAGTTTTATTTCCATAGCATTTTTTTTACACATTTTATCACATTTAATTGTTACTACTTCATGGCTTCTAATGATCACCATTCTCTTTTCTATAGGAGGAAATGGAGAAAGTGGGAATAAATAAATTATGCAAGGTCACTTAGAGAAAAAAATATGTTTACTGAACAATTAGTATGTGCTAAGCACATTATATCATTTTCTTTGATTGGGGCTATGCTTCTGCATGTATGCTATTATTCCTCTTTGAAAGGGGTAGGAAAACTGGTGCTTCTAGATGTAGTATGTGACAGAGATAAAATTGTCATACATTTTCTTTGCCAAAAAGATACAAAGAGACAGATAAAAACAAAAATAAATCCACATATTAGTTATAAACTATAGGTAATGTTGTTAATATATCTATATATAATGTCTCTAATAAGGTAAGCCCACTACAAATTTATATATATACACTAGAGGCCCAATGCATAAAATTTGTGCATAGGAGGAGTGTCCTTCAGCCCAGCCTGCACCCTCTCCAATCTGGGACACCTCCAGGGATGTCTGACTGCCCATTTAGGGCCCGATCTCACCTGCCTTCCTGATTGCCCCTAACTGCTTCTGCCTGCCAGCCTGATCACCCCCTAACCACTCCCCTGCCAGCCTGATTAATGCCTAACTGGCCCCTGCCAGCCTGTTTGCCCCCAACTGCCCTTCCCTACAGGCCCGGTCATCCCCAACTTCCTTCCTCTGCCAGCCTGGTCATCTCTAACTGCCCTCCCTTGCAGGCCTGATCCTCTCCTGTTGGCCATCTTATTGTGGCCATCTTGTGTCCACATGGGGGCAGGATCTTTGACCACATGGGGGCAGTCATCTTGTGTGTTGGAATAATGGTCAATCAGCATATTACTCTTTTATTAGATAGGATAGAGGCCTTGTGCATGAGTGGGGGCCAGCTGGTTTGCCCTGAAGGGTGTCCCAGATCAGGGTAGGGATTCCCTTGGGGTGTGAGACAGCCTGTGTGAGGGACCTGTGGTGGTTTGTAGGACAGCCCCCCCCTCCCCCCATGACCCAAATCGAGGCCCTGGTATCTGGGATTTATTTATCTTCTACAATTGAAACTTTGTAGCCTAAGCCAGCGGTTCTCAACCTGTGGGTCGTGACCTGTTTTCTGATGGTCTTAGGCTCTACAGCAGTGACCCACCGGTTGAGAACCACTAGCAGGGTCACCTAAGACCATCAGAAAACACAGATATTTACATTGTGATTCACCACAACAGAGGAACTGTATTAAATGGTCGCAGCATTAAAAAGGTTGAGAACCACTGCCTTAAGGGGAGGCTTGGGCCAGTGAGAGTGTGCAGAAAGCTTGGCTTCCTCCATCGCCGGGGCAACTCAAACCTCCCTCTTGCTCTCTCTGTGGCCATAGCCATCTTGGTTGGGTTAATTTGCATACTTGCTCCTAATTGGATGGTGGGCGTGGCTGGTGGGTATAACAGAGATACAGTCAATATGCATTTTATACTTTTATTTGATGTATATATACACATACTAGAGGTCAGGTGCATTAAATTTGTTATAGGGGATGGGGAGTGTCCCTCAGCCTGGCCTGCACCCTCTTGTAATCTGGGACCCCTCGAGTAGGGCCCCTAGGCCTATCTGGTTATCATGGCCTATAGGGGTTTTCCTTCTCCTAGCAGCTGGCAACTGGCCCTGCCCCTGCTGCTGCCACTGCTTGCTATCTGTGCAGTGCCGCCCACTGCCCCTGGCCACTGGTCACCTCCCTCTGAGAGTGACAGGTGTGGGATGCGATAACTTGGCCATCTTATGCCTCCCACAGGGGGGCGATGGATGGCCAGACCCATACACTTGCCACAGTGTTGCTGGTCAGTTGCCTGAACTTCTCTCTGTGGAGCTATGGATCACAGAGCCCCCAGATCAATCACTGGACAGAAGAAGCCCCACTCATTCACCACAGTCCCACCAGTCAGTAGCCTGAGCCTCCCTCTGCAGGGTGATAGATTGGCTTGCAGTGGGAGGCCCTGCTCACCCACCACAGGCCACTGGCTGGGTAGCCCGGGCCTCCCTCTTTGGGGGCATCATGGGGCAATGGCAGGGTTCCCCCAACCAATCACATTGCACCTGCCTTGCTGGCCAGATGTCAGTGCCTGTCATAGCATGGTCATCCAGACGGTCGTTCTGCTGTTTGGTCATTCTGTCAATTTATATATTACATTTTTATTATTATAGATATTTATGGAAGGTACTACAGAATGGCTCACTAGCTCTATTTGGACTCCATACCCAAGACTTTTTTTGCTATGCTATATTGCTCAGCTGGCAAATGAAAAAGCTAAGACTAGAACCTCAGTATCTGATGCCATAACTGGTATGCTCACCACCACTGCATTATTACCTTTCCTTTTAACTTGCGAAGATAAAACAAACAAACAAACAAATGAACGAATGAACAAAACAACACCAAAGTGAAAGTCTCGGGGAATTCTAGTATTTTATTCCAATTGAGTGAAGTGTTTCCACTTGAATGTTCCATTTGTCACACCTCTGAGATACTATCTTGGGCACACTCTGTCTCCCAGTTCAAAGCTTTACAATAGGATTAGTGTACATCCCCGAGAGCCTTTGTCTGACTGCACCGCATCACTTCCCACCGTCTTGGACTCTGGGAGTGAACTAGGGGATAAGAAGACTGAACTGAGAACTGGGGGCTTTAGGTTCAAGAATTAATCAGGCTTGGGCAAATCACATGACCACGTTCTTAAAGTGCAACAATTGGACCAGAGCATCTTCCAGGTCCTTCCAACTTGGTCATTGGCTTTAGTTTGTGTTTTGATTGTATCCCTTGCTCTACTTTTGGCCTTCAATAAACAGGATGAGTTGGAAAGCATCAGCATCCAGGTATTTTCAAGGCTTCCATGCCTTGGGCCCTTCTCAGAGATTAGATGTCCCGAGAAATAAAATCTAGCTTTGCATATATAAAACAATCTGATGATTTCCTATGGAATATGATTTCAAACAAAGGCACATATAAGCAAGTGCATTTTCAGGTCAAGATTTAAAATAAACAAAGATAAAGCAGTATTATAGCAATCCGGTATTTCAGTTCTAATTATGAGAAGTGATTTCCCCTGAGAAGGCTAGCATGGTGCTGGTTAGGAAGATTAATTTGCTGCTTATCCACATCAGACTTGTCCATGACACATGAGCTGGGTGGGAAAGCAGGCAGAGAGGCAGTAAATGGGTCTCTATAATAGAATTCTATTTGTCCCCAGTAATCTTTCCTGGTTTTCTCATTCTCTCTGTCCTTCACCAAGGAACAGAGACAGGGATTCAGAAGAGCATTTAATTACCAGCCTCATCTATGTCATGCCACTACAATGATCCTATATAATAAAGAGCTAATCCATTAATTAGACTGAACAGCAGAATGACAGTCCGGTCGACCTTCTGGACGAAGCCAGGGCTGCGAGGGCCGAGCCCCTTGCATGAATTTCGTGGATCGGGCCTCTAGTTAATAAATAATTGTGAGAGCTACAACTTGTTTTGCCAACATGAAACTTTCCAGAGTCAATTCTTACCCAATCGTTGTCACATCTCTTAATTAGGGGGCCGGCATCTGCTGAATGATAAGCCTTAATTGGAAGCACATGGTGAAAAATTAAACCAAGCCTTAGCTGGCTTTCACTTCTTATAGTGCCGTTCAAGCCAAGAGGGACTTGGAGATCATTCGGTGTAATACATTCATCTCAGAGACAAGTAAAGGGAGGTTCAGAAACTGACAGCTGGTTAGCAGGAAAGCCAGGCTGGATGGAGCTCAGGGTTCTCAGCTGCACTATTGCTCTGAATTTCACTGCATTTGATCCTGGGACAGCTGCTAATGCCAGGGCTTCTGTAATGGAACAGTCTGTTTTGGTTTTGTCTTGTTTTTAGCAGTGCGATGGTGGTGCTTTGGGGCAGTAAATGGGGGTGTGGGTGGGGGGAGAACTACCTATTCACTCCTCCTCTGTGCCTAAGGCATCAGATCCGAATTATTGGCAAATGGCAAAGTAGTAAAACTGCAGAGGTGGGTTTCCTTATCTCTGGCCCAGCTGTGATTTCCAAAGTTCCAAAGAAAATATTTTTAAAATATGGATCAAAACAATGATTCTACCACCCGGGACCCCTTCTGTTTCGTGTGCAAAGCCAAGATAACTACCAGAAAAAAAATTCACTGGGATGATATCATGGGTTGCCGACTAGGAAGAAAATTTGGTCAGACACAGCTCCTCAAGTGGTTTGCAATCTTGTTAAGACTGCTGCTTCTAACATATGGGACAACATTAAAACAATTTACGACAGCCTACGGTTGGGTGCTATAATAAAACAGAATAAAACACTGGAAATGCACAGGAGTGAGGAATATGACTGTGTTGTTCACAGTTGTATTTCTAGGGCCCGGCATCGCTCCTGGCATGTGGTAAGCCCCTATTAAATACAATATTCCATCTAATCTAGGATAGCATTACTGAAAAAACACCATTGTACTCTGTACCCTTAACAAAAATTACAGTATTGATTGAACACGTCTTACCAATGTCAGAGATGTTAACATTAAGAAAAACCACAACCATATCTTAAAATCAACAAGATTCAGTGTTTGTGGAAGAATAAATGAATGTCATCCAGGTTAGAATTCTGAGGCAGTAGCTCACTGCATGTATGACCATGAGCAAATCACTTAAAGTTTCATAATCTAAAATTAGAAACAAAACAAAACAGTTCTATCCCCACAATGCTTTTCATACTAATTAAAATGATATATAATTTGTGATAAGCATTTTATAAACTGAAAGTTTTAATAAAAATTTTAATAATCTAAGTTTCAAAATTTACTCATATGCAAGAATTGCAACAGCTTGATAGAAAAGGATTTGTGTAAACAAAACATCATAAAAGTCTTATTGGACGTTGCAGGACGGGCATTGTGTCTTCAGTAATGGAGACAATTTGGACCAGTAGGGCATTTTCACACTGCTTTTAATTGTCAATAGGAACAACTCTTTGGTGAAAGCCAAAGGCCAACAAATTGCTTCTAACGCAGCAGAAGTAGCAATTCTGGCGCAGACATGAACATTCTACTTCAGTGCTGACCTTCTTGGGCGAGTTCTGTGTCACTGATGCTGACAATCCCAGTTAGCTGAAGTTCCAAACAAAACAATGCAGGAGGTAGTGTGGCTTACAACATTAAATTATTCTTTTTAATTGCATATGCTTTAAATCATTAATATGTGTCCCAATAAGTTGTCTGCTCTTGAAAAAAAAATGAATGTAAACTGGAGAACAAAGAGTTATGGGAAAATAGAAAACATTTGACCAAATGTGTGTTTTGTATGTGTGTGTTTCCATGCATATTAATTCTGTTTTAGCAAATTAGTAAACAGAAAACTGTCCTTTAAAATCTGGTATCAAATTATGTCAAGGTAAGTATTAACAGGTCTTTGTATCCTCTTCTACTAAATACACAGTGAAAAATAAGTAAAAAAAAAATATTATTTTGAAGGTATTTTCCTGTCTAGGGTACCTGTGAGTGTCTATCTAGTCCTGAGGAAAACTGTAGCCTTAATCTTCTAACGTGACTGTTTGGAGAAATGTTTCTTCTGCTCACTGCACACAGGAAAAAGGTCGAATAAACATCCAAAAATATAGATTTCTCCCAAGCTACTTTTTCTTTTCTAGCAATTATCCTTTCTGGAAGCATTTTAGTTTTGCTTAACACAGTGATGTATTCCAAGGACAATTCAGGAAAAACTGACACTAGTATTTAATGAGTAGGCATTGAATTCATAATGTGGTGCCACTCCCTTTTATCCACCTGACATTTGAGATGAGGGGTGCATTGTAGTAATCTCTGCCATGGAAGTTCCCCCCATAAGAATCATGGGGGGTTTACATCCACAAGCCCTCTATTCCCAAGGAAAAATCCAGAGAAGAATTGGCCAGTGAGGTTCTCTAGAGTTGCCAGTTCCTATATTCTCTGCCATGGCTTTTGTCCTGTTTTTCCTGTTTCCATGGCTGTATGACTAGCATGTTCGTCTTTAGCGTGGTCTTAGAAGGCACCCCTCTGCCATTATTCTGACCATCTGCCATTCCCAGGTCCGTGAGACCTTACTTACTTCTTCCTGGGTCTCATCTCTCTTTCCTTTTCCATCACAGCCATGTTGCACAAAACTGTGGTGAGAGAAAACTATCTCCCCACTTACTTATGCTACAGGCAAGTTAGTTTCCTAGGGTTACTATAACAAATTACAGTACCATAAACTGAAATTTATTCTGTCATAGTTTTGGAGGCAAAAAGTTCAAAATCAAGGTATTAATAAGAGCTACCCTGGTCCTGGAGGCTCTAGAGCAGCGGTTCTCAACCTGTGGGTCGCGACCACTTTGGGGGTTGAATGGCCCTTTCACAGGGGTCGCCTAAGACTATTGGAAAACACCTATTTCCCATGGTCTTAGGAACCAACACACAGCTCCTCAGTGTAGCAAAATGTAGCAATGTAGTTTACTGTTGTTATATTAAGACTGTTACCCATGCTATATCATGATTCAAGACAAAATTTCATTTATTTGTAATTAGAAATAAATATTTCAGAATATATAATTACATATTGTTTTCGTGATTAATCACTATGCTTTAATTATGTTCAATTTGTAATAATGAAAATACATCCTGCATATCAGATATTTACATTATAGTTCATAACAGTAGCAAAATTACAGTTATAAAGTAGCAACGGAAATAATTTTATGGTTGGGGGTAACCACCACATGAGGAGCTGTCTTAAAGGGTCGAGGCATTAGGAAAGTTGAGAACCACTGCTCTAGAGGGAAATCCTTTCTTGCATCTTCCATCTTCTGGTGGTGCCAGGTGTTCTTGGCTTGTGGCTTCATATCTAATTTCTGACTTCACCTTCAAATGTACCTCTCCTCTATGTGTTTCTCTTATAAAGACACTTGCCTTCCGATTAGGATCTACCCAGATAATCCAGGAGAATCTCATTTTGAGATCTGTAGCTTAATTACATCTGCAAAAACCCTTTTCTCAAATAAAATTTCCTCCCCAGGTCCTGGGCAATAGGACATGGACATGTCTTTGAAAGATTGGGAAATGATTCAACCTACCATAAGGCATGGAAAGGTTTTTTGTTGTTGTTGTTGTTTTTGTTTTTGTTTTTAAATATCTAATATTCCCATTGTGATAACGCTAATTTGGCTCACTTTTTAGTTTCTCACATCTTCTAATCAAGAATATTCAATTAAGGCATAACAAGTATTGAATTACAAGTTGATAACAACTTGTAAATACAAGTAAAAACAAATTGTGCCTTACTTAAAAATATTTTTCTCAACTTGACCTTTTTCAGAAAGGTGCTGTATTAGGTAGGACAGAATGCTTTATCTGATGTCATTTGACATGTGTCCATGATCTGAGGGTCAGGGAATGTGTACTGCATTGAGCATACACACAATATACCCGCTGCCCTTCCCACTTGAGGATGAGAAAGAAATACCACAATTATTACCAAATCCAGTATCTAGCTGTGTCTAAAGAGGCCTGCAGGAACCATCTGCATTTTTAATCTTGGTTATCTGGAGGTTAACTGAAAAAATCTTCCTTATTTTCCAAAATATAAGCTCCTCAGATCATTTAAAAAGTTTTGTTTACATTTATCCCCCAAAATTCTCTTTCTTAATCCAACTTCCTGCTGCTCCCTTGCCTCTAAGACTCACCTCTGGAATGCACATTGCAAGATAAGAAGACTAACCTTTATCCTTAATTCTGTTCCCAAACTTCTGGTTAATAGTCCCTAAATTTGTGGATCACCAGAAATTCTAAATATTAATTAAAAATGCATGCTGATTTCTTATTCTAGACCTTTTGAATTAGAAGACTCAAAGGCCACAGGACCTCTTGTCTTTAAAAATTCTTTATAATCCATTAATGAATTTGACTATTATTTATGGGCCATAATCAACATCCCTTTGGGAGTATAAATACAACTAATGGGAAATAAAAACAAAATATTTAGAATGCCTAGATTTGGACTTGGCAGGAAAATTCCAATAATGTGAAATCTAAATTTAAACTTCAAATCATTTTAATGAAAAGAAACGTCAAGTCATATTTGTTTCAGATTCCTAGAAAAGGATTGCTCTGGGGAGAGATTTCTGCCATACTCGCTATTAACTTTTCATTTAAAGAGCATTTTATATTTTTCAGAGACGCTTCACATTAGGTAGTTCCACAAGGGAGTTATCTGCAGACAATATATATGTTTTACATAATAGTGAGAACAACAAAAGAAAGGCTCAGGAATAAACAACTTATTTGGAAACAAGCACTCAATCTCATTTTCTCACTTTAAACATTTTATGTTTGCTTTGACCTACCCATTAAGAATTGATGTTAGTCCACCTGTGTGGCTCAGTAGTTGAACATACACTTAAGCATGAGGAGGTCACAGTTTGATTATTGGTCAGAGCTCATGCCCACAATGCAGGCTCAGTCCCCAGTAGGAGGCTTGCAGGAGGCAGCCTATTGGTGATTCTCTCTCATCATTAATGTTTCTATCTATTTCCTTCTTTTTTCCTCTCTCTGAAATATTTTTTATTTTATTTTTAAAGATGTTTTAAGAATTGATGTTAAAACAAGTTTGCTCAAGTTTCCAACCTTTTCTTAAGTATGAAGTCATTCTTGCCACATCTTGCATCTGGGGATCTCCTGGTTTCTGATTCACAGTTTGCTCAGCATTATGCTATTTATTTAAAATATTATTTCCTTCATTGATTTTAATTTTTTGCAGAAGAGAAGATTCTCTCTCTCTCCCTCTCTTCTTTCCCTTCTTCCTCTCACTCTCTTTCCTTCTATCGTTCTTAATCTCTGTCCTCCCCCTTCTTTTTCTTTCTCATTGTTGTTTAAGTTTCAAATAATATTTTTCTTATATTCCCTTAAAGCTGAAATACAAACTTATTTCACTTTCTGAAAGAAGGGTATATGGATTAATTCACCACTTGCTCAAGCCTGGAGCTTTCATAATAAAAATGAGAAGTAGATAATGTGAATCCTCAGGAAATATTTTATAATTCAATTGTTCTTCTGAAAGTCAAAACCTACTAACAGTGAAAACCACCAGAAGACAATTTTTTGGTTGTCAGCTGAAAATCCACTTACTTCTTGTTTTAAATCTCCCTCAAACTACTGGAAATGAAATTCAGAGGTGTCTATTTCCATTGAACATTTCTAATAGAAGATTGTTGACTTTCAGAACTGATTCAGTTCCTACCTGCTCCATGAATTGTTATGACCAAGGCAGCCCACAGTGACCACTGAGTTTTTACCCTGGGTTCCTTATTTCTTCCCTGTTCATTCATGTTTCCAAACTTTTCATAATCTCCCAGAAGACAAGGAGTATGTCTCAGCAAAGATAGCTACAGTACAGAAAAAGAACTCTGGATTTGGAGTTCAAAGTCTTGAGAAGAAAGCAGAAAATTTATTGTGAAAGTTGCTTCCCATGGTTTCCAAGATTTTGTTCACTTTTTAAAACAATTTTCTGTACCAATCAGACAATAAACAAAACAAAACAAAACACCACACACAAAGAAAATATGAGTTTACAGAAGGTATTCAGCAGGGAAATGAGCTAATAAATATTTAAATGGAGATTGGAAACCATCTTTGTCAGCTAGCTAGTTCTATCATTAATGAGCTACATACATTTTTAACACATGTTCTTTTTTTTAATATATATTTTTATTGATTTCAGAGAGGAATAGAGAGGGAGATAGAGATAGAAACATCATTGGTGAGAGAGAATCATTGATGGGTTGCTTCCTGCACCTACCCTACTAAAGATCAAGACTGAAACCCGGGCAAATGTCCTGACCAGGAATTGAATTGTGACCTAGTTCATAGGTCCATGCTCAACCTATGAGCCACACAGGCTGAGCTAACACATTTTCTTTTATGTTTGCATTAGAGACATGATTTTTAACTTTTTAAAATTATATTTGGCAATTTTGGAGGTCATACTGAGGTGTCCAGTTGGCTTACATTCTATAGCTACTTGAACTTGGTTGCCCAAGAGGTGCCCCTCCTGAGTTATTTAGGCCTAAACATGTCTTGACTTCTAAGATAAATCCTTAGAGGCAATGAGAGTTTGCTTTTGTTGCCTCTCTTTCTTTTCTTTTCCTTCCTTCCTTCCTTCCTTCCTTCCTTCCTTCCTTCCTTCCTTCCTTCCTTCCTTCCTTCCTTCCTTCC
>JAAGEH010000050.1:589676-603884 GCA_011751065.1 Lasiurus cinereus
TCCTTCCTTCCTTCCTTCCTTCCTTCCTTCCTTCCTTCCTTCCTTCCAGACTGTGTTTGTCTTTGCTTCTGGTTCTTGGCTGCATTGGGCTTCTGTTCTGAGGTGCTCATTGTTGCATTGGTGGCAATCATAACTGGTGAGTGAGTTGGTTTTTATGGTCTGACTATTAGGTAAACTCTCTCAGATAGACACAGGGTTCTAGTCACACAAAGAATTTTGTTTCTTCAATTGATTTTTGTTGTTGTATAATGTTTACCTCTTAGCTTCTTATTTTTATGTATTATGGAGTGGCTATCTCCCTGGGTAATGTTAACAAAAGTATTCCTTTTCAGTACTTTAAAAAGGTAAAAAAATGTGAAATAGTTATTTTCAGCTGCAAAGTCATGTCATATATGTAAAGAACATCACAGGTCTGTTAAAATGCTTGCATATGATGGCTGTCACCTACCTTCTAGTTCTTTCTGTAAATTAGAGGTTTCATACTTTGCTAAAAATTGTAATTAGCACACATGAATGAGAATCTATTAGAAGCAATAATAGCATAGAGGTATAACTTAACATGCATGGTCATTAGATGTGTTTTTGTTTTCTTAGATGAAAAAAGGAGGATAATTTTGTATAAAATTAAGTGACTTATTTTTTTAAATGTGAAAGAGGATAGTGAAAAAAAATGAATTCCTTTTGCAGAAGGGTATTTTATTTTCTTTGAACTTTTTGTAAATAAGGAGTCTGAAAAGAAGCAATAAAATGTGTTAACATTTTGCCAATGGTGGTTTACTTTTGATATACTTATTCAAAGAGATTTTAAAAGAGCCATGAATTTTCTAGTATCAAATAGCATATAGATGCAAAACTACAACTGGGTTTTCTCTCTGTTAAAATGACAAATCTGTCTTGGAATATTGTTTTTTTCTCCTTTACTTTCTATGATACCTGGTGAGAAAACTGGATTAGTACCTAGTGAAAGCAGAGGCTTAAAGCAGGGGTTGGCAAAGAATGGCCTGTGAGCTAAATCCAGTCCTTTAACATTTCTGTATATAAGGTTTTATTAGAATAGAAGCACACACATTTATTTGCATATTGATTATGGTGCTTTTGCACTACAACACCAGAATCAAATAGTTGCAACAGTGACTCATGATCCTCAAAGTCTAATATATTTACAATCTGGCCCATTAGAGAAAGTTTCCTGACCTCTGGTTTAAAGCTTTCAATCATTCTAAGTAGTAAGAAAGGTTACTTCCTGGATGACCAGGAACCTTATGGAAGAAATATCCTATATAATAAAGAGGTAATATACAAATTGATGGTTACACCCTTGCACAAGATGACTGCCCTATGTTGTTACAAGATGGCCACACACATTTGGTCACAAGATGGCCACCACAAAATGGCCAGCAGGGGAGGGCAGTTGTGAGTGATCAGACCAGCAGGGGAGGGCAGTTGTGGGCAATCAGGTCAGTAGATGAGGGCAGTTGGGGTGAACTGGACCTGCAGGGGAGGTAGGGTAGTTAGGGGGGGACCGGACCTGCAGAAAAGAGCTATTGGGGGGGACCAGGCCTGCAGGGGAGGATAGTTAGGGGTAACAGGGCCAGCAAGGGAGCAGTTAGGTATTGATCAAGCTCGCAGGTGAGTGGTTAGAGGGTGATCAGGCTGGCAGGCAGAAGTGGTTAGGAGCAATTAGGCAGGCAGGCAGGTGAGAGGTTGGGAACCAACAGTCCCAGATTGTGAGAGGGATGTCCAACTGCCGGTTTAGATTAAATCAGGCCTAAACTGGCAATCGGATATCCCCTGAGGGGTCCCAGATTGGAGAGGGTCCAGGCTGGCTGCGGGACACCCTCCCCCCACCCCCGTGTACGAATTTCATGCACCGTGCCTTTAGTATATCTATAAACCCATATTTATAGACATTGCAGGCAAAATGAGTAGAGGTGAATATTTTGAGTTTGATTCCTTGGCCTCAAATTAGAAGAGAAAATAAAACTAATGAAAAAACATTTCCAAAACAGTAGAAAATATTCCATTTTTCAGGACCAAAGTTAATAATGTTCTGGCCTTATAATTTCTTAACAGTACAGGACTCTAGATTTGCTGACAGTATTAAAAGGTGGCTAGAAAGTGTAAATGAATACTTCTTACTACAACAATGTAAATGAGTTATACTCAAACACAATGCGGTCAGCTTTGTTGTGATCAAGAATAATCTTTAGAGATTATGATTAAAGGGGAAACTTAAGAAAAATATCCAAACCATAAAAGTAGACCAAAGGGTCTGATGTTGTTTCAGTATATTTCTGCCTGTTTTCTGGCAGGCTTGCCTGTGGATTACCTGGCTCTCCACATTAGAAGTCTGCAAACTATGACTACAGGTCAAACACAGCAGCTACCTTATTTTTTGGTAAATAAATAAAATTTCCAGAAGAGTCATGCTCATTTTTGTTCTATGGATACTTTTATGAGTAGAGATGAGCAGTACACCAGAGATCATATAGCTTACAAAGTCCAAGATATTTACTATCTGGTTCTTTACAGAAAAAGTGTGCCAAGTTCTCCTCTTGAATTTTTTTTTCTTTGTTTGACTTGTTATTTATTATTGACTAGGGTAATTTTCAACTCTGTACATATAGATAATAACAAAAAACTTACAGCATTGCAAATGATTCTTGTCTAATAGGAATGTAAATACAAGTCATTTGGTAGAGATGTAAAAGATTTCTGTATAACATGAAAGATAATTCTGCAAATTGAAGTTTTATTGCACTGTAAGAAATTTGTTTTGTAGAGAAGTTAGCCATCTCATTCAAGCATCATCCACTACAAATTCCTTACTCTCTCCAATTCTCTGTGAAGAGCCTTGCCATTTTGTTGGTTGATTTTCTCATTAATTATTTGATAATGCTGTCAGGAGCTCACTTCAAAATAGAAGATGGTTAATCCTATTTCATAAAGAGGGAATTTGCTAATTGACCATCACTCCATCACAAAGATGGCTGCACCCACAGCTGAGGCCAAGTTCCCATAGGGAACCTTAATGAACAATCAACAGGGACTTGAGGCTATGCCTTCCCCAGCCCTCATGGGGCTTGGCAGGGAAACTCAGAGTATGCCTCCCACCCAGCAGGACTTGACAGGGGACCTCAGGCTGTGCCCCCCACCCAGTGGGGCTTGACGGGGGACCTCAAGGTGCACCTCCAGTGATGGGTCAGGGGAAGTCAGGCCATCCCCCTGCCCAGTGGAGCTTGATGGGGGAGCTTAGGCCATGCCCTCCTCCCAATGGGGCTTGACAGGGGATCTCAGGTCGTGTCTCCCACATGGCAGAGCTTGACAGAGGATCTGAAGGTATGCTCCTACCCCAGTCTGGGCTGGGGGACCTCAGGCCAAGCCTCCCATCCTGGTGCCCAGCCAAGGGACCTGAGGCTATGCACCCTGCTAGGCAGAGCTTGATAAGGGTGGGACTGGCCAGTCTGGATCCAGACCAAAGGGGGGGTGGCTGGCCGAGTCTGGGTCTCATGGGATTTTGAGGTGCATGTGGGTAGGTGGGCACTTGACTCTGGGTCCTGTGATGTGCCCCAGACTCTGACAGGAGGAAGGTTTTTATATGAATTTTACTAATTTTCTTTAATCTCTGACACTCCTATTATAGTGAAAGGGCAAATAGCAATATTAATTTATTTCATCTAATTAATCCCCTTTTTTAATGTGCACAAATTTCATGTACTGGACCACTAGTATGTAATATGTATATTTTTTATTTTCAGAGGAAATATTGATCAAATCTTTATGATGTAGTTATGATATCAACATTATTATTTATCATAAAAAATTTAAGTTGAAACCACACAAGAGAAAGAATTCTATAGTCATCAATATTGATAATAAGTCTGGTAATATTAAGTTTTGGGTAAAAGATGGAAAACTACACTTGTTCATCATTTATGTACATTAGTAATACCACCACTCTAAAGAACTTACTAGTAAATAGTAAACTGCAGATGAACAATGGCAGACTCTTCTTTCAGGTATAAAATTTAAAAAATCTGTGCAAATGTGCAGGAGGACAGATGTGCAAGAATGCTCATATCAGAACTGTTTGTGGTATCAAGCAAACAAATTTAGATAAAAAATGTCTACCAATAGCAGGAAAAAAATATAGTATATGCATATAACACGAAAAACAAATGCATTATAGTTACATGCAACAATATAAAAGAATCCTATAATACAGGCCTGAATTTAAAAAGGAAATTAAGAAAGAATATATACACTCTGGTTGTATTTATATAAATTTAAAGATGGTCCAAAACTACAATAAATTATTTAGAGATACTAACATATAATAAAATAGTTAGAAAGCAAGGGTATCTAATATAAAATTCAAGATACTGGCTACTTCTGAAGGAGTAGAAAAAGTTTAGAATCTAGGAGAGACTATAGAGAACTAGTAAACAATCATGTTTTTTTTTTCTTAAACTTGATGGCAAATAATTGGGAGTTTTAATTATAGTTATTATTTAAATCTTACAAATTTCCTTTTAATATCCTCAATATTTGATAAAACTAAATTTTAGAAAACAGTCTTCAGGACAACTAAGATGGACTATAAAAATAAAGGATTTGAGGTGGGAAGAAATTCATGCATTAGCCAAGATTCTTTAGGTTGTAAATGAACAATAGTAAAGTAAAACAAACAAACAAACAAACCAACAACAAAAAACTTTCAACAAAAAAGGGAATGTATTGGCTTAAACAAACAAAAAGTCTAGGGCCATAGCCATAGCTTGTTGAGGAGGGCAGGGATGGGCAGTGGAAGTATGGTCAAACTAGGTCATCAGATCCTGATTTCTTTGAGCTCTGCTTTCTTTTTTCTGTATACATCATGAGAAAGCTTTACCTCAGAAGATAGTTGCATCAGCTCCTATTACCACATTTTCTAAGTTCAGTCCTTCAAATGCAGTGAAAAGAAAATATGAGCCTCATTCACTAGTTCTAGCAAGAATTTATGCTGTGTCACATTGGCTCAAGTTTGGATCATGTGACCATCTTTAACCAACCACTAGTCAGGGGCTCTAGAGTGTTCTGATTGGCTGAAACCAAACAACATGTTCACTTCTTAAGCTAGAGGTGGAATGAACTTCATCAGGCCTGCATAACCAGGAACAGAGAAGAGATGATTGCCAGAAGGAAATTAGGATTCTTTTTCAAAAGGAAAGGCAAAATCCAACCTAGGGGTCTCACCAGCCATAGACTCGAACTCATTCTCTCAGTGAGCTTAACCAGAAAAGCCTAATGCTGCTTAACTGAAAGGAGAAGAAATGGCCTAGAAGATGAGTACTGGTCCATGCCCTGGTTTCCCAGAAAGCTTAGCCTAAAGCAAAGGCTTTCAGGCTTTCAATTCACCAGGGTACTTCATAGAACAAGAGAGAGGCATAAGGAGAATGAAGCAGGGAAAGAAGGAGAGACAAATCCAAGCTACATTGATGAAAATAGTCACCATGAACACAATCTGTGGCTTCTCCTTGGTGGAGGACCATCCACCACAAAGTGCTATAAATTTCCCAGGTCACATGCAATGGGCTGAGCAGAGAAGCCTTGAAATGGGGAGCAAGAGATAATGGCCATAGGGGTAAAGTGAGATGCTGCTGTACCTGTATCAACACCAGCTAGAATAAAGAGCAGGTGAGACAGAGAAGATCTGATATTGATCATTGAGTAGGGAGACTCATGGGCACAGAATTCATGAGTCCTTATTTTACTCCATAGAGTTCCTCATAGTCTGGCAGCCCAGGGTCGAAATTCCCTTCACTGCAGTGATACAACAGGATTCCCTGCCAATAGGATTTCCTCTCTCCTGCCTCTGAGGGTACAGGCCTCCATCAGTTCAGTTTTCTCTCTATGTCTGGTGGTGCACCAGGAAGGATTGGGAGGGGAGGTATCTGCTCTCAAGTACATCACTTGCTTGCCAGACAACGTGCTAAATTGACTGCCTAACACCTGGAATAAGTTTGGGCAAGTACTCAACATCAAGCCCAGGTTCTTGTGGGACCCCTATTCCTTTGCCCTAAGCCCCAAACTATGAGCAAAAGTGAAGAGCCAGGGGGAAATGAGGACCATATAGTGAGAATGGTAAAAGATTGAAGGCTTTGGGGTAATTCGACAGAAGGAAGCAGAGTGCACTTCTAGAATATGTGGCTTGCAGATGTTCTGGAGAATGCTATTCACAGTAAAGGGACTGTTTTCCTGTTGTGTGTGTGAATTGTTATAGCTCCTGAAGGTTAACTTTTCATGTAGCATTCTGCACTGCTCTGATGTGTAATTGGTTTCTGGGAGGTCAACAGTTTCTCATGAAAAAAAAAAAAAAGGCCATTTGAAAAAAAAATCAATCGGAAACATTAAAGTGGAAATAATTCCATGCTTAGCTACAGAAACTACAAAAACAGGTTTCATTGATGAAAAGCTTTTAAAAAATAATATAGGCCTTCATTTCCAAATCCATAAAATGAGGGGGTTGGATTAGGTGATCTTGAAGGTCATTTGTTTGTCTTGGTTGCTAGGAAGCTTAAAACTCCAGTTGCTATACAGTTTAAAGAGGAGTTTGGGGTTTGGGGTTATGTCCCCATTTCTCTCTCTTTTGTTCTGTCTCTTTCACCTTCATAGTCTGTGCTAACAGCATCGGTATATATTATATGGGTCTCTCTGTTTGTGGCGAGCCATTGCAAATCCCTCTGGTAAGCCTACATAACCTGTAAGATCTCTTCTATTTCTGATACTCTGTGGTTCTAATAACACCTAACCTCACTTTTCCCATATGGAAAATAAAATGAATAAGGACTGCAGCTTTGCCCAAATGCTGACTCTTGGGTACACTGAAGCACTGATGTAAATAACAACTATGAAAGGTTTCAAGGTGCCCCGTGCCTTAGAGCTCAGACTTTAACTCTAGTGTCAGAGTTCTGACCTTGACTGAGACAATCCTGGAATGCCCAAGCAATTCCTCTGTCTGCCTTTCATCATTACCCAGACGCCCTCCTCAAGCACCACGTTCCAGCTCTGCCACCCTGCTATGAGGTTTATTCACACAATGTATGTGTATCTTGCTTACACTCAGCCTCCTACATCATTGACATGAAGACATCTGGGACACCTGAGTCTATTCAGGCCTCTCAGGGAAGTAAGGCAGACTTATCAGCAGCACACTGAATAAAATCTTAGGGCAGCTGGGCCCTTCCTGGGTGCTCTCTCTCCATTTCAGAGCCTATCACCTCAGTAAGAGGCTAGAAAAGTACAAAGAGGTGTCACCTAGCCCAACTCCTAGACTGCCTTCCCTGTCACTCTCCCTTTGCCGCTGTGCTATTTTATCTGCCTCCACGGACCTGAACTCTTTTGGAACATCCTGCTTTAGTTGCTGTCCTTGAGTTTCCCTTTGTTTTCTTCTGCTTTAGTCTATATTTTTCTTCTCTTATCAAATGCCTTTTTTCCCTTCAGGAATAACTTACATGCTACTTTATATTCTACAGCTTGGGCCCCATATTTATAAACAGGGGAAGTGACTTTCATACATTCTCCTTTGAGCTTATTGTGGTGGTCTGGAAGAAATGAGCTAGATCTGCAACTTATCACACATATAAATCCCGGGCTTGTGCCTTTCAGGGATGGTTATTGGTCTTTGTGACTGTACAGTTTGAAGGCTCCACATTAATACACCTTTTCTTCTTGCCACCTCAGGTGGAAAATCCATTTCTGGCTACAATTGTGAACTGGAGGCATAAAATCCTCAGCAGGGTCCTGGCAGGCACATCCTCGTTGGCCCTGATAAATTGGAGTGTGTGTGTGTGTGTGTGTGTGTGTGTGTGTGTGTGTGTTGGGGAGGAGGGGTCACTTTCTACACAGACATCAGATGAGGGAGAGCAAGTTGTACCCATAAAAAGATGGAAACCCAGCATTTTCATGCCTCTAATATGTGCTGGATGCCTTCCTATGTCATCAATTGTCATTTAATTCTAATAACCAACTAGGAAATGATTGTTAAACCATTATATGGGTGAATAAACTGAGAATGTAGGAGACAAGGCCTTTCTCAAGGTCATGCTGCCAGTAGGTGGTCCAGACAGGATTATTACCCGGGTTTGTCTGACTGTAAAGCCCATGATCTCTTACCCAGCACTGCAAAATGCTTTACATATATTCTCTCAAGTAATATAATAACCCTCTAAGGTTGATAACACCTCTCTCAGATGGGCATTAGCATCCACAATTTACAAATAAGAAAACAGACACTCAGAAATATTCATTAACTTGCTCTTATAAAATGAAAGGCATTCCTACCCAGTCTTGCTTGTGCCCCACTCAACAGCCAAAGCACTTAATCCCAAGGAGAGCGGTACAATGTGTTCAACACCGGAGGCAGGTTTAGGCCTGCAGCAGAGAAGGTTTCTGAGACATCCTGTGTGGCTTCCATCAATACCTACTTAAGCCTCGGGGAGCTTCCCAGACAAACGGCGTGCCGCTCTTCCCAAGACAGGCCCCATTTGTTGTGCACACCCACTTCCTTCAGCTCTGCCGGGGCAGCTGCACCATTAGCCGCGCATATGGCGAGGCTGCAGCCCACTTATGCATAAAGGATGCACCAAAGGAACCCGACAAAGGAAGCAGCTTTGCTGCAAGCGGATGAATCTATTTGGAAACCGAAGCAGGGGGCCAGGAGTCCTGCCGCCACGACCCAGCAGGCCCAGCCAACTCCGGCAGCAGGAACCAATTACCAGGGGACGTATCTGCTAACTTCGGTGGACAAGATTTGCTAACCAGATTTTCAGTGGTCTCCCACTCCCCTCAAGCAAAACAGCTCAACCAGCACCCCTACTCCGAAGTAGAACATAATCTATGGAGACAGAAGCAAATAGAAAACTCACACAACCATGCCAGGGTCCTTCTGATGCAGTAGAATTTTTATTTTAGGATAGAACCTCTTCTTCTCCTGTTAACTCATTCTCCGGTAACTGTTGTCCCTCACTAACCACTCTGCTAGCCTGATCCTATACAGTCATCTTGTGAGAGTAGGAAGGTTACTTTGCATATTACCTCCTTATCAGATAGGATATCTTATCCCTTGGGACAATATGCTGTTTCTCCAAGAAACAAAGAAACTTGACTGGTAACAAAAGGGGAAAGGAAAAAAGAATAAGATTTAAAAAAAAGTAACTGTTTGGGAACCTGGGAGAAATATCTTCAGTTTGTTCTCCACAGGGAGGCCCTGAGTTATATCACCGATGGTCATGTTTATTCCCAAATTAGCAATCTTCAAGGTGGGGGATGCCCCTGAAACAAACACAGTGTAACACTTAAAACTGAGAAAAGTGTTCTTTTCACAAATGCATAACTCCCTGTCTCCCAGGTGGGCCTGGTCAATATGTACCATTTGGGGACCGCCACAAGAGGTACACTGGCCAGGTGGGCACTCAGACGGAGCTTCCAAAGAACAGGCTCATATATGGACATTAATCTCAGATGCCTGGACACCATACTTAATTAGTAGTTCAAAGGATCAGACTTATGAAGTTATGATTGCTTCCACAATGGAGTATGACAGAAAAGAGCTCATGTGACAAGCCTCAAAAGGTCATGCTGTTTCTACTTGATTCTGTTGGGGAAGCTCCCTCTCAGAACCCAGGGATTACTCTGTAAGAAGCTTGAGCCACTTGGAGATGCCATGTGTAGGTATTTCAAGACTTCAGGTAAAGCCAGCCTAGGTACCAGACATGTGAGTAAGGAAGACCCCTGTTGATTCCAACCCCAGCTACAAAGGCAGTCCAGCAAAGGACTAAGACATCACTAACTAAAGACAAGATATTTCGTACTTGTACTTCATCTGAATTTATGTGCTCTTCTAAGCACAATAAAATGGTTATTGTTTTATGTCATTAAGTTAGGGGTAGTTGGCTATTTAAACAATAATAATTGGGGACACTGACTAAGTGTTGTACAAACTGACATTAACATAGTCAGTTTACAACAGTATGTATTTCTTTAGAGATCACGTGTTGTATATTCTAAGTACTAAGAAAAACTAATTAAGCATTAGAAATTTGCTTGAAAACTGGGGAAGAGAAGATTGGTAGCCTCAAGAGGTATTTTCTAGCCACTGTGATAGGGTCTGATGACACAACTTCCTTCTCTATTTCAGCTCAACAGTTCTATTTTCATCTTCTGAGGAAATACTAGGAGTTAGGTACTGTACTAAATACTGAGTATATAAACATGAATTATAGAAATCATATTTGCTAGTTTATATTTAGAAGAGAATATAGACATATAAACTAACACAGAAAGGTGTATTAAAGTCTATGAGAGATGTAGGAGCAGGCTGTAATAGTGACCACTGAGCTCAATCTGGAGCGATAATTATTTGTCAGTGAAAAAAAGGCACAGAGGTTACTTTTTGCAGAGAGAACTATGTATGCAAGACATGGAGGAAGAAAACCACATAGTATGTATGAAAAGCCATAGATCTTTGGTTCTTTATTGTGTACATTGTAAATAGGGAAAAACAGGGGAGAAGGCAAGGCAAGGAATCTGTGAAGTAGTGGGCGCTTGGCTTCAAAATGCAGATGACTCAAATCCAGGGCATATTTACAACTAGGAAGTAATATGGTCAAATTGTGCTATAGATACATCACTCTGGTGATTGTGTCAATGATGTAACTCAGAGGGTAAGTCTCTTGGTAGGAAAATTCACTGGGTAGTCATTTCTAAAGCCCAAGATAAAACTACAAATGAGTAAATTTGGATGGTGATACTGGGGACTTGAGGAAGAGAATGGATTCCAGAATATTTTGTAGGTAAAATCTTCAGGATTTTGAAATCAATTAGATGTAGGTTGAAGATTAGAGAAGGGTCAATATTGTGAGCTTGAGGTGCTTGTGAGATACATAAATGGAAATGCTCAGCAGAATTTAAGTATTTCACACCAAAGACAAGGGAAATGAAACTTTGGAAATTATGTAAAAAGTTACAAAAGTATCTCAAGAAAAGTATGTGGAGAAAAGACAAAAATAAAGAAAACTATTGCCATGCCATGGAGTACTACATAGCCACGAAGATGAATACATTAGCCACTTATAACAAAACAGCTAACTCTTACAAAACTGAGAAAAAATGCAACTATTGGAAAATGCACAATATAAATAATACAAAGTTAAAAATACCAAAAAATCAGCAAAATGATGAAGAATACATATAAGTAGAAAGAGAATAACAAATAAAATAATCAGAATAGTGGAGCTTCAAGTGGGTAAGAGGGATGCCATTGTGAACAGATACACGAGGCCTCCAATGGTAACACTTTGTCTCTTAAGATGGTTGAAGCCTTCACAGATATTAACATTTATAGCTCACATGTATATTACAGATGTAGTTTTTGAATATTTGAAATAATTTATAACAATATTTGTAAATGAACCAAAATGTCACTAGGAGATAAGGAATTCAAGACAGGAAATATAAATTACTTTTTTAAGAAGCTTGACTGGGATTTAGAATAGAGAAAGATATAAAATTGAGAAGATCTTTAGTATCAGAATGATATGAGCATATAGATTCAAGGGACTGGGCATGCAGGTAAGAGAACAATGAGTGACTCAGTGATCTTGGAAAATCTAAGAAGAGGACCATTTATATATAATAGAGGCCTGGTGCACAAAATTTATGCATGGTGGGTGTGTCCTTAGCCCAGCCTGTACCTTCTCCAATGTGGGATCCCTCTCAAAATCCAGGACTGCTGACTCCCAACTGCTTGCCTGTCTGTCTTCCTGATTGTCCCTAACCACTTCTGCCTACCAGCCTGATCTCCCCCTAACAACTCTCATGCCAGCCTGATTGTCCTTAACTGCCCTTCCCTGCAAGCCTGATCCTACCTAACTGCCCCCCCTGCAGGCATGGGTCCCCCAAAACTTCCCTTCTCTATAGGCCCAGTTTCCCCTAACTTCCCTCCTCTGTTGGCCTAATCACCCACAACTGCCCTTCCTTGCAGGTGTGTTCTTCCTAACTGCCCTCCCCTGCTGGCCATCTTGTGGTGGCCATCTTGTGTCCACACAGGGGCAGCCATCTTAGACCACATGGGGGCAGCTGTCTTGTGTATTGGAGTGATGGTCAATTTGCATATTACTCTTTTATTAGGTAGGATAGAGGCCTAGTGCATAGGTGAGGGCCAACTGGTTTGCCTTGAAGGGTGTCCCGGATCAAGGTGGGGTTCCCTTTGTGCATGAGGCAGCCTGGGCAAGGGTCCTGTGGTGGTTTGCAGGCTGGTCACATCCCCCAGTGAACCAAGCTGAGGCCCAGGGATCTGGGATTTCATCTTTGCTGGGTTAATTTGCCTACTTGCTCCTGATTGGTTGGTAGGCGTGGCTTGTGGGCATAGTGAAGGTATGGTCAATTTGCATGTTTCTCTTTTGTTAGATAGGATATATATTTCAACATTACCAATTGGTCCAGGGAACATTCTGTTTTCAAATAGTTTAATTTTCAGAAGGAAATCTTTTTTGTGTGGGATAGCACCTCAGGTGTCCCTCTACCATCCTTCCAGGAGCTGTTTGCGTAACTATGACCTCTGATCTGCCCAGCATGAGGCATGCCTGTGTACACAGAATGAAAGTGAGACCCTACTGAAACCAGACAAAAATGGGATTATTTCTCAAAGACTTCAGGGAAAAAACATAAACCATTGGTAGGTGATCGTCTTACCAAATTAAATATTACCGTATTACACAATTAAAAAAGTATACACATCCATATCCCTCTCTCTCTCTCTCTCTCTCTCTCTCTCTCTCTCCATATATACATATATATATATTTCAGAGAGGAAAGGATAAGGAGAGAGATAGAAATATCAGTGATGAGAGAGAATAATTATCTTCTGCAGGACCCCACTGGGAATTGAGTCCTCAACACAGGCGTATGCCTTGACTGGGAATTGAACCATGACCTCCTGGTTGATAGGCAGATGCTCAACCACTGAGCCACATCAGCAGGGCCAAATGCACAAATTAACTTGACGCTTTGACTAATCTAAGTCATGCTGAAATGATGACATTTTGGCTTTACTTTCCAATTTCTTCTTGCTAGGATGTTGGGAATAGTCATCTCACTGTAAATGACTTAGAGTTTCACTTCTATTTCTGCTTCCTTATGAGATTATTTGTCATCTGCCCCTGACCTTGTCATAGATGGCAGACTTATTAGCTATCCAGTCATTGTATTATAGAAGCTTTCTCAGCTCAGTTGGGGAGCAACTATTTTGTACCTTTGGCTTCTTTTCTTATTTAGTTAAGGTTATTACTAATTTTATTCTCTGGACCCCATTTACTGTTCTTTCTTGGTTTCTTGGTTTCTGTCAATTATAATCTGCAGAAGCATAAAATGCTCAGTATTCCTTGTGTTTGAGGCCAAAGCTCACCTGTGTATGCCCACGTCTGGAAATACTGAATTATTGGCTTAGTGGCTGGGTTAAAAAAATAAAAGAAAGAAAGAAAAAAAAAGGAAGATTAACCACCATTTTTATTTTGGAAAACACCATCAGCCACTTGAGGGTTGAATATAAGACCCTGAAAAGATGGGTTGGAATAAGACCAAAAAATAGCTGCAAGAGTTAGTTAATCCTCTTAGCATAAAATGAGAGAGTTGTTCTTAAGATACAAAGGCATAAGCCCCTAGCAGACTAACCCACCCCACAGATGACTATGAACATTGGACAAAATACACAGATCAACCCCATGAAAGTCCTGGAGAATAAACCAAAGGAGAGAGCTTTTGAAAGTGAGATGAAAAGCAGCCGTCCTTCTATACTGAAGAACAATGGAAAGACAGGAATCAGCCCAGGCAGAAAAGTGAAGAGGGGAACCCTGGGAATGAGAAAGCTGCAAAGGAAAGCCCCACATTCTATAAAATAACTTTGTCTGAGTTTCTGAGTGGCCTCTGGCAAATGCACAGTGAGCACACTCAAAGCAGCTTTCAGTCAAGGCTAAGAGATGCAATCTGAGCTCTGAGCAGAGCCCACTGAGAAAGAGGCTAAGTTAAAATCTAATCAGGATAGTTGCTTGCTAATATCTATATCTACATATCTATGTCTATGTCTATGTCTAAGTCTATGTCTATGTCTATGTCTATATCTATATCTATATCTATATCTATATCTATATCTATATCTATATCTATATCTAT
>JAAGEH010000050.1:603894-615141 GCA_011751065.1 Lasiurus cinereus
TCTATATCTATATCTATATCTATATCTATATCTATATCTATATCTATGTCTGTCTATGTCTATGTCTAAGTCTATATCCTAATATGTAAAAACCCTGGGTCTGTAATGACCAAAGGCTCTACTGAACATAGGAAGTCAGTTCTGCAGTCAGTGCTGGGTTGCACCTGACTTTTGTAGGCAAATTAGCCATACATTACATTGTATGGGATATGGAAGCTGAAGGCCTGTTTGAACACCTTTGCTGTCTGCAGTTACCAAGATAAAACATCTGCAATTTGCACAAGAACACAGGATTAGACAGTCAAGATTGGAAAAAAGTCATGTGGTCCGATGAATCATGTTTCCAGTTGCATCATGAAGATGGCAGAGTGAGATTTTCACAGAAACAGCATGAAAGCATGCACCCCACATGCATGAGTACAACCCTTCAATCTGGTGGGGGCAGCGTTATGGTTTGGAGCATGTTTTCCTGGCATGATTGGGCCCTTTAATTCATGTGGAACCAAGTCTAAATAGCAAAACATATCTAAGTATCATTTCTGATCAAGTTCATCCTATCACATTGATGGCGTATCCCAATGGAGATGGCTTCTTCCAACAAGACAATGCTCCATGCCACTGTGCTCATATTGTGCAGGAGTAGTTTCAAAATATGAGGGAGACTTTACCTTGCTTAGGGGGGCCCCACAATCACCAGATCTCCATCCAATTGAGCATTTGTGGGACGAAGTTAAAAGAGCCATCAGGCAGCTGATTCTACAACCATCAAATCTCACAGACCTGGACAGTGTTATTCATTAGGCTTGATGTCAGATTCCTCATATCACCTTTCCACATCTGGTGGAGTCAATGCCAAGAAGAATCACTGCAATATTGAAAACAAAAGGTAGCCCAACAAAGTTCTGATGGGGTGGTCATAATAATCTGGCCACTTAGTGTGCTTGTGTGTGTGTGTGTGTACAAAATCTTTAAAAAAAATAGCAGAATCTAAAGTTACTATAAATAACTCTTACAATGTCCAGCATACTGTAAAATTTATCTCTAAGGAAATAGGACCCAATCTCCAGGGAAAAGACATGAAACAGAGGCCAATCCTGTAAAGACCCACTCATTGCAATGATCTGATAAGAAGTTTTAAAGCACTGTTACACATGTTCAGTTAGATAAAGGCAAACACACTTATACTGAATACAAAAAGAGATAGAAAATACAACAAGAGAATCAAATGGAAATCCTAGAATTGAAAAATAAACATTATTCTACTACATACGCATTTGAATCATAAAACAAGCAAACAAAACAAACCTGACAGCACCAATCGCTGGATGTAGCATCTTTAATACAGTGCTAATGATGTTGCAAACTGTGCAACCACATTGGCAGTTTCTTAAGAGATGCATAAACCAATCATACGGACTCAGTCATTTCACTCAGAGGTATTTACAGAAAATAAATAAAATCATCTTTCCAAATAAAGCCTTGTACACAAATGTTTCAGTAGGTTTATTTGCAATAGTTCCAAACTAGAAAGAACACAAGTGTTCATTAGCAGGTGAGAGGGTAGACAGGTGGGGTGCATCCATGCCATGGGTTACTACCATTGATAAAAAGGAATATATGTGGGTGAATCTCAAAATCATTACACTGAGAGAAGCCAGACACAAAAGAGAAACACACACTAGTAAATACCATGATTCTATTTATATAAAATTTAATAAAATTCTAGAAAATGCAAACTAATCTATAATCACTGTTCATGTAGGGATTGCATTTGGCTGGAGAGGGAGAGAGTTTAGGTTGCAAAAAAGCATGAGGAAATTTTCATGGGTGTTGTAAACATTCTCCATCTTGATTGTGGCAATGGTTTCACTGTGTATGCAATTGTTGAAACTCATTGAATCATGCCCTTTGAATGAATCCAGTTTGGTTCATGCGAAATAAACGAACGAATGTTAAATCAGGAGTCAATTAGAGGAAGGCAGAAAAAAGAGGCAGGTCAAAAACATGGAAAGCCAGCGGAGTCCAGCAGGCATTGGAGGCTATCACTTCTTGAGATCAGACATGTGTAATATTCAGTCAGAACCCACTTGGCTTCCTGCAACATAACCCCATTCCATCTTCTACAACACTTCTTTTATTCTCAGAAATGCACAATAGTCTGCGAGTGGCTTTCCATAAAAATTAAGGACAGGAACTTAGCCATACATATGGCTTGATGGAGTACAGAAAGCATGAAAAAGGCACAGAAAGAAGCCATAAATTGAGTTTTTCAGCAGAAACTGGGGCTTGGGGCCAAAAGGTTACCAGGCAAATATAACCTCCTCAAGGTGGAAGGAATCGCAGTGAGGCACTGGTGTTTCCAAGAGATTTGGACTGGAGATTTGAATCCATTGTATCCCAATCTTAAAGAGCAGCATATGTCCAGCTAATAATCTGGCTGATATCTATAAAAACTCTGCATGTTAAACTTTTCTTTTGGCCATCTGTATGTATGGATATGAATGCAGAACCTCTCTGTTTTCATGGTAGTAATCCTTATCAGTGGGACACATTAAAATTTCCTCTTTAAAAATTACAACCCAATCCAGCTAAGTCATTATCTCCCATTTTATGTTGTTAAAATTGCTCTAAGGAAGTCAGCACTGGGCTCTAGGCCACAAAGAAAGGCTGCATGGTTCACATTTTTATCCAGATGTGACTTACTATTTTAACTATGCAGGTTTCTGACCCCACTGGAACCACACGTCTCAGTGGTGGGCTGGCTCAATCTTCTGGTGACACAGCCTCAGTCACCCCCTGAGAAGAAACTAAGCTTTGACACAGAAATCCTGGGGCAGAGAAAAGACTTCCAGGTATGCCAGAAAGCTAGTCTGTAAGCCACGAAGTTACTCAGTCTTTATAAAATGCTCCTTGGGACTTGACTCTGAAACGGTCTCTCTTCTGAATTCTGAGCAAGGAACAGAAAGGTCAGGCTTCTAAATGTGCCAGCTCCACTGCTGCTGTCCTTATAAAAAATGAATTTACACACTTTCAACTTCCAACTCCTCTCTGTCCACAAAATGAACCATATGGATGCCTGGAACCGAGGGATTGATGGAAGGAAAACAGAAAGAACAAATGTGAAATAATGTGAGTAACCATCTACATTTTTGACAATTAGAATTTAATTTTATAAATGTGTAAAATTAAAGGGAACTATTGTTCATTTTGGAAAAGAGATAGTGTGTGTTTTTAATCTTTTTATTTTATATGATCCTAAGATAGATAGGATGAATATATTTTTTCTTGGCTAACACTACTTTGATTCTTTCTACATATCAACTATTGTTCTAACATTTTATGTACACTGAGTGGCCAGATTATTATGATCTCTGAATACATAATAATCTGGCCATTCAGTGTATAGCCTATATAATAAAAGGCTAATCTGCAAATTGTCCTCTCAACCAGGAGCTCAACCAGCAGGCAAGCAGCGCAGCCAACTGCCCATGTCCCTTCCCCTTGGCCAGCCTGGCCGGACCCCACCCATGCACAAATTCATGCACCAAGCCTCTAATACACACACACACACACACACACACACACACACACACACACATTGAGTGGCCAGATTATTATGCATGCAGAGATCATAATAATCTGGCCACTCAGTGTATATTAAGTGGTGTAATCATCACAGCTCCACCAGTTATCTAGTACTTTTATCCTTATTTTACACAAAGGAAACTGAGACATAAAGAGCATACCCAACTCTCCAAAGATCACACATGTATTAGGTAGGGGAGCTGCAGGTTTAGTCTCATCAGTCTAGATTCAGAGACATCGCTCTCCTTCTAAATCACTATGCTTTGTTCACTCTCGGGGTTTTGAACACTTTTCTGTATCTCTTATTCCCCCAGGAGCATGTGTCCTATGTAGTGGCATTTGAAAATGGTCATAGAAATAGCTGGAGTTATATTTATTTAATTTTAACTGATTACAGTGTATATTATAAAGATAATATTATTAAACACACATTTTGTTACATTGTCCAGTGTCCCCATGATTCAACAATAAGTTATCTAAACAAACAAACAAACAAACAAACAAACAAAAAAATAACAAACCAAAATCTCTGCAAGATAGATCATTAAAACTCAAGAATAAGGAAAATTTTTGTTCAACAATAAAAAAATACTTGTACATTGTGAGTTTTTCTAAGCTGTTATATTTTTGCTTAGGCCACCAAGAAACTCAGAACTTAATTTCTAAACCAACATTTTAAAATATGGGCACTTTTTCCATGTTTTTTTTCTTATTGGCCTTCCTTTCTCATTTTTTCTCTGTTTTTCACTGATCTGACTTTTTATCTTATCTATTTTACTGAATTTACATACTTTTCATGTTGCTTTAATTCTTTTGTAATTCAAGATGAGTATTAAGTATAAAAATAAAAATACTTATTTATAAAAGAAATTATAAAAAACTGAAAGCCTTTAGGTTTAAATAGAAAGAAATATTGTATTTTTATAGGAAAAAATAAATAATTATCTAAAGCCAATTCCTCATTCATAGACACTCTCTTTTTAAAGATTTCTTCTCTCTTCCTCTTTCTCTCCCCATTTTCTTTTGTACTATTTACTCTTTCCCTATTCCTTCCTCCTGTTAAAAATAACACTACAACTATTTTACTGTTGCACTCTCTGCATATGTGTGCAATATCTTCAGCATAAGATCTTTATATATAAAAACCTAAGCCACTATTCGATCATTTGACCGGTCATTATGACATGCACTGACCACGAGGGGGCAGACTCTCAACACAGGAGCTGCACCCTGGTGATCAGTGCACTCCCACAGCAGAAGCATTGCTCAGCTGACTGATTGGTGCCAGACCTAGGCTCATGGCTTCACTTTTCTCTCATGAACACTCCCTATGTGTGCCCCTCCCCCATCCAGCCTGGACCAGGATCCAGACTGGCATCAGGACTGACTGAGCATGAGCCCATGGCTGCTTCTTGGTCATGAGCGTGCTGGCATCACCTTAGGACAGGTGGGTGGAGACCGCAGTGGAGTGGCAGCGAGCTTACCAAGCAAAGATGGGTGGGTGGCAGCAGGCGGCAGGTGGCAGGCACAGCAGAGAGGGGATGAGCAGGAGTGGCATAGTGCCAGGTCTTGGCTCAGGCTCCTCCCTGCTGCCTGTGGCTTCATGCACTAGTACATTCCTTGGGGGATGTTGAACTGCTGATTTTGGCCTGATCCCCACAGGTTATGTTGAGCAACCCCATCAGTGTATGAACCCATGCACTGTGCCTCTAGTGTGTGTGTGTGTGTGTGTGTGTGTGTGTGTGTGTGTATGTGTGTGTGTATAAAAAATTAATCTTTTACTAATGTATGGTTAATATTTTCCAGGTTGTCACTGTTTTATAATATTTTTAACTTTGACCTTTAAGAAATCAATGGTATTCTTTTTTTCATAGTTTTCAGGTTTATTTTTTTATGTTTAGAAAGGTCTTTCATACAGCAATTATATAAGGAAACCCACCTATATTTACTTCCATCCTTTTACTTTCAGATCTTTAGTGAATCTGCCACTATTTTTTTCTAAAAGATAATAGTTGTGTTTACATAATTTGAATGATATATCATCCACTCACTGCTACATTTGTCATCCACAAAATCTTCATTTATATTAGGCTCTATTTCTTGCTAGTGCATTACATTGATCGATCTATTTACCCATGTATTACTGGCCAATATAAACATAAAATTTCAGTATGCTTAAATTACTGGTAAAGATTATTTTACCTTTTTATTCATCCTTTTAAAAGACAATATGTTTATTCTTGCATGTTACTTTTAAAATATAATTTTATCAAGTCCCCCAGAAACCCATCTTGTTTTTTGACTGAAATATAAAATTTATAGATTAGTTTAGAGAATCCGTATAAAGAATTTTACATTAGTGAACTTTCTTATTTTGACATTTATGTCTATTTTGTCAATATTATTTTTATTGTTATTGAATTTTATTGCAAAGTAACATGTTTTCTGTAACAACCAAAGTAGTGTAAACATTTAGTAAAATAATCAAATTAATCTCCCTCTAGTCCATTCAAATCCCCAGAGTAACTGTATAAACAATGTTGTAGGTAGCTTTCTGTGCCTTTGGACATTCCAAATCAAAGCTTATATAAATCTATACATGCATGTACTTTCCCGCCTTTACAATATTTTTTTTAATATGCTATACCCATTACTCACCAGTTTGTCTTTTTTGTTTAACAGTGATATTTATAGACTTCTCTTCAGACCAGTAGATCTAAGTTCTTGTTTCCTACACCTGTCTGAGTGCATCATAGTTGAGTCAATATTTCTTCTACTGATGGACCTTCAAGTTGCTTTGTTTTTCATTTTTTTTGGATTTTTTCCAATGTTGTTATATTTTCAATTCTAGTTTACATTCAATATTATTTTGTATTTGTTTCAGGTGTCCACTATAATGGTTAGATTCACTGTTATTTTATGATCTTTAATAGAATTTAAAGTTTCTATATATTAGTTTTATATATATATATTCCTAGATACTTCACCTACTTTTGATGTTGCCATTCTAAATGGCATCTTATTTTTCTATTATATGGATATATGCTTTTGCATATTAATTTTGTAACCAGCCTCCTTATTAAACTTTGTTCTAGATTTTAATATTTGAATAATTATTGCTGGGGTGTTATCTGCATCTAGAAGGGTTCAGGAATCTGGAGAAGAGGCTGCAAGTAAATTGAATAAAATAAACATGAAATATAAATTTGGAAGGCATTTTTCAGGGGAGCCAGGGAAGGTTTAGCTTTAGAAGCTGAGCTCTGAGTTTCTGGATCCCTCACTTTTTATTAACACATTTTTCCCTATAGCAAAGCAGATATACATATCAAAGGTAAGATTTGGTTATCAGGTTGGGGAAAATGCCTTCAGCTGTCTGGCATCAGGCACTAATATATGCAGATTTTCAGGTTTGGGGAAATGCTTTCAGCTATTCCAGCAGCAAGTAATATGATACAGCCCTGCTGAAGCCTCAAATTTCATCAACCTTTTGATGAACTTCTTGCATTATTATGACTGCTGGAATTAGCTCCCAGCATATCCCCCTTCTTTGATTTAATAATTTTAATAAGAATGTATGTCATTTGCAGAGCTTGGGTCCTTTTAAGATTTTTAAATTCAATGGAAAGGATTGAATTCTTTTCATATCCCTTTAAATTGCTGCTAGGCATCAAAGGAATCAGTTTGCAGTAAGCTCCTTTCTGGGCCAACAGTTCCTTGAGTCCTCTTTCCAGGCACTGTCCCCTGTGACATGACAGCAATGATATTCCAGTTCTGGATGGAGGACAAATGGCAATGCAGATGTGACCTTCTTTGGCTTGGTCCTGGGCAACCTGCAGCAATGCAGCTGCTGACTGCTAGCATAGCAAGGCGTCTTCACCATCCCCCATCTCTGGTTCACAAAATCCAAAGCTTGTTATGAGCTTTACCTGCAGTGATCCCACCTTTCCCAGAGATTAACTTCTTTTCTTCACTCAGGCGAAATTTTCTTCTCCAGATGTCCTTGTCTTGGGTACCATTAAAGCCGGGGTGTTATCATGCATCTCCTAGGGTTCAGGAATTTGGGGAAGGGGCTGCAAGTAAATTAAATAAACTAGATGTGAAATATAAATTTGGGAGGCATTTTGGGGGAGCCAGGGAGGCTTAGCTTTAGTAGCTGAGTTCTCTGAGTCTCTGGACCTCTCACTTTTTATTAACACATTTTGTCCTATAGCAAAGGTAAGATTTGGTTATCAGGTTGTGGAAAATGCTGTCTGACATCAGGCAATAATATATGCAGATTTTTAGGTTTGTGGAAATGCTTTCAGCTGCTATTCTAGCAGCAGACAATATGATACAGCTCTGCTGAAGCCTCAAGTTCTATCAACCTTTTGATGAACTTCTTGCATTATTATGACATGCTGGAATTAGTCTCCAGCAAACTATCATGAATTTTCTAGGTATACCATTACATCATCTGCAAGTAGGAACTTTCTAACACTTGTATTTATTTATCTTCTCCACACATTAGATAACATTTCAGAATGTTATTAAAGTTGTGTTGATAATAGATGGCTTTATCTTGTTTCTAACTTTAGTGGAGAACTCTATTGTATTTTCATCAAGTCTTACAGTGGCTTTTGTATGTTAAATCATGTCAAGAAAATACTTTAATATCATTAATACTTTTTTTCTTTTTCGTTCAGTTTATTTTTAATTAGTAAAGACATTATGTTTTATTGTTTTTGAAATATCTCTTGAAATAATACATTATTATTTTCTTTTACTTATGCAATATAGTTGTTTCATAGTGTTCTGACTTAGTGATAAGAACTTGGCTAAAGCCAGTCAGTTCCTTTTCTTGAGCAGCTAAGTTCACAACCCCACCACCTCCCAGTAGAGCTTTTACACTCTGGGAGTGTAAACTACCATATGCCTCCCCTAATCACCCTGGGCCAGGTACCTGATATCCAAACACAGTCCTTAAGATCCAACCAGCTGAGATTATTCAAAGTAGCCAATCCTAAACCTGCTTGCCCTGCCTTACTCCTCCTTTCACAGAAGGCACAATAAAGGCACCTGTCCCAGCACCTCAACCTCTGCTTCCTACCAATCCTGAGCTCCCCCTATAGCTAGGGAGTATGTTGTATTCTCCCCAGGGAACTGTAGGTAATAAAACTATAAAGCTTGTTCTGGTCTCTCTCTTCATCTTCATTCAACTTCACCATCCAAGGTAATAGGGTAAAAATAACATATTGACATGTTGAATAGTATTGATAGATAGTATAATAGTCAAACCTTGACATTCTTTGATGTAATATATTAATCTTCCAATATATGTGATTCTACACACCAGTGTTTTATTTTAGGGTGTTGGATTTTTATAATACGCACACAGCAAGACATTAGATTGATATGTGTAATAAGGAAAACAACTCACAATCAACAATCAACCCCAATAAACTTTCTCCTGTTGCAGACTGGACTTTTAAAATGTCATATTAAAAACATTAATCATCTGTGGCCTCATAAAATAAATGTCATTCTGCCATCAGGGACAGTTTGGAAAAAAACACAGGACATGTGAGGAGTCCTTCTCATCCCTCATCCATTGCCTTCTGACTTAGGAGAACCCATAGATAGTTTGCACATTCTGGGGAAGTCTTTAAAAACACAAGGGTCAATGCTTAGAGTCATGAGGCTGTCCAGGAAGTGCCACTCAGGTCTTTCAGAGAGAGCAGTCAAGTTCAGCTACAACTATGGGACGGAGCTAATTTCACAAAAAGAAAATAATTTCTCCTAATTCTACAAATAACTGCAGCTTTAGCCTCAAAGAAGCACTTATATCTTCCAAGGTCATGTTTTTATTCTCTCCTGAATTCTGTGTAAGGTCTTGGATGAAACAACTGTTCTGTTATATCTCTCCCTTCATAGCCTTTCCTGAGAAATTGATTTTTAGGATACACAAAAAAAATTCTTATATGCCTTCTTTGGAAGTACCCATGTGAAAATGAAAAAAAATAAAATAAAATTTAAGCTGCAAGTCAGAAGAACCAAATCATGGTTCTGGCTCTGGGGATAGCTAACTGAGTGACCTTGGACTTTGTCAGTCTCTCGTGCTTGCCTAAGTTTGCTCACTTATTCAATGAAGGTTTATTTCATTAATTCAAGCTGAAAACATTTTCTGAGTGTCTTGAGTGTGTCAAACACAATAAAAAATACTGGGGAAATGAAGGTGAAGATCCAGTACCGACCTCCAGGCAGCTTATTGTGTTTAGCTTTAGTATTGTTACCATAAGTAGTTAGACACAAAAGGAAACAAAGAGAATCAACATGGTTAAGTGTGGTCAACTGGAGAGCATGAGCCTGCTTGTTTCACCAAGAAATTACAGTTTCACGCACTCCCTGGGGAACCACCATTAGTTCCCAAAGATCACTGGGAGCAGGGTAGAAAGATAAAGAGGAGGGTAAGCACATGCATAATAGAAGTCAAAATGGGAGCAGGGGTGGGAGTGGCAGGGGTTTAGGGGTTTCGGGGGTTGGATACTTGACCACAGAGGCCTGTCAGTCTAACCTGGGAAAGGGGTCAATTACCTAGAGGCCATTAGAAGCCTGAAAAAGCATGGGAAGTTGACTAGTTATTTTGAAAAACTCTTGGTCCTTCCCCAAACTTGAGGTAATATAATCCCAGAGGAAACAAACAAACAAACAAAAAAAGAGTTTTCTCTCACTAGGTGACCTATGCTCACCCCATGAGTTCACGTGTTCTCTCTCCATAGCCAGGTGACCTTAGCAGCTGTGGGACAGATGTCTGAGGGGACTCCAAATGCAGGCTCCAGGCAGGAGTCTGAGTACAGCACGGCTACAGATGGAAGACGGGAACACAGCTAAGCTAGCTAGATGGTGAAAAAGGCTGAACTAGACTAAACTTTAACGTGGCACAGAAACTATAGACACTGGTCTTTGTGTTAGCCTTGATGAAGATAAGTCTGGACTTTTTCCATGGCTGGATGGATGGAGATTGGACATTGGAAATCCAGGGACACTGGGAGCCTTCTATTTCCACCTGAATAAATCTTGCCACACTACAATCTCCCATGTGTGGTTCAGTGGAATTCTTCCTTTTCTGTCCCATGAAAGGACAGAATGTCCACCGTCAACACATTATAGTTGAGATAAGGGCAATGATTTGCTTTTGGAAGAGCATACAAGAATTCAGAATAGATAACCCCCAAAGTTCTTTTATTTAGGTATAATTTCCAAAAATATTTTACAAAGGGTAAGAGATTTCACTGCCAAATCCTAGGTAGGCCAGCATTTATGCATCAGCCTTCTACCAGTCTGCCTTAATGGTCATGGCCAACTCTTATTTGTCTCTGTTTCCTCTTTGCCAACAGTGCTCAGTTTGTTCAGCTGACAATGTGCCAGGTCTCTGGAGGTGAACTGTGGTTGTTTTTAGTCAAGCATCAGTGTCCCATCCCCTTTGTCGGTGATTGACTTAGGGATAGTATTGGCTCAGTTCAGACCGGTGAGATGTAAGGTAACTGCTGCAGAATTTCTGAAAAAGAATTTCCTCCCTGATGAAATGAGAGAATTACAAGAATTATTTTCTTACGTGCTTTCTCACTCTCTCTCTTCTCTCTCTCTCTCTCTCTCTCTCTCTCTCTCTCTCTCTCTCTCTCTCTC
>JAAGEH010000050.1:615151-680983 GCA_011751065.1 Lasiurus cinereus
CTCTCTCTCTCTCTCTCTCTCTCTCTCTCTCTCTCTCTCTCTCTCTCCCATGACCAATTCTTACATTAGGACAAAGTCTATGAAAGGGCTAATATCTGGGGTTGAACTATTCATTTGACATTACAGGAATGCCAAGAAAATCTCACACATATCCATTAGCTCTAGGCTGGAGCTGCTGTATTAATCTAGAAATCACCTGCCTATAGATTTATTATTAAGTACAAAATATATGTGTCATATGGTTTGTCACTCTTAGTCAAATTTTCTGTTCTTTGCTGCTTAATGGATTCCTAATTTATACAATGATATAATAATTTCTGCTGCTGGATTTTCTATTTTTGAGCAAGAGAACTTTATACAAAGTGAAGATTATAACAGTCTTTTAGCCATTCCTAGTTCAGAGGTTCCCCTGGGATGGAATACTTGGATGTTTCAGCTTCTTTAAAATCAGTATAAGAGAACCTTTTTTCCCCTCCTAGAATGCAAGCCATTCTGACAAATTTTCCAATCCAGAACTGTTCTAGAGGTGTGGTTCTGTTATATTCTATAAAAATGTGATGTCAAAGAGCATCTTCCTCATTGTTCACAGATGGAAGTTCCAGACTCAGCCAGAAACAAAGGTGGTATAGCAGGACATAGTTCTTTGTCCCCTTCAATGTCTCTTTCATCTTCTCACTTCTGTCCTATTTAGACCTTGTGGAAAAGAGATCATCTAAAAACAGTAGCATGTTTACACTTATGCTGAGAGATGGTAAATATACTGCAAAAATTTTAAGTGTGTATTACTCAAAATGTAGAAGATTTGTAAGTGACAAGATAAGTTGGGTGGAAGGACCTCTACCCTATTCCAGATCCAGACTCTTCTTCAGAATATTGGATTGATAGAAATTGGAAAAGCCATAAAAAACTATGCTTGAATTACGCAAAACATAATGCTTATGATTTATAGTGGATAAGGGGTGAGATTGGGGGGTGGTGGTACAATGGGTCTCAGGGGATAAGGAATTTAAACACAACAGGAAATTGTTATAGGGGGGAAAATCCAAATTTATTTATTTAATATATTTATCACAGGGGCTCAAGCAGAGACTTAACTTAAAAAACAGACTCAAAACAAATATGACACCACAGCTGAAGATACGGGGTCCTATACAGAAATCAGAATAATTCTCTGAGCTTAGAAAATGCAGGTGATTATGGCAAATTGAGAGGTGGTATGTGACATGAAAGTCCTGAAACTTCAGTTACTTCTTACTCTGAAGCAGTTTTTTTGGCAGATCAGAAACTGCTGAGAAAGCATGTATTACAGTATTGACCACCTGGCAGAAAAAGAATGAAAGGACTCCCAGTTTTTGATGAGGTTAGAAATATTTTTAGATATGACATTGAAGAGGAGGGATGTCATGAGGTGAAATAAATTTTATGAGCTTTAAGCAAGTGCTGGTGGAAATTCTGTAAATCCCAGCTCTACTAACCAACCTTATGCATTTTGAGAGAGCTAAAGGATTCAGTCTGTTAGTTCAATTGACTCAGGTGGAAGAGAAGGAGAAGCTGCCCACAGTCAGGGACACAAACAGCTTGGGGTGCCTGAATTGAGGGGAGAGACAGAGAAAATTGTGAAGGAGCCAATTTACAAGTTTTTCCCCTCATGAATAAAGTGATTTCTAGGCATATTCATGAATTTATTTAGTCATCTTTGACTTCCAAGTGAGTGAGAAAGCACTATAGGCAGATGGTATTGTGGAAATATTCAGAAGTTCAAGTGTAGTCAGACAAAGGGACCTGGGCCACATGTGAGAACTGGCCAACCTCAGGGAGTTCTCTGCTTTGCTCCATGTGTCTGCCCCAAGGCCATCCCATCCAAAGGGAATTTGGTCCCTTCTCCATGAAGACAGTGGTGCCACATATGAACAGAGGAGGTGGTATGCAAAGCCATGCAGGACAGCAAACCTTAAGTATTTGCACATACCAATTATTTATGAATGACGTTTATTTAGCTACATTCAATGGAGCCCCTATGGTCCAAGCCTGGAAAACTACCTTATCTGGTTTCTTCCTTCCATTTACTTTCATAAAAATATTTCACCTAATAAAATCCTTGCAGGTTTATATTTGTTTGTTTGTTTGTTTTATTAATTTGTGGTTGATTTTTTTTTTTAGAGAGAGAGAGAGAGAGAGAGAGAGAGAGAGAGAGAGAGAGAGAGAAAGAAGAAAAGGAAAAGAGAAAGATTGGTGTGCTAGCTTTCTGCACACCCTCTACTGGCAACCCAGGCATGTGCCTTAATTGGGAATAGAACCACCAACCTTTTAGTACAATGGATGACATTCCACCAACTGACCACCAGCCAGGGATAAAATCTTTTCATGTTTAACGTGACTTGATATCTGCTTCTCAGAAGATCCAGACTATTATATCCTCTAATTTATACAGGGGTTTTGTGGATTGGACATGCTCAATGCAGATTGTATCAACCCCAAAGAAATAAAAATTGGTTCTTGGGTACACAATAAAACTTTGATATTATCATTGTTTGTGGGCCACAGTACGTAAGAAGTTATACTATATACGTGGCAGTAAAATTTCATGGAGAAGGAACAATTAAGATAAAAATATTGGGGGGGGGACAGTAATTAAAAATCATTGAGAAATTGCTCTAGATGAATCATTCTGTCAGAGAGCAATGATTTCAGAGCTCAAGTTAAGGGTCTCTTTGAAAACTGCATTTCAGCCAAGCCTTTGAATCAGCATGCCTCTCTGATTGTGAAGTATGGATTAAAGCAGTGGTTCTCAACCTTTCTAATGCCGCGACCCTTTAATACAGTTCCTCATGTTGTGGTGACCCCTAACCATAAAATTATTTTCTTTGCTACTTCATAACTGTAATTTTCCTACTGTTATGAATCATAATGTAAGTATCTGTGTTTTCTGATGGTCTTATGTGACCCTGCTAGCTATTCTAACAGGGTCGCTGGATTAAAGGATATTGAACAGATAACTATGACTGATTCATATACCCTGCCTCAAGTTCAGGAAGTTTTAGGAATTGGGTGAGAATCTTATGGTTCTCAACATTAGACCTAAGAAGTAAGAACTTCCTGACATTTGTATTCCTCTCATCATTCCCAGACACTTCCCACTACAATGTTCTGGAGAGCTCTCCCTTGTTGGAGATCAGCACAACTCATGTTAGGAACCATTGTCATCTGGTTAGCCAGAAATACCTTTAAGAACTACTGGCAGACAATTCTCTATGGAGGTTTTGCACTTCAGTATATCTGTGATAAGGAATAGACAGCTTATTTCTAGATAATCTTTAAAGGCCGTTTGCAGAACAAATAGCCTTTGAAGATAGAAATAGTATCCCCTTCCAAGGAAAAGGGAGTATTATACAGCATGTGTATACCATGTTTATAAATTTTAAAACTTGATTTTTAAAAAGAAGTGTGGGAAGGTAAAAGAGTAAATAAAGAATTACTTCTCAATGTACAGAGAAAAGTTGACATTATCACACTTGTTGGAAGAAAGCTTAATAATCCAAGAGAGACAGATCCGGTTTAATGACAACTTCTCACCCACATCTATGTATTATTATTTATTCCTACATTTTCTTGCAGCTCTTTGAGACCCAATAACACCAACTCTATTTTATTCACTCTGTCAAGGGAAGACAGAAAGCAAGGATGATTGGCAGCAATCAGAGAGGGGATTTTGGAGGCTCCCATTCATCCCTGCGGCCACTGCACCGCAGACCAGCATCCTCATGAATCTTGCCACAGGAAGCCACGGGTGCCCAGTGATGGGTATGCCACCTCCTATAAAGAAAGCTCTTTTTCATTTATACTGAACTGATGTCTCCATGATCCCTCCTTGGCTGTCTGCCAGGTGCATAGCCAAAGATATCTCCTGGATATATATATTCAGTATTTATTTGAACAAGCTGATGTTTCTTAGTTAAATTTTAACCCCTTCCTCAGCCTCCAAAGCTTTCTTCAGCTGTAAACCCTCTTACCATGACATTATTTACTGGACCTTATACATGAGGAGAAAGAGTTCCTCATCTTTAACATTGACTACAGACAAAAGCCAAAACCCTTGGCATGACTTACAGAGCCCTTCATCATCCATCCTCAATTTTAATTTCAGCTTTACCCAACTTATCTGACCATTCGGTTTTACCAGCCTAGTACCAGCTGCCTGACTTCCCCATGTGTTTTTTTAGATCTTTATTTTCGATTTCTCCTCTACCAAGAATATAGTCCCTTTACATTGTTATTCACTTGGAAAATTTCTACTCATCCATCTGCAACTGATATTCTTAGCTCTTTCCCAGATACAAAGAGCAAACCTCTCATCCTTTAGGTTCTCACAGAATCATGTACCTATATATGGACTAACACACTACCCTTTAACTTGTGGTTTATTTGTCTTTTTATATCTCTAGACTTCGTGATTTGCAAAGGGAAATTATTTGTTCATTCCTGTGTTCCCAATAGCCAATCCATTGTAGTTGTTTTTGAAATCATTGATGAATAAATGATTTCTTCTGCCAGGTTTTCAGATACTGTGAGATTGTGCATCCAAACCTAATCATGAGTGGAGTTGTAGTTTTTTTAGGGGGAGGGTGTTAATATATCTTCCATTATGATATTGATTATTCTGGTCTTATGTTCTATTTAAGAAAACAAATGACTGTAAATGTGAGCAAATAAATAAATTCATGTAATTATATATGACATTTCACCAACAAACAAGTATGCACTGAAAATTTGAGGACAGCTCTGTATTTGACACTGGGGAGACACATGTCTTGTTAGTCAAGAAAGAGAAGGAGCATATGGTCTAAGTAGGCGATAAAGCTTAGACAACTTAGACTTGTATTTATTTTGATTAATTAAGACTCATAATGTGGGTCTAGTTTACATTAGGTTGCAGTAGTGCTTTTCAATAAGTGCATTAGTTCAGGGATAGAAGATATCAACACACACAGGAATACCGAGAGGAAGTCCATGAGGAAAGCATGGCCAGAGCTCTTCCCTGAACGACCTTCCCATGTGCATGTGTGCAGATCCCTGAGTGCACCCACACTTCAGAAGGAGAGCACCCTTTGTTTTCTCTATGAGATGTTGCCTTTAGCATATCTAGGATTACTTATGCTCAGCAAATTGATTCCCTACGGCAGGTTTCTCAACCTCAGCACTATTGACATATTAGACAAGGTAATTCTTTGTTGTGGGAACAGTCCTGTGCATTTAGAATGTTTACCAGCATGTTTGGTTTCTATCTAGTAAACGACATGGCAACCTGTCCCCTGCCCCCACCATGACAACCAAAGGTGTCTTGCTAATTATATGCTGGGGGACAAAATCTCTAAGGTTCACATAGTAAATGTGATTCAGACTTGCTTCATAGGAGCATTCTTTTGTTTTTGTTAGGGTATTTTAAGAGATAGAGATGAGAGAGAGAGAGAGAGAGAGAGAGAGAGAGAATATCACAAGGGGTACCAGGAAAACGACTCCTAAAGATTCAGTGCTTTTGCCTTGTTTTGTAAATGGCTAATATTAGGAAAACACACACTATTCACTGTCTATTTCCTAGTGTTTATTACTTAGTCAAGATGAATTGATAATACTCCAATGATATGAAAATGGGGCCCAAGGCCATTGAATATGACATTGAATTAAGCTTTGGAAGTATTCCTAGCAACACGTTTAATTAACTAGGATACTTAGTTTATATTAAATCTACATCAACTGATATTAAAAACATATATATTGAGGCTTAACAGCTTCAGGAGGGCTCAGAGTATGATTGTGGTGTTATTCAGTTTCAATATACAGGTTCATTGAATCTCTCTAAATTGAGCATTGGGGACTGGAACATTAACACTGATTTGGAAAGCAAAGTGGGGAAAATTAAATTCTTGTGTAACAATGTTTATATTTCTATGCAATGTTTGTAATTTGCTATAAAAAGATTTTGGGTGACTTTGCTTTATTGATTGTATATTCTTCTTTCTACCTCAAAATATTTGGGCCTCACTTGTTTGAGTACAACAACAGTGATTTTATCACTATGTACTGTGACTGTCCCCATTTATAGAAGGAAATCTTGACCTTCTGGCAAAGTTTAGCTCAATGTCCATGATCTTCACCAAGCTACCCTTTGTTTGACCTGAGCTTGGAGGAAGCAAAATAGACCAGGATATGGAAGCAATTTATTCCTGCCTAACTGAGATAAGGAAGGCATTAATAGTGGGTTTTGAGAGATAACCATGACAGGGGAGATGATAGTAGGTGCAGAGAAATGTCAATAGAAGGTTCACTTAAAGTTTCATCTAACAAATATGATAGATTACAGTGTCTGTAATCTGATTCATAAGGTTCAAATTTTATAGTATAAACCCTCTTACAACAGAATTGTTCAATATTTTGCTTAACCGTATAAGTTTAGGTATCTTGTCATATTCATATGTTGTCATCAACTGTTCATTAATAGTTTCTTGTGTCTTAGTTTTGTTGTCCATAAAACATTATAAAATTCCAAATGACTGACTTACAGAACGGAGAGGAGCTGATGAAAAAGGAAACCTCAGCCACCAAATTCCTTCCTAAGCTTCATGCTCCTTTGCCAGGAATCTGTTGATTTGCCCCATGAGAATTTCCATGGACTTCCCACCTCACAATATGGGCCTCCACAGTAGCTACAGGAGTCTCATTCTTCAGCCCATGCTGGTTATAAGGCCCCACTTCTTGGTCTGTACCCACATGCCTGAACCTGAGAATGTCAAAATACTTGGATTTAGCAAAGACCTGACACCCTTCTCTACACTCACTCCATCAATACCCCTCTCTGACTCTCCCCATAGATGCCTGGAGGACATTTTCCTAGACCTGGACCATTCTTAAGACTCTGACAAGCTACAATTATTTTTAAAAACAACAACAGTAGTTGTGGGATTTTTCTGCTGATTATAAAAGACAAAAAAAAATTGTGTCAATAAATTCCTATGAACCTCAAGACCTACCTGCATTCATTTTCCTGTGTGATGCTGCCACTTCCCTACATAGGAATTGGTTTTGAGTCAGTAGACTCTGGATGGGATCATTCAGCTATGTGCAGGCTTGGCTGCTTCACCAACATATTCAAATATGTAAGCATCTTTTTGCTCGTCTGTCAATCAGAAGAGAGGACCTGGGCACACTTATATTTCTTTATTTCTCCTTTTATAAAAATAGAATTAGTCAATACTTTGGATTTAGAGTAATTTGAGTGTGATGTCAGAAGAGCAGAGAAGGGAAAGCAGTCAAAAAAGGAGGAATACTAAAGGCATTGAACAAAAAAAAAATGACATCCTAACAAATAAGACAAATGTGCCCAATGTGGGATTTTGAGAGGTTCCTCTCCATTTTAAAATCTGGTTTTAGCCAAGACTCATCTCTGTTGTTTATGTCTTCAACTTGATGCTTTTTTTTTTTAACCTTTGGATAAAAATCAAAATAGCCACCTTATCAAGTGGAGTCATAATTTTACCTTTCAGCTCTGGTTTTATGATGCAAAGCTCAGCAAAAAGTGTTGCCCTCAATCTTTGTCCCTGAAACAGGCTTTAGAACTGAGCACTGGAGTTGAGGCAATACCTGACAGAAAGGTGAGATCACTGAGAGTGGGGTAGGTTCATGGATGGGGACAGCCCACAGGAAAAGCTGCAGGAGCACGTAGAGAATGTCTCTCTCTTTCTCTGCCCACCTTTCCTTTTCACACTCCAAAATATATTACACTGTCGCTTGACCTTCAGATGCTCACAGTTCTGACAAAATGGGAAGCTCCGGGCAGCATGTGCTGTTTGCATCCTGACAGGATTTCATGCTGGAAGGGTAGTCATTTTACTCTTGGTGGCTGGCTAATAATCCCATCTTATGGGTTGCTAGAAGCAGAGCTTCCACTTCTGCCATCTCTCACTAAAAAGGACCTTGAGACTTCACACACAAAATAGCTGATTCATATATGACAGGCACAAATATCTCTTTTCTCTCCTCTCAATTAATGTAATTTCCTAGGCATGCACATTCATACAAGCAATGTCAACCCAAAGATGGAGATAGAAAGTTCCCATCAAAAGAGATGTATTTAATTTTCTGTGCTCATTTTAACACCCACTCATTGGAACTAGGAAAAGTCAATTAAAAGACAAATCCCTTTTATAAAGTGAAAGAACCTGACCTGGAATTTGGCTAGATGGTGCACTACAGTACCCTGTATATGCCATGTCATTTCAGGCTTCTGTGTGTTGTTCTTTCTGTAAGGCTCTCCCACCTTTAGCCACCCAGTGAAAGGATAAGCACCTACATGTCTCGTAGGTCACCAAGTCTGAGAGCACAAAAAGGCTCACACACTAGTAACTGGGCAGGAGTTTATGTCTGGCCAGAAGCTATCACTGTACCTCTTAACCCCATCCTCTAATGTTCCAGGTGAGGTCTGACTGAATTTTCAGTTTCTGCAGAAATACTATTGTCCACTTCTGATAGGAAAATATCCCTCTGTGGGTGTTGGCTGGCAAGGTCCCTAGGCACTGACTAGTCTGCAGAGCATTAGTGCCTATAAAAGATCTTGTGTTGCCAAGACTGGTTTGGCTCAGTGGATAGAGCGTCGGCCTGCGGACTGAAGGGTCCCGGGTTCGATTCCGGTTGGGGGCATGTGCCTTGCTTGCAGGCACAGCTCCAGTGGGGGCGTGCAGGAGGCAGCTGGTCGATGTCTCTCTCTCATCGATGTTTCTGACTTTCTATCCCTCTCCCTTCGTCTTTGTAAAAAATCAATAAAATATATTAAAAAAAAAAAGATCTTGTGGTCCCTTCTGTGCTGGCACAAAGTCCTCTCTCTCTGTTTCTCCTTCACTCTTACTTCCCTCTGGATGATGTCCTCACTATGGAGCTGCTCTGAGACTATTGAAAAGTTGCCCCTGGTAGCCACCAAAACCCCTTTAAGACCAACCCCTGAATTCCTTTCTCTAGGTCCCATGAACTGAGCTCCTCTCTCCTCTATAGCTTTGATTAAGGTAGATACTTACTGTTTGCCTATAGGTGTGACCATGAGGTTTAGAAAATAGTATTATTCGTTCTCGTGTATATCCAATGGACTGCCTCACATTTCCATTTGGGTATCTAACAGAACTCTCAGAGGTAACATGCACAACATTGAACTCCTGACTTTCTTCCCAAATGTTGCTCCATTCAGTAAGTGAAGGCCCTCTTCTCCAGCTGCTCAGGCCAACAGCTCTAGAGCCAGCCCTGACTCTTGTTATTCTTTCATAACCCATGTTCAATACAAGGAAAATTACCATCAGCTCAATCTTTAAAATACTAATAGAATGTGACCACCTCTCAAGGCCTTCACCACAATCACCTAGCCCAAGTCATCACCATCTTTTGCCTGGGCTATTTCACTAGCTTTTTAAAATGGACCCTATAACACTTGCCCCTGAACTCTATAATCCACGGTGCAAGCTGTAGAGAGTCAGATGACAGTCCTCAAATAACTGTGTGCCTGTCCTACTCTCCAGAACTTGTGAATGTGTCCTCATGTGGAGTAAGAGATAAATTTAAGCTAATGATCTAGAAATGAAAAATCCTAGATTATCAGGAGTGCCCTACATCCAATGAGAAGTGTTTTGGTTTTTTTGTTTGTTTTTGTTTTTTGTTTTTGTTTTTTATTCAAGTTACCCAGAGGAGAGACCTAGGGAGAAGAAATGGTGATGTGAAGACTGAAGCAGAGATTTAAGTGCCACAACCACAAAAAGTCAATAGCCATCAGAATCCAAAAGACGAAATGATAATCCTAGAGTCTTCAGAGGAAGTGCAGCTCTGATTACACCTTGACATCAGACTTCTGACCTCAAGAGCTAAGAGAATACCTTTCTGTTTTTAGCCACCAACTCTATGGATTTTGTTTTGATACCACTAAAGAAACAAACACATGGCAGTGTCAGGCCATGTATGCTCTGCCAATGTCCTCTATCCCAACCTTAAAGGTGTTTTTCATCAAGCTTCTTTTTCAGGAGGTTGAGAAAAATTCATTCTTTAAGAGAGCCCAGTAATCACTATATACCAGTGACAGGTGCTTTCCACCCTCTTCCACAGGCAGCATCAGCAGTGGCATGGGTACCAGCTGCATACCAGCTATTCAAAGAGCAGGCCAACCATGGCAGCCAGAGAGTGACAAGACCAGCCTCAGATGTTTCAGAGGCAATGCCAGCAGAACAGACAAGTAAGTGGCAGGGCAAAGGTCATTAGTGTGGCAGCAGGATAAAAGCAGCAGGCTTTGCTCCAGTGATTCTGCTGGTGACACTCATGTCGTTGCATATGCTTCTTGAAGATGTTTCCTCGGGTTGTGAAGACCAGGAAATTAGGGGAACCAGGGATTCTGCATGCACAAAGCCCTTTATTTTGAACTGAACAATAACTCAGGAAAGATGGTAAAAAAGCTTTTTGTTTGTTTGTTTGTTTATTTTGGTTTATTTTTGTCTCAAACTTATTTCTTTAAGGTTTTTCAAGGCCTTATTTTTTAACGGGAAAAAAATAACCAAATAGCTTGAGATACTCAGATTCAAGCTACCATTTGGTTGTGCTGTTGTTCCGGGTCAATTAAAAACTTAATACTAAAACTGAAATAGCCTACTTAAGCATATTTTTGATATTTAGCCGAAATCCTAAATTTCCACTTGGAAAGGATAACACTGACTTTCATAGACAATGATATAGGATGTATATGTTGTGGCCCAATCAGGAGACTTTTTGTTGTGAATCTGATTGCACAATTTTCCTTATTAATCTAAAGGTGAAAATGCATTCAGAAGAAAATATTTAAAAAAAAAACATCAACTGTAAATGATGTGCAACTTTTAGCAGAGACTACCATCAAATATACCTGTATATTGCTCATTTTTAAACCTCTGAGCAGGGAATGGGGGGAAGAAGGGCAGGAAATTACCATGTTGAAATTATTCTATGTTTTAGTCTTAGTGCATAGGAGCCTTGCATTTCATGTCATTAGTTTACTTAATCCTCACCACAATCTACATGGTTGGTTACCTATTACTTGTTTTACAGATAAAACACACACACACACACACACACACACACACACACACATACACACACAAAACAAAACAAAACAGAAATAGGTTCAATATCTTACTCAAAGTCACATAGTTTATAAACGAGTAGAAACATTTTGAAATAAGCTGCAATCACATATAACTTCCCTTCAGCTTGGGTGCAGATGGACCTTCTATGGAACACCAAGGGAAATATGGGTTTCTTCTAAGGAGTCTTATTTAATTTGTCTGTATATGAAGCACTTTTTCACAGATGGGGTGACCTGTCATTATTACTGAGCAAACAGCAGCAGCATCTACTCCTGGAGAAATGTCTGTGGGAGCTGAGAATGTGTCAGCTTCCTTCCTTAATACGGTTCCCAACAGGGTTCTTCATCAACCTGCCAATAAAACCACTTATGGAGATCCCTGCTGTTTTAGAAATGAAACCTGTTTGATTACTTCTTTGTCCGGGACATTTTGGTCATTTGCATTCCTGGAAGTTTGATTGTGAAATCTGAGACCTCCCTCTCATCAATTGTGCCTTAATATGGGCTTTTCCTGATGCTTGCATTTACTCATATATTAACTCATTCAATACTTGTGACAATTCTAAGGCACATATGAGTATTTTCACTTTTCAGGTTAGTAAACTGAAATCCAGAGAATTTCAGTAATTTTCACAGAATGTCACAAATAATAAAGAGTAGAGATAAGACTTGAGCTCATGTCTTTGATCTTCATTATGGTCTCCTTCCCTGTACTTATCCATAAAATTCCTAGGGCCTTCAAATATTATAGCAATATTGGAACCCAAGCACAGTGTTCTGTGGAGGAACCTACATGCTATCCAAGAGGAAGTTGAGGAGGACACACATCTTATGGGGCCAAGTTTAGTGCTCAACCTTGCAACCTATTCATTCCCTCACAATACTTGAGCCTGTTTTTACTCACTGCCAAATTAAATAACTCTAAAACTGAGTAATCCCAATTATTTTCTATAGTTTCCCAACAGAAACCTGTACTGGCAGTGCAATAGAAGTTCAAATGTTTTCTTTTGACTTTTCATCAGAATATGTCCAGTACCCTTGGGATAGAGAATCCTGTCTCACACTCCTTAAACCTGGAGATCATCTATCTGCCTTCATACTTTCCTGCTTCATACTTCCCTAAATGTATTAGATCCTTTATATGTTTTTATATATTAAGCCCATCTTATCAATAAGGACTGAGAATCCCTAGAGAATATGCTAAGGACTCATTGTTCCACCTCTCTGTTGAAAAGTAGCTTCTCCATGAAATGCCAAATCCTACAGCTCGGAGGCTGAATAGTACAGCACTTAAAAAAGACTTCCAGCTGGTTACATTTAAGGGGCTGGAAAAAAGGCCATTCCCAGAATATCTACTGGCCTGAGGCTGTGATATATTTTTGCTTGATATTGAATTGGGAACATTTCACTTGTTCTCTATTCCTGCCCCATGGGATTTGTCCTTGTGGAAGCTGGCATGTAAGCATGAAAGTGTCCATGGCCGCAGTGCCCTGCCATAATGATTCCGCCAAACTATCATTTGTTCCTTATCATGGCCAGACAGGGAAGGCCTCCTGCTCAGACTCCCTGTCTGAGGATAAACATACAAGACCAAAGGCTGTTTTTCTACATGATTCTATGATCACAAACTCTTTCCCCAGAAAGAGTTGCAGGAATGGAAAAGAACCATCCCACCAGGGCAGAGGAGAGCAGATTTGACGGTCTCTTCAATATCTCTTTAGGATTTGTCACCTCCGACCACCCACAGCTGCAGCCTTTCTCAGCTCCCTCACATGGCTCTGAATCCCTTGGTTCCTTCTCCTCCACTTTCTCCTTTTTGTATCCTCACCTGAGGGTTATTTTTATTGATTTTTAGAGAGTTAGGAAGGGAGTGAGAGAGAGCAAGGAAGAAACATGGATGTGAGAAAGAAACATGGATAGGTTTCCTCCTGTATGCTTCCAGACTGGGGATCTAACCAGAAACCAAGATATGTGTCTTGATCAGGCAGAAATCAAACCCACAAACTTTTGGTATATGGAACATGCTCTAACAGTAGAGTCTAACCAACCAAGCCACCCAGACACAGCTCCTCCTTCTTTTTATGACTTTGAAGTTAGAAATTTTTGACTTTCAGGATTTTAATCTCTGCTTATTTTTAAAAATCTCCTTTTCTCAAAAAATTATTGAGATAGAAATAGTTCTTTCTCCTCTCCCAATATAGCTGCTTTTGACCAGTGTCTTATTTTATAAAAGATAATAAGAACTGAAATGATTTGTGATGCAAAATTTTGCTATTAGTGCTTCCTACTGACCCATTTGTCTGTGCGTATCTGACCCTTATTTTAGCAGTGACCATAATGATGTGTTTATCTATGGTGATAAATCCAAAGTCTGGATGTCTAATTCTGACCACCTTTGTCAGCTTCAAAATCTTACGTTGTACCATTTTCCTAACATGTCGAGTTGTATATCATGCTCTTATTATTAACCATCACAACAGGAAGTTCCAAGAAAACATCCAGTGAATTGATTCTGATACCAACAAAGACTGATAACAGCCAAGAAAGAAAGGTAAGTTAAGAACACACATTTCTTACTCTGAGGGCTAATGTAAACTCCAGTCACTTCAAACTGGTGTCCATAGTAAAGGGGCCCATGTAGTTAGGGACAGAGGATTAAGTGGCAGGAGTTCTTAGTATCAAGAAGATACCAAATACCCTGGCTGATGTTGCTCAGTGATAAAAGCATCCACCTGCACACCAAAGATTTGCAAGTTTGATTCCTGGTCAAGGACACATACCTGGGTTTCAAGCTCCATCTCTGGCCCCAGTCAGGGAGCATGTGAGAGGCAACTAATCCATGTCTTTCTCTAACCTCTCTCTCTCTCTCTCTCTCTCTCTCTCTCTCTCTCTCTCTCTCTCTCTCTCTCTTCTTCTTCTTCTTTTACTCCCTACACTCTCTCCCTTCCACTGACTCTAAAAATCAATACAAAAAAAATATCCTCAGGGAGGATTAACACAAATACATACATACATACATACATACATACATACATACATACATATATACATACATACTAGAAGGACAAATTAAGGTGGGAAGTCCAGATGAAAAAGAATAAGCCAGAAGCAATATGTGAACATGGGATGAAGGGCAGCAGGAACTTGACCAAGGGTCACTGAAGTTAACTTGGTCTCAAAAATAAGTTCTAGACCCAATACAGACCTGGAATAAGAACACCAGACTCTGATTCTAGGTGATCTGGCCTCTTAAATAGACTGAGTGGTGGAGGCTGTAGATAGAGGCCATGAGACCAACAGACAATGGTTAAGCCTGCTCACTGGAAAGAGCTCCTGCTGAGCTTAACGTTTGAGTTCTCAGCAGTGCAGGAACTGGGAACACCTGAGTCTGCAAGTGGTTTTTGTGCCGTCACCAAGCAGGACAAGTCAGGGCATAGGTAGGCAGTGAGCAATGGAAGCACCATTGCTTGAACTGAAATCCTTTCCCAAATGAGATTCCCATAGTGATAAATCTCTACTGCCATTTTCTCAGACAACTCAACTGGAAGGTTTGTTAAGTTTGACTTTCCATTCTTCCCTTCCTTATTCCTAAGCTGTCATTAAGTCCTAATCATTATGCCTCCATGTTATTGATTAGTACCTTTTCTATCTCCCTTAAGTCTTTTTGCAGCCATGCTAGCTAAACTCCTGTTGTTTCAACTGATCTATAATTCCCTTAACAGTTTCTCTTCCTTCAGGTTCTTTCTCATCAATCCAGCCTGTATAGTACAGATTAATTTTCTTAAAATATAAAAATCTATATATATATATTTTATCATACCACTGCTTTTTTAAACAATCCTCAAGGACTTTGCATTATCTATAGAATAAAGTCCAAATTCTTGAACTCACATTTCAAGCCATTCCATGATCTAGTCCCCACTAATTTTTCTAGCCTGATCTCTCACTCAGTCTTAACCAAACTATTTCCATTGAGACTGGTCTGTCCACAATAAGTTAGTCCTGATAATTTTCAACCTACAACTTCTTCCCATGCTGTGCCCATTGCTCCAGCAGTGTTTCCTACCTGTGCTCTTCTTCATCATACTCCCATCAACCTGACCTCACCAACTTCCATTTACCATCCCAGACCACAAGGAGCTTTCCTAGCATTTACTGCTTATTCCTCTATTTTGGTACTTTTTATATACACTACTCTAGTTAGTTAATATTCCATGTTTTTCATACTGTATTCTGGAAGCTGAACATCAATGGGGATACTATTTTACCAGGCCACCTACCTCCACAAATGGTGTATAATAATATTCTCTCAATTCAAAAATGTTCTTCTTAATACTGATGTCTGCCAACAGTTATGGCTGCTATTACACTGAATACATACAATGCATTAATCAGTTCTATTTTTCTTATACACAGGACATACTTGGAGCTGCATTCCTTCTGGTGGGGATGAATTTGTGTGGATGCATTTTACACAGTTTCATGAGGTTTTCCCTGTGACTAATAAAGTGACTTTGTCAGATAGCCTCCCAAGGTCATAACTTATCAAAAGGGGTTTTAATTTCTATAGAGATAACAAAACACAATGGACTTTGAACTTGCAACTTTGACCTATTTAACAGAATGCACTAACAATCAGGGGCATAAGCATCCTACTTCAGTTTGGTACAGTTATTTTTAATATAAATCAGTCCAATAGATTGTAATGAACTCATGTTTGGGGCATTCAAGCCTATAGATACACATCTCTCTTTCTACCCCAATCCTCCTAAGAGTTTGATCCCCAAATTTATATAGATAATTGAGATATACTCGGTTAGGGTACAGGGCTAATATTAGGCCCTGAATACCAAAGTGTGGTTAAGTCTTTTTTGAGGTAGGGCAATAAGTAACATATTTTTTCTCTGTCTTAGGTCTGAACAAATTAGGCAGTTAGTCAAAGGGAGATAACTGCCAACTATCACCCTTTTTACTGATAAAGTCTAGATGGAAAGATATGACTTCCATATGTAAGGATTTAATTTTCCCAATATTTTAGCTTGAATCAGGCCAACTTATACATCTGGCAATGACCATGCTGGGCCAGGGTAGCCACACCCACTGCCCTGGGAGGGCATCCTTAAAAGGCAATAGCTGATGGAATACAGGAGGAGACAAAAAGAGCAAGGTAACTGATTCTTCCCAAAGTTTCAAGTCAGATCAGTCACTCTATCTTCCCAGAAGCAGAGATGTGAAGGAGCAGGAAAAATCCAGGAACATTATACTCCCTAAGTTTTCCCACGTGGAAGGGAACATTAGTTATGGGGAAGAGACACCACACTTCACATCAAGGGATATCCTTGTGCCAGCCCTGAACTGGCCACAATAAGATTCAGAATACTTCTTAGTTACTTTTTCCTCATCTTCCCAGCAATGTTACTCACCTAATCAAGGAGGAAGCAACATTCAATCTTGGACTAGAGTTCTAAAGAGAACATATGTTCTGAATTCCAAAATGGGGACTAGACAAAACATGAATGATACAACTGTTCCATTCTAATTTCTGGAAAACAGCTTAAGCAAACACTGGAAGTAGCTCAATGACATAGTTTAGAATTTGAATTCTGCACTCACATATGCAAAGCAGCAGAGGCTTGGAGGGCACTAATTTAAAGGGTGGACTCATACTAACTTGCTGTATCAATTCCAGGGTGTGACTTGGCACTAGATAAGAACTTTAATTTTATCATCTAAAGGCTAAAGTTTCCTAAATTAGTTATAATAAGTAAGAAATAGAGTATGGATAACTATTTATTTATTTTTAATTATCTATATGGTCATATATCCTGACACAAATGTGGACTTTTTATTCTTAGAGATTGAGTCCCTTTAAAGTGCCAAAAATTGTGCTGGAGGATATATCTATATTAATTCACTTAATCTATATAAGAAAACTCATGGAAAATAGGAACAATTTCCAACTAGCATCATTAAGGAATTCCCTCAAGGTCACAGAGCTAGCATGTGCTGGAGTAAAGACTTAGCAAAGGTCATACTGGTTCCCAAACCTGCTTTTTCCCACTAGGTTAGGCTCCAACCTCTAGAATATATGAGAGAGGGGTTGGCTATTCGAGTCCCACCTTGTTTTTAATCTAATGAATCAACCAGGTCTGGTCACTTCCTGTTGAAATCCAATTTCTTTCTGTGTAAAATGCCTGCATCACTGGACTGTGGTGAGGAATAAGAGAGGCTATTTATGTGAAACTATGATTGAAATTGTAGAGAAGCCGAGGATTAGAAGAGATTCTAGTAATTTCCTTTATTTCTTGATCCATACCTTAGGGGATTTGGTCTGCATGGCAAAGTCACCAGGGTCTGACCTTAGTTCTCTATTGGACCTTATCACCTCTCTCCTATTTGTTCTTTACTTCTAGCTCTGCGTGCCCTGCCCTTCTCATTTTATCTATTTCTGCTCTTGGTGTTGGCAAAGGAGGTAGGGATAGACGTGGCAATTGACAAATGTTTGACAGAGGTAGTGAGTGAGAGCAAAGATTCGGTATAAACAAATGACTTTAACTTTGCTGTGGCAAGCAGGTGATGTGGGCAGTGGGAGATCAGATTGGGAAATAACTCAGGGAGATATGACACCCAGGGTAATGAATCCATTGTCCTTATATGGATAAATCAAATGTAAAATTGCTCTTGCCTTGGGTATTGGTCAAGTTACTCCTACACTTGCCTTTCTCTTGGCTTGTGGATGCATTTTCTTGGATTAATTTCTTTTCCAGTGGGGTCTTAAATAACATGTTTCTGATCCTAAAAGCCCAGGAGAGAAAGAATTCATTTTGAAAGAAAAAGAACCCATGCAATAATAAATATAAAATGCCAGGATTTCAACAACAAAATGCCTACTGAATAGCACTAGGGAAGCAATGCCATCTAGGGAAACTGGAAATTCCCCTGAGAGGAGGCCAAGGACCTGAATGTGAAGCAAGAGGGACCATGAGGCAGGTGGCATGGGACTTCCCAGCAGGACAGGCTCAACAGAAAAGAAAAGGCTATGGGTTGAAAACCTTAAAATCACAGGGTCCCTAAAGAGCTGAGCTTGAGTTTCCTGCCTGCTTAGTGGCATGAAAGTTGTAAGCCTACATTAAACTGATTTTTTAATTTAAAAAAATACAATATTCTTTGCACACCTGAGTTTGAGAAGTGAGATTCCTACCCACTACATGATCAAATAGAAAAATCAAAAGTCTCACAATGATTTTAAAATGGAAATGAACTTATATGAATATAGTTGTATTTCCCAATATGAAAAGAAAATCAATTTTTATGTAAATGAAGGCAGGGATAAAAAAAAATTGCTTTAAGACTGAAAACTTCCAAATATGGTTGTAAACAAGGTAGGTGTTGAGGGTGGCAGCTGGGATTTTTTCCAGGAGGTTTAGCTTGATTCGATTTTGCCCAGTTACTGGGTTCACCCTGTTTTCTCAACCCTGTGGTCAGGCTGCATAATGAAGCAAAAAAGGTCTCTGGAGTGGCAGCAAAGTGAGCTTGGGTCTATGAGCGGCTCTAGCCCAAGGACCAGCAAGACATGGTTTAGGTTAATTCTCTTCCAGCAACTATACCTCAAGGGGACTACAGAAGCAGGCCACCCCAGTGGGAGGAATATTTCTTCACTGGTGTTGTTTAGAATTACTGGTGCATGGGTAATAATGAGCTGACTGGCCGCTATTCCACTTTTATTGTTTGCAAGTTATTTCCAGATAATGTACTTTGTTACTGCCCACCCCTGGAGAGGGAGGATCAGAGCATTCACTATATCCCCTCTCTATCCAGCACCTGCTGGGTAGTGTTTTTCAGTTCCTCAAATCTGCAATTTTTCTTTTTCTCATCAACATTTAAAGGTTTATCTGTTTCTCCCCCATTTCCCTGCTGGACTGGGAATGATAACAAACCAGGACTGTGTTGGGTTACCAGCAAACACATGATCTTGCAAATTGGCAGGAGAGGGGCATGCTTTAGCCTGCCAAATGGTGAGTGTTATTGAAAGATGTAAAATACTCCATGACTTTGATAATCTGGAGAAATGGCTTGACAGGAGCTCCAATTGCCAGCCAAACAGAGAAAGTGACAGCTGATCCATTAGCTTCCTTAGTTTCCAGGCATGAAGGCTCTTGTTGGTCCCCTGTGGCTTATTCAGAATCTGGCCTGAAGTATTAATTTGCAACTTCCTAAGAGCACTGTGAACTTGGATAAATATCAATAAATACAAGTCAACTTGTTTTGAAAATGCTCTTTTCCTTATTTTGTTGGTTTCCCTCCGATGGGTATAGTATTTCCTAAGAGCTCTGATGGCTGTATCTTTCATTTCTCATGCAAGACATTTCCTCGCCCTGTGGCCATGACAACCCTGAGTGCTTAGGGGCAGCACACTTAAGCCTGAGCAGGGGAGGCTATGGAGAATAGGACTGAACTAGTCCAAGGACAGAAAACCTCAGAAGTGAGCAAGCTCATGTCAGCTACAACCACCATTCACCATTCCTCTGGGCTACCCCTGACCTTGGAAATGATTTTCTCAGGGCTCATTGTTTAGAGAGGGAAAAGAAAGAAAGAAAGAATATTTGACTTGAAGTGGTAAACACAAACAATATACTGATGATATATTGTAGAAGTGTGTACCTGAAACCTCCATAATTTTATTAATCATGTCACCCCAATGAATCAATAAAAAATAAATTAAAAACAAAAGAAGAATAAGAAAAAAAAATCAAAATCCAAACTCAATTCTCTAACCTCCAATCTAGCTGTTCTTTTCTTTATCTCTTTTCATCTCTTGCATATTTCAACATTTTTGGTTTGAGAGAGGGGATTCAGACACATTCTGGGTAAGATTCAATTCAACCATTTCTTCTCTACTTCAAAGTCATTCCATTTTTGCTCAGTCTTGAAGGCACCATCCCTTCAGTCACTCACTGTCTTAGAATCATATCAGGTTTTCAAACACCTCTGGGCAGTGACCTCAGAGCCCATGGCAAATAGTTACCCATTTGAAGAAGTTAGACATCATTGCTGAGCCTGTGATATTGGGAGTCACAATGGACCTGGAGGATGGAGAATTAGGGGGTAATGAAAGAAAGGAGAAGAGAAGATGAAGGGACCCACTTAGGGAGAAACACTCCATCTCATCTTAGAAAATAAGCCTGAGCTACCATGAGGTCTTGGAATACCAAAAATTTCTGTGGATTTGGGCTGATAAAGAACTTATTGAGCAAGAAAATTATTAATATCCTCAGGATACTGAACTTTAGAGAACAAACAGTTGTTTTGGGCAAGTCTTTACAAGCAAAGAATCTTTAAACAAGATAGCATCTATATTCAGCATTTTTTTATTGACCTGCCTTGAGGTGCCAGGCACCAGGTAGGGAAAAGTGTTGAACAAGATGGACAAGGTCCCTGCTCACATGGAGCTTACACTCTAGTGCAGAAGACAGTTCTACAGGCCATTAACTACAAGTATGACACACAGTACAAAACAGAAACTACAAAAGTCTTTGGTAGCGCACATTGTTGAAGAGCATCTTGACCTTGTTAGAAAAATCAAGAAAAAGTGAAAGCACAAGGTAGAGGAGCAAAGGATCTAAATACCAGCAAAGTAGATACCCTATTGCTGCCAGAGGCCAGGCTTGCCTGGGCCAATAGCTGGCCTGTCCAAATTAGGGTACTACTTTCATTGTGTATAACTTCAACCTGAGATACCTCTGTTGATATCCATACATTCCCATTTACAAGAAGCACCTGCATCCAATTCAACCCAGAGCAGTACCGGTTCTCACAAGATCATCTCAATGTTAGAGGCTACAAGAAACCAACAACCTACAAACTAATTTTTCAAAAAAGAAAAAAAATCAATGTAAGCCAAGTTTGCCGTATTGCATTGTTTCAAACAAAGTTTTCCATTAATCCATGGCAGATGATTAAGGAAGGACAGAATCATAGAAAGTCAGAGTTCAAGGGGTCTTTAGGCAGAATTTAACCCAGCAGTTCTCCCCTGGTTCAGAATGTCAGGCAAAGATATTCCCCAAGTGAAGAGGAAGTCTTAAAGCTGTCAGTGTGAATTATTCAATATGGTTGGATTTCCTACTAATTCTTAGTTACCATCACCCCATTCCCTAACCCTTGCACTAGGGAAATCAGGATACACAGGAGCAGGAAATGCAGATTTGTGGGTGCATCACTATGAAGGATCCCAGTAGCCTAAGAGCCTGTGAAAATACTCCCAAAACCCAAAATAAAGGAGGAAAGCCTGTGAAGAGAGAAGGGTGGAAAAAAAAAAACATAGGGCAGAAGGCAGCAGGGCTGTAAACAAATATTGTTTCTAAAACCCCCACGACTACCAAAATCCACAAATTCTTAAGTCTCATACAAAATGTCATAGGTTTTGCATATAACCTAGGCACATGCTTCTATGTACATTAAATCATCTCTCATCCTATCTAATAAAAGAGAAACATACCACTGCTACATCTACAAGCCACGCCCACCAACTAATCAGGAGCAAATATGCAAATTAACCCAACAAATAAGGCAGCAGCCACAGAGCTAGAGCCAGCCAGAGGCTTGGGTTGCCCCCTGCGATGGAGGAAGCCAAGCTTCCAGCCTGGCCTGGCAGGCACTGGCTTCCACTCAAGGCTACAAAGTTTCAATTATAGGAGATAAATAAATCCCAGATACCAGGGACTCTGCTTGGATCTCCAGGAGGTGTGGCCACCCTGCAAACCACCACAGGCCCCTCACCTAGGCCACCTGCACCCCAAGGGAACCCCCATCCTGATCTGGGATCTTTCAGAGCAAAACAGCTGGCCCCCACCCATGCACCAAGCCTCTATCCTATCTAATAAAAGAATAATGTGCAAATTGACCATCACTTCATCACACAAGATGGCTGCCCCCATGTGGTCAAAGATGACTGCTCCCATGTGGATACAAGATGGCTGCCACAAGATGGCTTGCAGGGGAGAGCAGTTGGGAAGGACCAGGCCTGTAAGAGAGGGCAAGTGGGGGCAATCAAATCTTCAGGGGAGGGCAGTTAGGGGTGACCAGGCCTGCAGGGGAGGGCAGTTAGGGGCAATCAGGCAGGAAGAGGAATAGTTAGGCATCAATCAGGCTGGCAGGGGAGTGGTTAGGGGCTGATTAGGCTGGCTGGCAGAAGCAGTTAGGGGCAGTCAAGAAACCAGACAGGTGAGCAGTTGGGAGCTAGCAGTCCTGGATTGTGAGAAGGATGTCCAACTGCCTGTTGGACATCCTCGATGGGTCCTAGATTGGAAAAAGTGCAGAATGGGCTTAGGGACACACCCCCTCATTCATGAATTTCATGTACCAGGCCTCTAGTTTACAATATCAAAAAAGGTACATAGTATGTAAATAGTTATAATACTGTATTATTTATGGAATAATTACCAATAAAAATCTGTACATGTTCAGCAAAGATACAACCATCATAGACCCATTAACACACTAAACATCAGCAACAACATAGCATTGTTTTCTAATATTTTTGATTCATGGTTCATTAAACTCATGAATATGGATTCTTTGCATAGTTTGCCTAAGGGTCCTATAATGTCTGAATTATCTCAAAAGTTCTACTCTGGTCAGTGATTTAAGGGAGGAAGTCAGGAAATTATGGTCCACAGACCAAACCTGTTTCACCAACTTTTTTGTACAACTTATAAAGTTTTTACATTTTTAAAGGTTGAAAAATATCATAGTGTATCATGATATGTGAAAATGATATGGAATTCACATTTCAGTCTTCATAAATAAAGTTTTATTGAGCACAGCCACACTCACTTATGTATTGAATGTCACTTTTTTTGTGTGTGCTGTAACAGCAGAACTAAGGAGTTGCCAAGAGATCCAATGAGCCTTGCATTATATTTACTATCTGGCTCTTTATAGAAAAAAGTTTTCTGGCCTCTGATATAGGGGTTGAAAGTAAGAGAAAAACTACAATGGGACAATTTGTCTCCACCTCTCTGAGTCTGGGGTCTCCCTAGCAGATCCTTCATGTTCAAGTCTGTGTGTCTTCTTTCATGTCACCAATATCAACCTCTGTTCTACATGTTCCTTCCAACTGACATGAGTTGGTGACATCAGATTTTACAAAACAGAAAAGAAGGCTGCCCTAATGCTTATAGAAAGATTAGGCACTTCATCTCAGAATAAGGAAACAGCCCAACCTTTGCAGGAGAAAGTCCTAGCAGGCCAATGAATTTGGGTAGACCAATTGACTAATTAACTCCACTTCATCTCCAGTTCTGACTTCCTCACCAATCCTTAAATCATCCACAAACTTCTAGATTAGGACTCCCATAACACATGGTTTAGATGACATCAAGTAGAATTGGATGAGCATGGGACTGGGAAAAAAAGATACACATTGATAATAACTCTCTCTGTGTCCTTGAAAAATAAAACCTGCAATTATAATTGTTATTCTTTGTTGAATGACCACTAGGTCATTCCTTATCCCATAAGAACCCTGTAAAAAAAGTATCAGAAATCTTCTTTTAAAGATAAGAAAACTGAGACTGAATTATTGACTCCACTGCCCAAGGTCACTTCCCTAATAAGTGATGGAATTCAGGTTAATTCTATTCTGAGACAGCACTCTTATTATGATAAACACACACACACACACACACAAAAAAAAAAAACACAAAAAAAACACAACAAAGAAAAACACCTTGCTTCCTCTCTGCTCCTCAGTATTATTATCTACAAAATGAGAAGGTTGTATTAAATTTACTTCTCAAGATTCTGTCAGCAAAATAAATTCTGTTGATCCTGGAATCCTTAAATTTGATTTGGTCACTTAGGTAGAAAAGCATCAAGGTACGTATTTTCTGTAAGTTGAAAAAGTCTACAGAGGTTCTAGGCAAAGAACAATGACTTAGACACTGTTGGTGCCTTTATGGAAATTTTAGTCTATTTTAAACTGGGTTTCTTCCTATCTGTTGGATTAAGATTTCAGAGAATTCTCTGGAATAAATGCAATAGAAAGATGTTTATTTGAAAGCAAGTGAAAAGATTCATGAAAGAGATCATTCTAAAATTTTACTTCTCCTCACTCAAAAAGTATGGTCAGTGCTGTGTATTTTCTGAGCTTTTAATTAGGTATGATGCCAGAGAGGACTGGATCTTGCTGGGAACACAGAGAACTGGAAACAAAGAATGGAGGGGCCAAGTAGTAAATGACAAGAAAAGCAAAGGCACTAGGGCCCAGGTAGAGAGCTGGCCTTGGAGAACCAAGCCTAATTGGACACAGATGAAGACAATATCTTGCTATTATTGTTTAAAAAAGTAATATTAATGTATATATCCATTCAACAAACACTTAATTCAGCATCTACTAGGTGTCAGATACATGCCTAGGAACTGGGTAGATTGTTTTATAAAGCATGCTTCAGGGGGTGGTTGTATATTTATTTCAACTTTCAATACATATTTGTGGAATGGTTATTGTGTCTAATAAACTATAAATGACAAATGAAGAGAGGCAATTTTTTTTTATTGCAACACTTGTTTTACTCCTCTCTTCCTTTCCACTATAACTATCTTTAAAAAGTCAATTTACAGTCTCTCTGGAGATAGTAAAATTGGTGAAGGCTCTTATATTGAGCAAAATATAGAAGAAGCTTTAAGGTACAGTCACTTGGCCATGTAGACTCATTACCCTTAATGTGTGTGTCTTCCTAAGGAACCAGGAGGGCAAAGGCCACCCCTCTAATGTGAAGCTACTGTCCCTGTGGTGTCCAGGGCCTTTTCCTTCTTTCACCTTCCCCTAGCCATACCCACATTCCTCAACTAGTCTCTCTTCCTGGGAATTAGTCCCTGTTTCTGAGCGCATCCTTCCCAGAAATCAAATTCCTAGTAATGGCCAACATGGAAAATAAATAAACGAGAATGCCTTGCACCTTGAAACAATAAGAATGTACTAAAAATTTGTGAAAATAAGGATAATGGAAGAGATGCACCTTTGAAACTGCAGTTTTTCATTCTGTATCTTGCAAAAAAAATTATAGAATGTTTTAATTTTATGGAAATAAATGTAACTTTCCATGGCCATATAACTATAGAGTTATGTACATATGAATTTCACTATAAACAACACTGTCAAACAGAACCTTCTGCAATGATGAAAATGTGTTATGTCTGTAGTGGCTATTAAACACTTGAAATGTAGCTAGTCCAACTAAAGAACATATTTTTAAGTTTATTTAATTTATTTAATCTATAGCTGCATGGGGCTATTGGTTACTGTATTGATCAGTGCATGTTCAGAGAGTACACATTAGACAAACACATGCTAGGCATCAAAATTTTGGCTAAGGCTTCTAAAATTCAATATATCCTTCTGCTTGAGATATAACATGCAAATTCAAATAGGTAAAAGCCAGGGAGGTAAGAAATTTTATTCTTTTTGAAGGCAAACAATAGTACCTAATTGCTCTTTCTCCATTTAGGGATGAGTAGCAATAAAAAGAAAAAACACACACATTGTACTCAAGAACATAACTTGAGACATAAAAGGATGAACATATATTTTTCATCATCTATTCAGGAAACAAAAACATATTTTGAAATCTGTTGCTTCTTGTTGCTTGGATTCTTAATAATACTCAAGAATAGAAACAATCTATAAAGGGAAATTGAAAGATTAGTTGTTGAGACAATAAAAGGAGATGGAAAAGTAGATAGTTGGAAAGCAGAAAGAGATTTTAAAAGTTATTAGAGAAAATAAGAAAAAAATATAGATAATTGAAATGCAATCATGGAACTGCAATCTGCATCAGAAGTCTCAGAAGACAGAATCAATATTGGTGGAGAAAAAAATCAAAGGAACAATCTGGAGGATGAGTCTTCAAAACTCCACTCAAGTGCAAATAAAATGTAAAAAAATGCAGCGATGCAAACAACTAAATTTAAGATTAATCAATGGAACAGAAACAATAATCAGGCATATCAGAGAAAAACATTCATGAATATGATGACTCACCCAAGACACAGAATAACAGAGGTCATTTAAAGTCAGTAAATGACCAGTGAAAAGAAACCAAGGACCAGATTGTTATCTATACTAATAAAAGGGTAGTATGCTAATTAGACCAGGAGATCTTCTGGGAGACTTTCCAGACAAAAGGAAGTGGAAAAAGCCATGGTGGCAGGACTGAGGCAGAGGCAGTTAGGGATAATCAGGCCAGGAGGGGAGGGAAGTTGGGGGGGATCAGGCCGGCAGGCAGTGTGGTTAGGGGTGATCAGGCAGGCAGGCAGGCAAGAAGTTAGGAGCCAGCAAGGCCAGATTGTGAGAAGGATGTCCTCTGATTGGAAAGGGTGCAGGCCAGGCTGAGGGACATTCCACCCCCATGCACAGATATCGTGCATCGGGCCACTAGTATCCTAATAAAAAGTTTGCACTTTAAGTGTTGTTCAAAATACCTTCAAGTGTTTTCAGACAAACCTATCGCTCTTCCATCAAACCCAAAGAAAAGTGGATGGCCTATGAAGGAATAACAAAGGTTAATATTTCTATAAAGTACCTTCATATCACACTTGATAGTTAGCTGTGTAAGTGCATATTCTGGCCACAGAGCTTTCACTCATCTTCAATCTTTTACTGGGTATATAGAACAGAATCATTCTCAAAATAATAAGTGTTTTAAAATTAAATTTACTAAGGTAATTGAAATAGTAATATGCTTGAAAAGGTATCAATGTTTTTTTCTCATTACTGAGTATTTGATCAATAATATCAGTTTTTCCCATGTTCAAATATGAATGATAGTGCATTTTTTCACAGACTATTCAAGGCAATTACATTTTGAACCTTTCATAAAACTACATTTTTAACATTATTCAGCAATTGGTTTAAAATTGGCTATAATTTTTCATAGTTACATATTTTATGACTGTTAAACTTTTATGTCTCATGATAAAACTAGATAGAAGACTCTTAAAGTCTAACCTTTTGTTTTAATCTCACTTAGAGTCCACACTTAGTAGGACCTTAATAATCTTATCTAATAAAAGAGTAATATGCAAATTGACCATATCTCTGCTACACCCACAAGCCATGCCATCAGCCATGCCCACCAACCAAACAGAGCAAGTATGCAAATTAACCCAACCAAGATGGCAATGGCCACAGAGAGAGCAGGAGGGAGTCTTGGGTTGCCCCTGGCAATGAAGAAAGCCAAGCTTTCCACAAACCCTGGCTGGCCCAGGCCTCCACTTAAGGCAACAAAGTTTCAATGGCAGCTGCCACTGAGTGAGCATAAGACTTAGCTCCAATCCTGGCTACAAAGTTTCAATTGTAGAAGAAAAATAAATCCTAGATACCAGGGCCTCCACTTGAGTCATGGACAGGGGGCGGGCATGGCCAGCCTGCAAACCACCACAGGCCCCTCACCCAGGCCACCCTATGCCCCAAGGGAACACCCACCCTGACCCAGGACACCCTTCAGTGCAAACCAGCTGGCTTCCACCCATGCAGCAGGCATCTATCCTATCCAGTAAAAGAGTAATATGCAGATTGACCATTACTCCAACACACAAGATGACTGCCCCATGTAGTCAAAAAAATCCTGCCCACATGTGGACAGAAAATGGCCACCACAAGATGGCCAGCAGAGGAGGGGAGTTGGCAGAGACCAGGCCTGCAAGGGATAGTAGTTGGAGGTGATCAAGTCTGCAGGGGAGGGCAGTTAAGAGTGACCAGGCCGGCAGAGGAGGGCAGTTGGGGGAGAACCAGGCCAGCAGGGAGTGCAGTTAGGAGTTACCAGGCCTGCGGGAGAGGATAGTTAGGGGCAAACAGACAGGCAGGGAAGCAGTTAGGCATCAATCAGGCTGGCAGGCAGAAGTAGTTAGGAGCAATCAGGAAGTCAGGCAGATGAGCAATTGGGAGCCAGCAGTCCTGGACTGTGAGAGGGATGTCCAACTGCCCATTTAGGCCTGATCCAGGTAAGTCAGACATCCCTCAAGGACTCTCAGATTGGAGAGGGAGCAGGCTGGGTTGAAGGACACTCCCTGTGCATGAATTTCATGCACTTGGCCTCTAGTAATATTAATATACCTTGATAATCTGCATTTTCAAAGTAAGATGCACTGCAAGACATAGAATTTTGTTTATATTCAATTTTTTTCCCCATACAAATTTTCAATTTGTTAATTCTGATACTGCAACTCCTTTACATTAGTGGCAATCCCTAAGCACTTTTTAAGCTGTCTCCATGGTTTGCACAGATCCCATCTCCTGAACCTCAGAAAATGGGAGGCAGTATAGCCAGTCCTCACCTGAACAGTTTATAAAAATATAAAATGTGTGTGTGTGTGTGTGTGTGTGTATGTGTGTGTGTAGTGGGGTGGGGGACATCTGCAATACTTTCAACAGTAAAGATAAATTTTATATATGGAGAGGCTTTGCTGGGCCTCTCAACAGCCAGCTTGTCTTCCTGCCCTGCTCTCCGCATGAAGAAACCCTGTCTGCAGTGTGCAACAAGCAGAGGGATATGGATGAAGAAAGCTGGGGAGGCCTTGAGTGCCATCCCTCTGAGCCCAGACCTGGCTTTTACATGGGAATTTCTTCTTCTCAGTCCCGATGCTCAATAAGTTCTCTTTTTGATTATGTTTATTTGAAGTACTAGAAGCCTGATGCACAAAATTTGAGCAAGAGTAGACCTTTCTTTCCCTGGCTTCCGGCACTGGCTCTCCTCTGGCACCCAGGACCCAGGCCACCCTCTTAGTCCTGGCTTTGTCCAGAAGGTGGCCTGGAAGGACTTCTGGTCTAATTAGTGTATTACACTTCTATTTTTATAGATGTTTCTGCCACTGAAAAAGTCCTGACTAGAAATTCCATAAATAAGTGAAATTGAAAAAAGAGTATACATAAATTTAGATTTTTAATTTTTTTGTTAGTTTGGTTAGAAAGATGCACCTATTATTGTTGTTGTTTAATTTACTATTCATTCTACTAGCTACATAGTACTGCATTTTCATGTTATTTTATAATTGTCTGTGTGTGTGTGTATATATATATACATATATATATATATATGCATCTCTCTTGATAACCTGTTCCTGTGAAGCCAATTATTCCAATGCTATGTGGCTTAAAATGATTTTATTTTATCTCACAATGTAATGGGTCAGAAATTCAGACAAGGCTTGCTGAGCAAATCCTTTGTTCCATGTAGTATCCATGGAGGCACTTGGTAGTCTTCCACTGGCAGCTGGGCTGCTCTGGCAGTCCAGACAGTTTCACTCCCATGTTGCAACTTCAGGGGGATGATGGGAAGACTGGACTCTTCTGGGCATCTTTGTATTCCTATGTTTTGTTTTGTGTTTTTTCTTTTTTAAATCAGGAAATTGCATGGATTTTCCTTCTCCTTTGCCAGTGAGAGTGGGATTCTTGGGGTACTATTGAAATAAGAATTTTCAGTGGCTCCCACAGGAGAATGGGATGTGCTAGAAAGCTTTATTTGTGTGGAATTATATCCCCCAGTTTGCAAAGTCCAGAGTGCTCATATTTGCAGAGTCCTTCCAAGAAAAGCAGTCCAACTCTCACAGGGTGGTCCAAGGCTTTGTGAGAGAAAGCAAGTGGGAACTGCCAATCTGTGAGACCTGGACCCCAAACGGGCCTTGTATTGTGACTGGCATATTCCAGTAATTAAGCCAGCTCAGATTCAAGAAGAGAGGCAGTGTCAAAGAATCAGTGGCCTCGTTTATCCTTTGTACTTAGTTGAACAGCTTGAGAGCAAGAAATGTGCCTTATGGGTCTATACATCCCTAAGTCAAAAATCAGGCCAGAAACCTAAATAGGAAAGCTAGAGAATGGCAGTCAGAATTTGGATCTTAACATCCATGAACAGCTGTCCCAGCTTTGGACTGCCCACCTCTCAACTTTTGTTACATAAAGAACAACAACTGTGTGTTTAACATACTGTCAATTAAAAAAATCAGACTAACGTGTCTTTCTCTACATCAGATCTCAGAATGCATTTGAACAATGTTCACAGTAGGATTTTTCTTGGAGAGGGTTAAGAGGGTGAAACAATTTTGTTCTAAAGCATGCTGATTTCTAAAATTCATATTAGGGGGATTAAATACTGCTTAAATTTTTGGATCAAAAATTAAGAAAATATGGCTTTGGTTATATTCTTAGGAAAACTTAAAGGTAACCATTATAAACTTTATATTTATTTAAATTTTTAAAAATTACATAGATGTCAGAGAATATTAAGGAAACATCTGCATTCACCTCAGTTTGGTCAGCTCAGGAGATGGAGGAGTTGATGAAGAATCCTATCTAATAAAGAGGGAAAATGCTCATTGACCCTCACACCTTTGCAAAGATGGTGGCACCCACAGACAATAAGGAGGTAATATGCTCACTGGCTGCTCTACCCTCAAAGATGGCGACACCCACAGCCAATAGGGAGGGAATATGCTAATTGTCTGCCACACCTTCAAAGATAGCAGTGCCCACAGCCACAAGATGATCAGCCCCACTAGGCCCACCCAGAGGTCTGGCCACTCTGCCTCTGGAGTCCCCCAGTTCCCTCAGCCCTCCAGCCACCCAGAGCTGCTCAAGGGTTAGGTAACCAGGGCCAGCTGAGGCTTACGCTGCCAGCAGTGGCAGCATTAGGTTGCCTCCCACCCCTGAGGGCTCCTGGACTGTGAGAGGGGGCAGGCTGGCCTGAGGGGACCACCCCTCCGCCCCAAAGCATGAATTTTCATCCATCTGGCTTCTAGTTCTTATATATGTGGGGAAGGGCTACAGAAAAGATGCTTCTGCAAGCCCATGATAGCCCATTGGTTTAAAGTCATTGTGAGATGAGTAGTTCACCTGCCACACTTTTAGGATCATCACTATATACACAGTGTGCACAGAACTATTGTATCCTAGGACAAGATGCCAGATATAACGTGCACATAAGCAAGGAGGAGGAGGCTGTAGCTGATGTAGAATCTGTGGAGGATGGTTTCTTCCTCCTTTTTGTTGGAGGAAGAAACCTGGCACATTTATTGTAGGTTAAACCCTCTGATTATTGGTTAGTGATTACAAACATATTTGAGCCATGTGCATTTTTCTGGGTTTCTCTTGGGGGTGCATACAGCACTCTCAGGTCTTGACTTGGCAATGTCTCTCTTCTTTGCTTCCTAGTACACAGCTGCATGGGAGTAGGATTGTCACAAGGACCATGTTGTGGAAAAGGATGCTGGAACCTGCCAAAAAGCCTCTCTCTCTCTCATTCATTTTTAAGAGACTCTGGCCAAATTCAGTGGGCATGTGTTAGCTATGGTTTTGTTAATTACTTCTCGCCATCTACCCTCTGTATTCCATGTCTAATGGCCATCATGTTTCCAAGACGACAATCACTTCCTGCCCAGCAACAAATAGAGAGAGGTACCACTTCTGTGCCTTCAGCTTCTCATAGAAATCACATTAGCTACTTTTAGAGGAGGATTAATGAGGTCTATCTAATTTTCTTTTGCCAAAGTTACTATATTTAACAGACTTTCCTCACAGAAAGAGTACAGGGATGATGGGTAGTTTTCTGCAAATGTGCAAAGAACTAACTCATTGTTCCAGACATCCCAAAAATGATTAAAGCCTTAAGATATTAGGGTATTGCTGACTCTTATTGATGACTTGAACTGGCTTGGAATATTTCACAAAGTACCAGAGAAAACTAACATGACAAGTTATTTTTGTTTTTGCAAACAGCAGAACACATTAGTCTTCGATTGAACAGAAAGCCTTCATTTGTGTATTTGAGAGCTTCACATTACTCTAGCACAGCTCTGTTGGCCCCTCAGCACAGTAAGCAGTTACGTTTCTTTAGGTGTATAAATTCAAATACCAGTTATGTAATTAGCAAATGCATTTCTAATTAGAATTTTAATTTTGTTACAGTCAAACCCATCTTTCTCCCTAACCTACAGGCTGTTTCTAAACTGTATTTTTAGCCTCTGAAATGCATTGAAATAAGACCTACAGTAGCCCAGAATGTTACCCACAAAATAGACCTATCTTCTGTATGTTAACTTGAGAGTTGATAAAAGATTCTGTTAGCTCTTGTAGGTGGCCATTCCCACTTGTCCCGAGGCAGGCCTTGCTAGGACATTGTTTATCAGCAGCTTTGTGTTCACTGAGGCAGATCCTGCAGTTCCTGCATCATCCTAGTATCTTGGTTATATCCAACAAACAAAAGCATCTTGGTGAAGCTCACCACCCTGTCAATATGGACCTGAGCAGACATCTGCCATTTACCCTGTCACAAGCTTTTGTGGACTTGGTCCTCTAAGTCCTAGGGGCAAAACTCCTCAGAAACACATAGAGAAATCAGAAGTAAAATTGCAGCAGCATCCAATCCTCTGGGAGAATTTTGTGGATGTTTTGTCTCCTTGGAGCTACTTCTTGGTGCCTCCCGTCAGGTTCTGTGCTTCATGCTGTTTTCTGCCTGCCTGCCCTGCATCATCTCCTTTGTATCCAATCTCGGCTCTCAGCCTTCTCAGCTCCTACTCAGTCTGGGCCTGGCAAGTCACCTAATTCCCTGCTGCCTGCTCCAGAATCACCCGAAGTAGGCCTCCTTTTTGGTGTCCTCCCTCAAGCCCCAGGCGAGGAGTCAGGCCCACCCCAGAGAGCTCACTCATTATCTGGACCAGATCTTGTTATGGTTTTTACCTGGTGACCAGATCCTAGTCTTTCACTTTCCAGCCTCTCCCTGGAAACTTTGACCTGCTGTGAGATCTTTTTTAAATATCCGTATTCAGACCATGCCTTAGCTCTGAATAGAAACATTTTTCCTAAGGACACTTGAGTCTGCAAGGTCTTCTGGAAATTGCACAATAGCCCTTCATGCAATTCTTCCTGTAGCGAGCCCTTGTCATCCCATCAATCTCTTTCATCTCGGCCCAGACTCTGCTGCTTCCTCATTGCTGCTGAGATGTGATGCTGAGGTCCCTGGGTGCCCAGGAGGGCACCTGAGAGGTGTTGACTCTCATCATGCCAAGCCAGACCAGCAACAGGGACCAAAGGTTATCTCAGCATCCTTTTCTTAAAAGGGCTGGTGCATTTCTAAAAATGTGTACACTTGGAACAGGAAGTTAGGCTCCACCAGAATGAGCTACCTCTCTCAGTTTGTTTTGCAGAGAAAATGGGGCTCCTCCATTGGATGTTTTTTGTTTATTTGTTTGTTGGATATATCCAGGGAATAGTGAGCAGCCTGGCTGGAATGAAGTGACCAGAGGAGGGACCTTATGGAGCATCCCATTCCCGTCGTACATGGTTTGGGTAGGGACAGCGAGGCTAGAGAGGCCTTTCCCAGTGTCTCAGAGTTGGTAGCAGAACTGAAAATAGAACTCTGAGCCTTTCTATAAACCTCGCAGGCAGGTGGTACTTCAGAGGATGGCCCATAGGTGCTGTGCATTCTGTTGGCCTGTCCCCAGTTTACATGACACTGGTCAAGTGCCGTTCTCATCTTGTCCTCTTTAGAGTAGTATAAAATGGCTACAGAAATTTCTGAACCTCATATACTTTTCTCTGAAACTGATTTTGCTTGAATTCTACTTTCTCGCTCCCCTTCCCCTCTCCCCCAACAATAGAATCCTTGTGTAGCTACAGCATGTTTGCAACTACAGGTCCTCCCCTTCCCGCTTCTACCCAGGAAGTAGAAACTAATTCAACGCCGTAATATGCCTAGGCAACATCGTTATCATCTGATATGCCAATGTGATATTGGGCAGTTTGCCAATCTTGTCAGTTTCAGAAGCAAATTGACTTAAGTAATCACCTAAACATCCTTTTCTTCCAAGGAACTTTTCTTCCCCTCCTAGGAGATGGCACCTATTATTTCTCCTGTGAAGAACAGAGGAAACAATTCCCCTGCTAAGTGATACAGGGGATTTGTTTGTTTGAAGCCTTCGCAGGCCTTCCATTTAAATAAAGCTCCCTTTTTAATAAATGAAAATTCAATGCACGTGCGGAGGATTTCAGTGTTGTCAAATATTCGATTTAAACTCTTCCTGTTATTTACACTCTCCATCCTAACAACCATTATTACACAAGAGAGGTGTTTTTGTTTTTTTTTCCCAGGCAGAGAGCATTCACACGAGGACTACGTGGTGTGGTGGTTTTGCCAGAGCAGTCCTCACCTCCTGTATGCTGTGTTCCAGAACTTGACCTCATTGTGCCCTTTATCCCCCTGGCACGAATGGGCACTTTCCACCACACAGACAGCATCTCTCACAAGTCAGTCTGATTTGAACGGGGCTAATTGGAGGGGGTAGGAAAAGCCCCAGGTGCTCTCACTGCAGCTTCTGATATGACAAGTGACCATCCCTGACCCTTCTGTGTCTCATCTAGGCATTGCCTAGTGCACCTAAAACCACACTAAAGAATGCAGATCCCTTCCTTCTTAAGGGCTCGCTGGCGTGTGCTGTTTCTGACTCCAGCCGGGGAGCAGTATCAGAACTCTGTTGGGGCTGCGGCAGGCAGTAATGGGATGACTATTGGAAATGGTGGATGGCGCTCCAGATCTACATTTCTGATGGCAAGTAGGCAGCAGAATAGGTGACTGTCGCTGTTGCTGGAATGAGACGTTTCTTCCTGCTGCCCTTGAGCTGCATGTTGATTTGGTCTTGGATTCAATGCTCTTTCTCCAGTTGTTTTGTTAAAATCATTTGTCATATTTGGTTATAAAATTATGTGGCTTTCTCACTGTAAGTTGAAACCAGAGACATACTGGACAATTGCATGTTCTAGAAAATTAGGAATAATGAGTCAGAGCCAGATCCTATGAGAGGTAAATGGAGACAAGTGGTAAGGGCACTAAGTACAATGCCAGAAACTCTCTGGACATCTTTGGGAGTTTATGATCATGCAATATTCTGGACAAAGTACTTGCAAACTCCATTTAATAATGCAGGTGACATCAGTGTTACTTACTTTCATGTGATCAGGTCCTATTAATTTTTCTGAGTCCTTTTAATTATCTTAATAATCTCTAAGTAGAAGGTATTACACAAGAGTAAAAATGCATAGTCCCTTTCTTTAATATCCCATTGACTTCTTATTTTACACAGCAATTAGGACCATCCACTCCATACCCACCCCTTTGTTATACCCAAGAAACCTGGGCCCAGAGAGTGGGAGGTAGCTTGCTTAATAAAAGCCCAAATATCTCTCCTGGCAGAGCACGGCTAAGATTCCATTTTCCTAAACTTCAGCTCCCTTCTTGTTACTGCAACTTGATGCTTCCTAATTCATAGAGTTTCAAATTAAATTCATGATTATTTCTTTAACTTCTTCAGATAACTGAACAAAAACTGTTGTTGTTATTTTTAAATATATTTTATTGGATTTTTACAGAGAAGAAGGGAGAGAGATAGTTAGAAACATTGAGATCAGCTGCCTCTGGCACACCTCCTACTGGGGATGTGCCCGCAACCCAGGTATATGCCCTTGACCGGAATTGAACCTGGTACCTTTTAGTCCATAGGCCGATGCTCTATCCACTGAGCCAAACCAGTTAGAGCATGTTTTTGTTTTTGTTTTTTGTTTTTAATGTGCACAGGCCATATGAACACAGGTATCCTTTTATCCCCACTTGTCAATACCATCAAGGTCCCATCCACCAAAGATGAGACGATGCATAGGAAGAGGGTTGGGAGCTAAGACTGGCTGACGCCGGAAGCTAACCAGGAGTACAGCACACATCTCTTTAAGGGAGGAGTCTATAGTATGTGATATCAAGACTGAGATGCAATAAATAGGATTTCTATCTAGGGATCAAGCTCCAGAAATGGGGACCAAGGAGCCAGGTTCTGGGCAAAGCAGTCAGTAATTAGACACACATTGAGGGCTGTGCAGAGAGATTGCAGCCTAATATTGTTTGAATAACTAGGCCAAACTAGGCAGGGCTCTCATTGGCTCTGGACCTGGATCAGGTGGGACTCCTCAACCTATCTTGTCCCTAGCAGGACAGGGCAGGAATAAGCCAGCTCCAACCCCACAGGAATTCACTCAACCACCCCCAGAGATGAGATTTCTGGCTGTGCACCAACACATCACCTGCACTTCTAGCACCCATGATGTGGAGAACATGAATCATAGGGCAGACTTCTGAGAAAACATACAAGAGATTTTAAATAGCTAACCAAGAACTCTGCAGGGCACCAAAGGGCAGATATATTTCAAGCTTTGGGTTCTTTGGTCTTCACATTTATTTGCAGTCAGCTGACTTGCTGGAGTGGGGGGCTCACATGCTGATTTATGTAGTGACTTTGGCTCAAGCTCACAATGTTTATGAGTCAGCAATGTCTGTCTGACATTTATTACCACTCAAACAGACTGGCAGTCATAAATCCAGCTTCATTTTTACAGTTAAATGGCTACTATCATGGAACAAAGGGGAATAACCCACAGCTGTGCTATTCATCCTGCATCTTATGAAAAAATAGAACAAAGTGTAGGAATGAACAGGTCATACTGCAATAGATCCATAGTTACACACCTACACACATGGATACTATGTACAAATACCAGATAGAAACATATGCTGAATTCTGTTCTTCATGTGGGAAATATGTTGAGGAGCCCCAGGTAATATCCTGCCTTGTTAGAGCAAAATAGATCTCGAGCTCTCCTCACTAGCTCTAAGCGTGGGTCCTTGTGCTAAGCAAAAGCCCCACAGGCTGATGAGCTAGTATGCAAAGATATCTCAGAGAGCAGGAACTGGTAGAGCTGTTGAGCCTGGAATGGAGGTCAGGAAGTGCAGAGGAAATGAGACTGACATCTGATAGAGGGGCTGCTTGGGAATTCACAATGTCAGCAGCTGGAACATTCTGGGCTCTGCTTTGTTGGGAAACTCTACTAGCTGCAACTCTCTCCCCAGTCAAGTTCTATGTCCTCACGTAGATTTAAAAGTGAAAATGAGCAAAATGAGAGAGAAAGGCAAGGTAGTTTAAGATCCCTCCAGTTGTCACATTGAATGGTTCTTTTTTATATTGAAAGATTATTAACTAGTTGGATCATAGAAAAGAGGGGAGAATAAGAAATGCATACAGTTAATTTGTTTAATTTTTACAACTCTATAAGAAAGGTATCATCAGCCCACATTAAACATTGAAAAACAAAAGCTCAAAAAACATACATAACTTGCCCAAGATCATAGAGCAAATAAATGACAGAACCATATTCCAGATCCAGCATTTAAAAAAAATATTCTGTATCATTTACCCTATATCAGTGGTCAGCAAACTCATTAGTCAACAGAGCCAAATATCAACAGCACAATGATTGAAATTTCTCTTGAGAGTCAAATTTTTTAAACTTAAACTTCTTCTAACGTCACTTCTTCAAAATAGACTCGCCCAGGCCGTGGTATTTTGTGGAAGAGCACTCAAGGGGCCAAAGAGCCGCATGTGGCTTGCAAGCCGCAGTTTGCCGACCACTGTCCTATCCTTTGTCTGGAATTTTGTATTCCATCCATAATTATTACATTAATTTATGCATATATGATAAACATAACACATACAACCCCTTTATAGTATTTTTTAACAACTGGATTACCAGAATTTGCACAAAGTGATAAATTTATTTTGGTTTTGTTTTTTCCCTTTCAGGGGTACCTACCTCTATTCTCAGAAAAACTTTGGCTGACAAAGATACTTGTAAAGGAAAATGATTTGTTCTCTGCAAATCCCAGCAATAAGTCAGATAATATCAGACACTTCCTAAAAGTAGGAACTGTAGTCTGTCTTGCATTCAACATCTATAGGGATAAGGCCCTTTAGGAACCATGACACGTGTTCTTATGAAAAAATATATAAGGACTGAGTTCAAGTACATCCAGAGAAAGGGCCATTATTAATCTGAAAATATGGGCAGTTTCTGAAACAGTGAGTGATTGAAAAAACCTCAAGTATTTAATTTATTTATAACTCAACACTAAAAAGAAGTCAATAGCTGGGGCAATCACCCAGGTGGAAGACTCTCTTTATTACATACCCACATGGGCAGCTTGCAAAGGATACTTGATTAACTTTCATCACAATTAAACTCTCTGTACCTAAAGGACACAGAGAATTGGTAGCTCATATAAAAGAGGTAGGAGATGAGCTTGTAATTGGCCTTAAATTAAATGGTAAAAAGAAGAAAATGAAGATAAAGGCTTTAAAAAGCATATCCAGTCAAAAGTAGGTTGGCTTTTTAGAAAAGCTGTATCCAACATGAAAAATATTACCATACATAGACTGTATGTTCTGCTACTAATCACTTTTTTAATAGCAGTGTGGTCCAGTCAAGCAGAAAGAGTGGTGGAGAAAGAGGACAAGCCACTTTAAAGTTCTGAGCATATGGTCCTCATGGCCAAATCATCATGAAAGCTGCAAAGTAAATCTAACAAGGGACAAGAAGAATTAATTAAGAAGAAGAAAGGAGGGGAATCTTAAGCTAGTTACTAATGCTTCTCAACCCAGTGTGGACACGTAGAGGGCAGGGGTTGTCTCTTCTCTGCAGGTGTCTCCCTGATGCTCAAACAGTTCTGGATAGAAAAAGAGCTGCTCTGGATTCTCTTCCTTGCATGACCTCCTTTTAGCCCGTTATTATCAAGCTCAACCAAAGAGATCATGGTTTTGACAAGATAGAAAAACACCTCTATTGCCTGTCTTACACATATGCAACATTAATAATTTTCTTGGCACTAACATTTAGGGAGGCTAATCACATCCTCCCATTCTGTGCTTCTTGGAGACTATTTACTGCCAGAGTAGCGAACTGATGGGACATGGGGTTGATCCAACATGGCAACTCTTTGAATTCTTAGTACCAAAATAATTAGCACTAATGCTGCTATGTACACAGACTAATAGTCCACCATCTGAAGACAATTTCAAGAAATATGAGCATATACAGTAAGATACTGATTTCAAAGTAGAACATATGGTCACCAAGTTGGCCACCATAAGGAAACTTCTTACTCATCATTTGTTGTCTTACACTCAGAACTTTTAATCATTTGAAGAGTAACAATTCAAGTAGAAAATGTGCTGAGAGTTTTTAAAATAACAAGAATAAAAGAGGGGATTCAATATTATATATAACAATTTCACTTTTTGGCATATATTTAGCAGCCAAATGTACTACATTGTACATTACTCAAACTTTATGATCCTACTGACCACCTATAGAATGAGGGAACTTGAGCCTAGACTTCAAACAACCACAGTTGAGGTGAAAGTTTGACACATGACAATAGTTTGACTATAACCTATTGATAGCTGAAGGTGAAGGGGCAGGTAAAATTAGATCTTTTTCCCTTCAGTCATATAATTTGAAGATTATAGAATGTGAATTTTAAAGGTCAGAATAAATTGTTAATTAAGTTGAGGTGTTTGAAATTAGCAAATAAAAAATGCAGTTCAGAACAGTGACTAAGGAATAATTAATCATATGGGGGAAAATGACAAAGAAGTAGAGCCAGCAGTAAAATTACTTTTTAGCTAGTTGTTATAGAGCCTTCATATGCTATTACTAAGAACTATTAGACATTAATTCCTTTCTCTTTAGGCTATATCTCAAAAAACACACACACAACAGTGTTCAACATCATTATAGGAAGACATAAATCAAGGCAAAATCAAGGCAGATGGTCATCTGTAAAACCTCTTGAAAGGTTTTACAGATGACCATATATATGGTCACACACACACACACATATAATATGACACTTTCCTCTATCTTTTACTCAACATGTGAAGAAATTAAGGGTTACATGGTCATAGACATAATCTTAAATACACTCTAGTTGACTTCAAGTATAAATCACAAGATCACAGCCAATTTTTGGCATTTTAACTGTTATAATGCAAATATATATACTCCCAACCAACACACCTTTGGGGATATCTCCTTTAACATCTGCTTAAGAAAACACTTTGCCTCCAGATACTTTTTCTTTCCTTAGAAGCTACACTTGGGTTTGATGCTCTCAATCCATGCTGGGATGTTCAGGATTTCACTTGACTTTAAGATATTTGCATATTAAACTTAAAGCCGATTGATCAACATGGATATCACAATGAAATATCCAGCATTAATTTGACATGCATATCTTCAACTAGAAAACAAAGACAGCATTTATATAGAGATTTATATTTTTAAGCACTTGACATTTATTACTTAGCTCATCCACACCACATAGCTATGAGGTAGTTTAGCATGACTTTAGTATTAATAAATTAGATAAGAAGCAGAAAAAATAGATCTGTTTCCACAAAAGAACAACAATCAAATTTTTTTGTACAAGCTGGCCAAACAAGCAATGCATACTTAGCATGGATAGAGTGTAGAGAGGGTGGTTATTTTATTTCCTGACAGTTTAGAAATGTTCTAATATACTGTGCTCACAGTGACCTGCCAAAAACACCTTACTTAAAAGATCAGCTTTGGAGGAGGTGTGCCCTCCCCCAGCCCCCAAGGGCTCAAATTTCCCTATGGGAGTATTTGAATTTTTTTTCATCTATTTCATATTTTTCTTCTCTTAGTCTGATCGGTCTAATAAAGTCACTCTAATAGAAAGGTATAAAGACTCTTGCAGTTCCAATTTATGTTTATATATCATGTAAGAGGCAGATGAAAAACAAATCTTATTCGTCTTTGTAGTCAAGCAATTGCAGATGAGGGTTTTATTGCCACTTTTATCATCAGGAGGGATCACTGCAGTCCTCTCCACTTAGCAGATTGCTTTATGATCACATTTATTAGTGCACTTGGCTGTGAAGACTACTTATAAGGAAAACTCATTAATTTGGGTTTCACAACCATGGCCTGTGTGGCCACTGGCACCAGTGCTAACCTGAAGCTCACCTCTGTGCTTGAAGGAAAACTCATTAGAAAATAAGTGAATTGCATAACCAGGACTGTAGGAGTAAATTAGCTCTCTAAGAAGACATAGACTATTTCAACCACTTAGCAAGGGTTTCTTTAAACACAAAAAGTTTACTCGACTATAAGGGTGCCATTAGGCTTGCATATTAGGTTCATTTGGAAACATTTCTCCCTCATCGGAGCAACACTTTGAAGGGGCAGTAGTGGATCAGTTTAGTTGACGTTTCTTACATGTACTCTGGAACTTTAAATATTGAACATCGGGTTCACCTCTAGTTCTCCAGCATTGAGGTGTTACAGGAAATCCTTGGACCTGTCTTCCTCTCTCCTGGAATCTCTGCTGTAACCCGGCAGCTCCACAGGGTCAGGTCTGCCAGGCTCTCTCTGCACCAGATTTAACTGGGCTCTTTGAAAACATTTACCTCTCACTCCCATTCTTTCATAGCGAGAGTGGAATGCAAGACACGATCTAATGAAACAAATACAACCACAACAACAAGATAAAAGAACAATAATGACAACCAACAGCTAGTTTCCCAAGCAGGGGTGTTTCCATTTAAGATGCCCCAAAATATAAATAATATTCACAGGCTCTTCCTCTTTAAAGCTGAACATGTCACCTCCATGGTTCGCTGGAATGGTGACTTCCCTTCTCTGTACAGCAAAAATAAGGAAAGAGATTTAAAAACAAACGAAGTCTCCTCTCCGGTAGGATATTCACTTTCACTTGACAGGTTGCCAAGGAGCAATGGCACTTAGATGAGGGATTCTGAAATAATCAGATTATTATATCTGGAAGCTGATCTATCAAGATTGGCAGAGACTGTCTGTAAAGCAAACGAGATCTATGTTCATAGACTCGTCTGCACTATATTGGGTTATTAAAAACAAAAACAAAAACACCTGAGGGCGTGAGCTCACTCACTAAACACAAAGAGAAACAAAGACTCTTTTTCTTTTTGTTTACTTGGACAATTGCTTATGTTACAGCAGAATTGACAAAGAAAGCCTCATTTTACACATTTGAACAAAAGTCACCATAGGAGGTTTGTAGCTCGGTTGTGTGCTTTCCAAAACAGCAAAATAGTCTGCTCCCCATCAAACCTTCCTTCCTTCCAACAGGACAGCTGTGGCTGGGGTGGCTGCTCTTTCTGCAGTTATGGACACTGGCCACGTTGGTCCCTCTTGAGTGGGCCCTCTTCCAGGAAATGGTGCCAAATCTCAAATTCCTTAATAAGGACACTGGGCAGTTTCATTTATTGCTCACTGAGTTGTAACCGCCTTGGCTCTCTGTGGAAAAACAATAGGTGACAGAAAACCCTGACACCAGCAGATCAATTGCCTGTGGTCACAACATACAAAGAGCAGCTCTGGCCAGAGCATTGAGAAGCTTCATGAGTACAAGCTAAATGCCTGGCTTTGCAGCCAGCCTGCAGGTCACCAAATCCAGTCTGATGGAGAAGATGGACCCTAGAGAAAGAGCTCTGTGATTTACACTCAGAGACACTCTGTTCCCTATCAGAGTAACAGGGTTCCAGTCTGTCATACTGGCCACTGGTATTTTTCCCAAAGTGATTGAATCTTGGCTCAGTGAGAACACTTCAGTGAGAAACAGAGGAATGGGGGATCTCATCATACCCAAGGCTCTCATTCTTCAGGATTCACCCACTTATTTCCAAATCATAGTACCCCACATCCAAGCCCATTAGTCAGGCCAACTTCATAAGATAAATATTCATTTACTTCTCTCTTCTTCTAGATTTATAATTCTTCTTTTGGATGCCTTTGGGGAAACATTTCATCAAGGTCAACTGCTGTGAAGACATTTTTGCCTAAGAGGATCATCATGCAGGCAAACTAATTCTTTTCCTAAGCTATTATTTTGGCAGCTTGCAAAGAGGATTTGGCTTAACCTTGAGAAACTTTTTTTTGAATGATCAGAAAACAGAGATGATGATTTTTCTTTTATTTACTTTCTTCATTCTTGCTGTTCAGATGGCAAGGCTGGCTCACATTTTGTAAGGTGAGAGAAGGACCGGTGATTCCCTCCCATTTAGGGCATGTTGCCACAGTCAAGTTCCACATGATGAAAAAATAGTGTTTCTTTCTTGATAGAGGTGCTTTACATAACAATCATCCAGGATTTAATAGAATAATTTTATATGTTAAAGAAATCTAGAATAAACTGGAGATTTAGATTTTTCCATTGTCTTTAAGTTTAAATGATACTCTCACTGTTTGGTATAGGATTATAATTTAGAACATGTGCTAAATATATTATCTGAAAAGAATTTAAAAATCCATCCAAACATCACAACTTACCACAAAATTTAAAAGAAAAAAGAAACAAAGAAATAAATAAAGCTCATTTACTTTCCAAAACTAAGATTAGTCACATGTTAATCTGTGAATCCTCGTAAGAAATGTTCATTGTTCATGAAAGATTTCTCCTCTGGTGGTTGATAAGCAATTCTCCATGGCAGAGAAATCCTGATTTTTTTCTCATCTTGATTGATGTTTTCACTACTTATTCTTCAGGCTATAAAACAGAAGAGAACATAGTCTTACGTTCTTTCTTAATTACATACTTCTCTCTCTCCCTCCCTTCCTATCCCCATGTCACTTTATCCATCAAATTAAAATAAAGCTAAATTTATATAAATCTTTTAAGTTTTAAATCTGTGAATATAACAACTCAATTACTAATGTTATTTCCATGTATGTAGAAGAAAATATATATCTTTGTAATGTCAATCCAGACACTAAGTTCATTCTGAAAGTTGTTAAAATGAAAATAATAATTTAGTTTTTATTTATGAGATAGTGCATTAACCCATCTGTAAATTTCAGGTATCGCTATTTATAGAAACCTCTTGTTGGAAGGTGAGAGCAACTTGGTAGCATTTAGATTTCAAATTATTATAAACTTCATTCTCTATTCATCAAGAATTTTCTCTGTTAGGTAAATAGAAAAATTGTTTCTGGTTTTATTGTCAAGAAGTATTGATGTAAATCAAAGAGATAACTAATTTTAAAAGGTTTATTAGTTTTGTTTTGCTTTATGGTAAACAGATACTACCATTGATTTCATGTCTATTGTATGTCAAGAATATCCCATTTATTGTACATGTTAATTTAATCTCCACACCACCTTTTATATGGATATTATTTCTCCCCATTTTAAAGGTGAAAACAGTGAGGCTTAAGCTGACTACATATATTAATGGCACTAGGGCATAGGGCTATTAAGGAATAAGAGTTGAAAGATCAGAATCAGAAGGCAAAGAGCTTGTTGACATATATGCAGGGTTTCCCTCATGATATTGAAGGTGTCCTTCCGCTGCATCAAGACTGCCAAACAGTATGTTGTAATAGTTGACTATTAACCCTAAAAAGCAATATTCTGGGAGGAAGGAGAGTACAAATGTGCTGGAACAGGTCAGAATCCCTGTATAGACCTGCCTTCTCTCATCACTAAGATCTAAATATCTTAGTAGAAAGCTGATAAATGAAAAGTCACAAGTGACAAAGGAACCAAACAGCATATTTTGAAATGTTATTTTTCAAAACATAAATAAAACACACATGCTGAATAGAGAAGGTCTTAATAAAATATTCTTACGAGACAAATAAGAATTTGGATATTATTGGTATAATGTAGACCAAAACAAAACAGACATTATTTTTTAAATAGCTTTAAAATTTTGCCTCGGAATGATCATAGTAATCATAGCTACTTTTACATTGTTATACAACAAAACTTCCTATTTTAGAATCTCAAATTCAGTGCCTGCTACCATGACCTATGAAAATTCTACAGTCATTGCCACATGAATTCATGTGACATAAAGTTGGGAAGTTCTCACTAGACAAACAAGTATGATCTAATTTTTATAACCTGCAAAGATAAATATTTTTTCAAATTAAAATGAGTTTGAAGTGCAGTACCCCATGTAATAATAAGAAGACCAACACATCCGTGGCTGAGAAGTCTTCAGTTATAATGACATTCTGGTTAGAGAGTTGTTTATTTAACTTCCAGTAAAAGTGTTCTATTAAGAACTTAATTTCATAATGAGAAGGAACATCACACCCTTCCTTTTTATGGTCAATAAAACTATTCAGATCCTTTCTGAACACATTGAAGTAATAAAAAAATTAAAATGCTTTCAATTCCAAGTAGCTTTCATAATTACTCATCCATTTCTGATATTACTGGAAAGGCTCCTTCATATTATAGTTTGCATCCTTTTTGACACAAAAGAACATGGAAAATTTTATTGTTATTAATAAAATGGAGCCACCCAATCCAAGAAGAAAATTCTTTTTTATCTAAAAGTTATGCTGTGTAATTCATGTATTTTCAGAAATTTCTTTATAAATAGAAAATTGAAGAAAGGCATAAGGAAAAAAGAATTTATTACATCGTTTTTATCTGTGGTGAAAAGAGTTTTAAATTTGATTTGAGTTGAAGAGAGAATTTTTGTTTAGTTGTACACATACCACTTATACTCATAGAGCTCACGTTATTTTCTTTTCCTTTTTTTTACTTCATTTTTATTGTTGACACTATCACAGATGTCCCCATTTCCCCTTTTGTTGCCCAATTCCACCCAGCCTCTAATACTCCCTTATTTTCAACATATATCTGGAAAACATACCCTCTGTTTTACTTAAAAAAAAAAAAAGTAACAAAATGATGAGTGATTTTTCTCAGGATCTTGGAATGCAGTGAGAAAACCCTAGAGCAATTTGGATGGGTACCTCCACCTTCCAAAAGAAGTTTCCATGTCAGCGAACTGAAGTTTCCATGTCTAATTTCTGTGAGCTCTAGGAATAAGGGCTCCTGCCGTACAGAGGGATGTGAAGGCCTTGCAGGACATGTATTGCATTCCAGGACCCCAACCCAAATGAGAATCATAATTGCAGGACCAGTTAAATGAAAAAGCTTCCTTTTTACTAGTCACTTTTTTCTTCATTCTGACTTAGAAGGTTCAGGGAGAGGGGATGCTATAAACTGGGTATCTTCTGTAGATTGGTAAGAACTTCTTAATATCTAAAAAGAAGTGTTAAATACTACAACTAAACTTTTCTCACCATTAAAAATTATCAGACTTTTTTTTTAAAGTGAAGGGATTAAGAAGTACAAATTTTATATTAAAAATAGTTTGGGGAATATAAAGTACAGTATGGGAAATATAGTCAATAATATAATAATAACTATGGATGGTACAATGTAGGTACTAGACTTATTGGGGGATCATTTCATAAATTATATAAATATCTAACTATTATACTATACTCATGAAACTAATGTAAAATACCACTGAATGTCAACTGTACTTTAAAAAAAAAATTTTTAAAGAAATCTGAGTAAACCCAATGGTTAAATTAGTTACCGAAACACCGGGTATGTACATTAGAATAAAATAAAATAAAATAAAATAAAATAAAATAAAAATGACCTGAAATGTATTCAGTCTTCTTGAAATATTACCAAGGTATGGGAGAGGGTTGGGAAAAGCATCTGACCAAGCATGTTTGAAGGTGGTGACTAGAGAAAAAGGTACTGATTCATTTGTCCCATGCTAAATTTAAACTGTGATATACCAATTCAAAAGCAAAGCAGAACATCCTCAACCATTATCAAGTCTCATTTCTGATAGCCAGAACTTGTTAGATAAAGAGGGGGGTCATGTCCTAGACATTTTCCATCAATATGTTGCTGAACAGTCATGGCTTTTAACTTGTTCAACCTACTGCCTGAGATGTGCCATGTATGACATCCACATACTTGTCACCTCTGCTCAATTTATTAAAATAGTACAAAAGAAATAAAATCAAACTAAATTTACAAAATTGATCAAAGAAATATTTTTTTTCTTTCTTTCCTGCATTCCTTCGCTTGGCAAATAAGAATTTAAGGCAGAAATTTAGTGTTTTCTTAGGCTTGCTTTTTCTCCCATCCCATACAAATCACCTACAACTTTTATTGACTTCCTATTTCACTCTGAAATATATTATTTCCTCTGCTCCCCCTGTCCCTGCCCTACTCCAGGGCACTAGTCTATCTGGCAACTTTGCAACCAGCTCTGCTGCTTTATCTCATTGGTGTTGTAATGTTTCTCTGGATTCCCATCACCCACTGCAGAAAAATATAATATACCAAAGTCATTTGTGATGTGACAGCTGCTTCTTCAATTCCATCTTTTTATAAGTCACCCCCTTTAGCACTCTAAGCTCCATCACAGAATTAGTTGAGGTTTTGCCCTGCTCCCATGTACTTTTATGGTTTGCATAGGCTTTTCCTTCTGCCTGGAAACTCATCCCCCAATGCTTCACATCCCCCAGCTTTACACATCTATTTTAGTGAAAGCATACTTCCTTATGATATCCTTTCCTGAACTTACTCTGGCCCAACATTTAAAATGTATTTGTAGTATTTTTGAATAGTCACTTAGAAGTGGAGAACAAAACTTCAAGAATATACCCAAGCTACAGGAAGTAATACCAAGTAAAGGGTTGTGCTTAAGACAGGGATGAATGTTTTTTTGCTTCTGATAAGGATGGGTGGGTAGAGGGATTGGGGCTGGGGAAAGGAGAAAGGGGAGAAGAGAAAGAGGATGTGGGAGCAGGGGGTGAGGTATGGAGAGAGTAGAACTAGAAAAAAAGGCTTTATTGTGCGCATGGTGCTATTGCTGTATGATGTCCAAATCTTTGATAGTTGCCTCAATAAATAAAATACTTGCAAAATGTTAATTATTAGTGGACATCTATGTAGTCTGATTGATAAGAGGGAGGGAAGCATTCAAAGTTATAGGAGAGAAAGATGCAGGGAGACCATAAGTTTGGGAATTACAAGCATAGGCGGGCTTTGAATTCTAACAGACTATTAAAAACTTTGCTTGAGTCCTATGCCAAACCAAGGTAACTGGAAGTAGGATGGAGTTCAGCCAACATCTCTAATATACAGGTAACATAAGATGAATTTACTCAAATCCTTCCTAGGAAAACAAACCCTGTCTGCCATAACCATTGGATGAAGAAGTAATATAAGAAAATTCAGGCTAATTCAGAGAACAATCAAATATTGTGAACATTCAAGAAACCAAGTATTCAAAAGTATAGAATATTTAAAATGAATGCAGCTCTATCACTTGATAATAAATGTAGAGTAAGAAAACAGCCTTCTTCCCTCCATATAGGATTTGCATTGTTTATATGCAAATTAGTGTTCCTGATATGCTTGAAAACAATTTATTTCCTTAAGAGGCAAACATTCCCTTTATAATCTTGTTTACACTATTCATTTGCTTTGCAAAGCAGTTTTCATAAAATTGAAAAAGAATGAAATGTTAGAGGCAGAAGGAACCCCAGGCACATAGGGAAGTCCAAAGTCCTCACTTTACCTATAAGACACTTGACAAAGGCCCTGACACATTACATCTCCTCAATGCCTATACCCTCATACCTGAGCCCCTTTGTCTGGGGGACTCCATTTCTCCTACATTGGGGTTCTAGTCACAGGTGAGGCAAATGCAAACAGATCAAAGAACATCAGTCTCCTGGACAGATGCAAGAAAGTGCAGTCCCCCTGTTCAATGACTAATAGAACTGGAGGTCTGTTTGTTTCAGAGCATCAGCTATAATTTTGTCCACTGCCAGAAATCTTTCTTGATTCCCTCTTCTTTGACCCTGTCCTAATTAGGTGCCCATCTTCAGTGCTTCCTTCTATTGTTTCTCCAGCCACATCATATTGTCATTTTTTCTTTACTGACCATCTCCCCTTCAGAAAAGCCAGGCCTATGTCTTTGTCTGAGTATTCAGTGCTTGGATGAACCCTGACACAGAATCAATGCATACCTTTCCCCAAATAAACACATAAAGAAAACTATAGAGGAAATCTATTGCCACATTGGGAATAAGCCTAACTCCCAGATACTCACAGTCCTCATTTCCTGTTCTAGCCTGGGCAAGTCCATTATCATCCTGCATTTTCAGAGAACAAAAATAAATAAGTATTTAAAGCATCTCAATCTCTATTCTTATCTTCTACTGTTCTTCTAAGACCAGAACAGCAGGACGACCAGAACAACCAGTGGCCATGATACACACTGCGGCAGCCAACCAGTCTGATCCGGCCTGGATTGGGGTTGGAGCCAGCCCATCACCCACAGCCCCTCTCTCCCCTTACTGGCTCAGCCCCATGGACCCCCATTAAGGTGGGCAGGCCAGACCCCACCCATGCATGAATTCATGCACCGGGCCTCCAGTAAAGAGATAAAGAAAGGGCTGATGATGTAAAGTTAGAAAACTTGGCTTTAAACTCCCAGTTGTTACTAGTTCTATATTCATGTACAATATTTATAATTTCCCTTAGTCTCCGTTTATCCATGTGTAAAACAAAGACATCAATAATTATCTTCTACAAAGGAGTGTCATGAGGCTAAATAAGATAATATACATGAATGTGGCAAGTAACTTACAGGAAAGCCATTATAGTCAGAGGGGGCTCTCTCCTCCTCATCTCTTGTCTCTCTCAGGAGAAAGAATATTGACAGATGACAGAAGCAGCACTGAGGCAAAGCAAGCTAATTTATTAAGAATATACTTGGCATAAAGCACAAGCAGGCAACTCAGTTAATCTGAGTGCCCCAACTGGTGGGTGTTCAAGGGTTTTATAGTTTCCCCCTCTATAGGTGTCAAGTCCCGCTTTTACAGTGTTGTGGCTTTTCTCAGACTTTATGAAAACATCTGGTGACTTAATCTTGGCAAGTCCCAAGACTGCTGACTTCTTTGTTCAGTGGGTAAGGAAAAGTACCCTCTTCTTCCCCCACTTCCCCTTCTCCTTCTCTAGCAGCTATCTATCTACCTAACATTCCCCCTTCAAGTGAAACCATCCAAATGCTTTCGGGGTTTTTGTTATTTGTCCACAGACTTCATTTGTCCTTGGGTTTAGCTGGCACAAAAGTCATTAATTGGGTCTTTGTTCTCTATTTTCCCAGGCCAGGGAGATTTAAGCTTTGCATTCTCTGTAAACCATTTGCTCTAGAATGTCCTTGGTTAGGGAGGAGAAGCTCTTATGATTCACAAACTGGCTATAAGCTGCCCAAGCTGTTTAGCCTTTTTTAATTTTCTGGTCTCAGTTTCTCCATTTCTCTTGCCAAGAATTTTTCTAATTTCTTATTATCCTGCCATATAACCAGAAAAATTTAGAGATCTTTATGATGTTATCCTTCTTAATCACTTGAAAGAAAATTTTCTGATGTAGCTGTATATAATAAATACTTTATCTGGTTTTTGTCCCAAGTCTTTGGATGAAAATCCCAAACCCTTGGAATTTCCTAATTGATTAGAGTGTCTTTGTTATTCATGGTGGGCCCTGGTAGTTTATGTTAATGAGGTTACTCATGGTTAGTCCTTAGATAATTTCAAGATGGGACCAGCAATGCTGTAAAGACCAACCATGGAATTAGAGGGATTAAATTCTAGCTTAATGATAATAGCTTACCTCTGGAGAGGGCAGGAAGGCTGGAGATAGCCAATGATTCAGTTGTTCAAGCCTAAGTACCAAAACCCCAATCAAAATGCTAGACAGTGAAGCTTGATTGAGCTTCCTGCTTGGTGAACACATCAATGTACCTGGAGAATGAGTGGTGACTCTACAAGAAGAAGGCACAGAAACTGTGTACTTAGGATCCTCCCAGGCCTCACCCTATGCATTTTATCTGCTTCTGATTTCTACCTATTGTAATAAAGCTATGATCATAAGTCTAGCACTATCCTGAGTGTCGCAATTCCTTATAATACTTTGTTGAACCCAAGTGAAAAACCTGGAATTTATAGCCACTTGGTCAGATGTGGAGATGGCCTGGAATCCCAAAAGATTGTAGCTGGTGTCTAAAAGAGGGTGATATTAGAGAGGACCGTGGCCTTATCTGTTAAAGTCTTTATTAACTCCAGGAAGTTAGTGACAACTTGCATTATCTGCTTCTGCTTCTGTGGTAGTGGACAGAGACCAACAGTACTTCCATGTGGCGCGGGCACTGAGAAGGCTCAGGCTACTAGACCAGGAACTTCTCTGCAGTGTAGCACATGGCAGAAGCAGTTCAGTAGTGAATGTCAGAGAGTGAGTTTTAACATCAGATGCTGAAGCTCAAATTCCAGAGCTGGCACTCTCTAGCTCTGTGGCCATTATCTCAGTTTCCTCATCTGTAAGATGGGGATGATGTAACAATAACACAGATTTCAAATGGCTGTTATGAAATTAAATGAGTTAATACATGAAATTATTATATACCTTATACTTATGGAAAAACAAATAAATGTTGCATTTTATCATTATTAGTGTTAGAATTATTTACTCAATACCTTACCCCCTGCTTTAGGCAAAGTCAATTATGTCTGGTACCCCAGCTGGCTTGCCAGTGGTAAAAATACAACTAACATGATAATACAATTTTTATAATAAACTATTTGAAAATTATTATATTATTGTCAAAACCCCTACACATTATATGATGGAATGAATGAACTCAGAATCAGCATTAAATTAGTATCTATAGAGTGTCAGCCATCAGACTGAAGGATCCCAGGTTCAATTCAGGTCAACGGCATGTACCTTGGTTGCAGGTTTCCTGGTCCTGGTCAGGGTGCATGCAGGAGGCGATTAATTAATGTGTCTCTCTCACATTGATGTTTCTCTTTGTTTCTCCCTCTCCCTTCCATTTTCTCTAAAAAGCAATGGAAAATATCCTCAGATGAAGATTAACAACAACAACAAAAATTTAACATCTAGGCCTGGATTTACCACAAACTGGCTACACTATAAGTGTCATTTCATTTCCCCAAGCCCTAATGTTCTCAACTATTAAATGAAGAGATAGACCAAGTCATTCACTGGGCCCCTTCACCTCTGACATGCTGAAACCCTGCCAAGGTCACTGAAGCAGAGATAGACCCAATCCTTTAAGTCATTCAATTCCTAGTTCAGCAGTTTTATGTCAGCCCCATCTAAATTATTACAAACTCCAAAATGACAAATCCACACAGAGAGAGGATTCTATATTAACTTTCTTTTTTCCTCACTTTTTACACTTCAGGCTCAGAGCTCATGTTCTAACTAGAACTACAAACACAGCCAAACTTTCAATAGATGTCCAGATCCACTACTGAAAGTTATCAGCACATAATTTCAAAGAGTCAAGCTCTGTGTTATAAATGTGTTGATTGGTCAATAAAAGGATTAAGAAAGTCAGCATGTCCTCAGAGGAGAATTTCTGGAGATGATGATCTGGTGCAGCATCCTTAAGGGCATCCAGCTCTGGACCAAAACAATACAAAACACATACTACAAGGGCAGTAATGTCTGCAATGTCTGTGGTAGGCAAGCTCAATGACAATTCAGTCACATCTAGGAATCATCCTAATAAAAATTGACTGTGGCCGAAACCGGTTTGGCTCAGTGGATAGAGTGTAGGCCTGCAGGCTGAAAGGTCCCAGGTTTGATTCGAGTCAAGGGCATGTATTTTGGTTGTGGGCACATCCCCAGTAGGAGGGCATGCAGGAGGTGGCTGATCGATGTCTCTCTCTCATCGATGTTTCTAACTCTCTATCCCTCTCCCTTCCTCTCTGTAAAAAATCAATAAAATATATTTTTAAAAAATTGACTGTGATGTCTCACTTCAAAGAACTATATCTTCCTCGGTGTCCCAGGGGAACATTTATGATACAGTATGAAGTATACTACATTGGTGTGGAGTCTGGGATCCTGGGGTCAGTTGACACAATCTGAGTTATATAATTAATAAAAATGACTTTACCTATCTGAGCCCCAATTTGAGCATAAAATATCTGGGGCATAGCACTTTTGTGAGGAATAAATAAATGTCTTTGTACAGGGTAAAAGTAGTAGCAAAGCTATTGAAATGTAAATCATTACAATGATAACTTTACATATTGATGTGACTTTGTTAATCTTTAAAAGCTATTTTATATATTCTAATTGAGATAATGTAGTGGGAATAATATACTAGCTAACTACATCATTATCATTGGTTTGTTTATATGATAAATCTCTATCACCATGGACTTCCAAAGTGTCCATGGATTTGACTCTGATATACTTAAGCTCTTGGAAATAAGATGTAAATAAGGCTGGGGCTGATGAAAACTTTGGCCTAAGTAGTCAGGAACTATGAAGGGCAATAAGTGGAGTGGTGGAGGGAACGAAAGGAACAGAAGAGTCCACAAGGAGGATTTGCATTTATGTATGGGAGATGCTATTGAAATATATTTCCATCTCACAACTTGGTCTTGACCATCATTAATGAACTTGGTGATTTAGCTGAGGAGATTTTCAAGTTGTGTTTAAGGTACCATTTTGTTTTTCTTGCTATTATGTTAGCTAGGAAGTTAGACTTGAATGGCTGGGGTGGGGCATGCCCTGAGGTCCTGACAGGTGTCAGATCAACATTGCCTTCAGACCCCTTCTCTATGGGCAGCCCAGCAGCCAGCAGACCACCAATAGGCAAGTTCAGAACCATCTAGTTCTTGGCATGAGCACAAAGGAAAATGACATGATCTCAATGTGACCTTACTAGGGCCCTGGGCTAATTCTAATAAAATTTGCATTACAATTTTGACCTCTCCCCTCAAGTTTTTCTGTATGCACTATGGACAAGAGTATGCTCAGAAGAAATATGGTTATATAACACTTTTCTGTCAGTCATCCCTGGATACAAATGAAAATCTCTATCCAGAAAATCCCTCATTGAAACATACAACCCAGGAAGTTCAGGGCCATTGTTACTCTGGACTGCCCTGCTCCTCACTGGGAGTGTATTTGCAATAAATCTCACTTTGCTTTACTTTCATTTTTGTTGCCCTTAAAATGAAAGTGTTGGTGAGGAGAATTGAGGTCCCAGCTGGTAACCCCAATCAGTAACATTGAGAATAAACTGCAAGAGTAATAAATTGTAGGAAGAACTGTTAAACAGAAAGGAAGCAAGGCTTGATTGTGAAAATTCTCAGTCTCTCTGGACAGTAGAAGATGCTAAAATTAAGGTATGGCTTATAAGTATTATCAGGAAAATGTGATCTAGAGATAAAGCTAACCAAGACTGCATCACTCCAACTTTAAAAAGGCAAAAGGATCAGACTGTTTCTAGGTCCCACACAGGAGCCTTTAAAGAGATTAAGGGTTTCCCTGGATGGAACAATAGGGTTTCTAGGAAGTTCAAGGGCATTGTCTTTTAGCCTTCTTAACAGGATCCAAAAACCAGAATAAAAGATATATGGGTGTGACTTCTTTTCCCAGTGCAGTGTACACCAATAAGATTCATAGAAATCCTGGAGTTTTTGAGAAAATTATCTATTCATTTCAGGCTAAAATGATAAAGGAATAGAGACAGCACAAAATAAAAAGAGGCCAGTAGACCCAGAAATTCTATTGGCAGGAAGCAAGAAAAATGAAGTATTTGAGTGTAAAAATGTGCTAACTTCCTTGAAAAAGGAAAGATGACTCTGAGGGCAGACCAAGATGAGCTGCTTTTAAGATGGCTAACAAGATTCCTGCATCCTGGTTGCCATGCCATGGTGTGATGCTCTCCTCTTAAGTGTGGGCCAGATCTGGAGAACTGTTTCCTACAAATGCAATATGAATAGTATTATTTCAAGATGAAGTTATAAAAGGTTGTGATTTCCATCTTGTTCCTACACTTTCTCTTGGCTCTGGCTTGCTTGCTCATGTAGTTGTGAGCTGCCCAAGACCTTAAATTCGTCTAGCCAATAGTTTGTGAGGAGGAGAGACCCTGATTCCAACAATTCACAAAGAACCAGATTCTTCTATATAATCTGAATGAAATTGGAAGCAGATTCATCTCTGCTATAGCCTTGATTGACGCCTTGGGAGAAACCCGGAGCCAGAGCCACAGTTAAGTCCTGTATGGATTCTGTGAGACAATAAATGTAGGTGTTTCAAGCCACTAAATCTAGGTATAATTTGTTAAGCAACAGTAGAGAAGTAATGATCAGTATTGTGCATTGAATTGTATCTCACCCAACCCTAACCCAACCCTGCAATTTATGTATATGTGAAATTCTAACCTCCAGTATCTCAGAATAAGACCTTATTTGGAAATAAAGTCATTGCAGATGTTAAGATGAGGTCATACTGCAGTAGAGTGGGTTAGAGACCAGGGAAATTTGGACACAAATATAAGTATACAGGGAGAATGGCTTGGGAGGATCGGGGTTATGTGCTATAAGCCAAGGAACTATCAGAAGCTGGGAGAGAGTCATGAGACAGATGCTGCCTTAAAAGGATCTGGGAGCATGGTTCTGCCCACACCTTAATCTCAGACTTCCAGTCTCCAAAACAAATTTCTGCTTATTTAAGCCGCTCAGTTCGTGGTACTTTATTGTGGCAGCCCTAGGAAATGAATAGTTATTAAATGGGAGATGAAGTGCTATTATGGAGTATCAAGCAGGATAAAAACAACCAAAGAATTATTTACTCTGATCCCAATAATCTCCTGAAATGCCAAAACACCCTTACCAAAGCCTAGGGGCAGGGAGAAGGGAGGTAAGGTGTGGGGGGGCCGAGGGGTGGGAATCTGTGTCCCTATTCAAATGTCATCACCACCATGTTGGGAAGATGGGCTCTTGATCACAGAAGGTACAGGGCCAAGTAAATGACTCATCCAGGTGGGCAAGCCCCTTGCATCATGACCTCGTTCACACACCTCAAAAAGGTAAGTGGGGTAGAGTAAGCAAAGCAGAGCAAACCCCAAGACACAGTACAAAGGAAGGTCAATGGAAGAAGAATCTGTGCATCTTACCTCCTAAATAGATTTGTTCCTTACACACACACACACAAACACACACACACACAGACACACACACACACACAATTGACTCCCTTTTGTGTAAATTAATTTACAGCACTAGCTGACCCATTTAAAGAACCCACAAAGTGAATTATTTTAACATGGAAAAATCATCTTCTAATGTACCTCTTATATAAGGTCACGCTCTGTGGAGAAACACCCTCCTACTCAGCTCCAAATGTAATCGAGTGGTCTCCCAGGTGTCAAGAACCATCAAGTCTCAAACTCTATACATATTCACTTTTAATTAATAGACAAAAATAAATTGATTATGGAAAATCCAGGGCTGAAATGCAGACACTCTGATTAAAATTCATGCTGACTGCTTTCATCTAATGCTGGCAAGTCCTAAAGGGGAAGAAAATCCTTTTTTTTGTTGTTGACTTTTTTCATAGTGGAGAAGAAAGAATGCAGAAATGAAATGCATTCCAATGGTCCTAAGAGGGAAGCACCGATTCCTGAGGCAGCATGATTATCTGCTTCCAGCCCATGACCTTTACTCCTTGATAACCGACAGAGAGAGAAGAAAGAAGGAAGCAGAGGATCTCCAAGGTTCCCAGGAGCTGCAAGTGCTAGGAAGTCCTCTGCCCCTAGCTGACTTCTATGGAAATGTAGGCTGTGTGCAGAGCATAGAGCCACAAAATATGGCTCACTATTGCTTCAGGTCCTCGGAACAGACTCAATCACATCCTGCCACTGAGGCCCAGCCTAGTAGAGAACACAATTTTTTTAAATATTTTTTATTGATTTTTTACAGAGAGGAAGGAAGAGGGATAGAGGGTTAGAAACATCAATGAGAGAGAAACATCGATCAGTTGCCTCAGCATACCCCCCACTGGGGATGTGCCCACAACCAAGGTACATGCCTTTGACTGGAATCGAACCTGGGACCTTTCAATCCACAGGCCCATGTTCTATCCACTGAGTCAAACCAGTCAGGGCTAAAGGACACATTTTAAAAGCATTTCACACACACACACACACACACACACACACACACACACACACCCCAAACTAATATGGAAACAATATGGAAATGTAATCATGATAAAGAGTGACATTTCTCAAGGTACATCATTTGAGATTTATTGATAAACTCCCATGTGTAAACAGCAGAGCAGCTTATGTTATTAAACAGAAAACTCCAGTTAGACATCTGCTCCTGCCATCTAATGTGTGCCACCGGTTTTCCCATAGTTTGTGGGTGTGATCCAACCTGGGTGTCAGGACGATGGTCTCTAGTTATCTCCTGGCACTCCTGACACTTAAACCCTGTGACTGTACAAACCCTCCACAATTTTATTGTTGATCTCTTGGCCTCTCACATCGGTCCCTCACAGTTGGATTTCCCGACCAAACTCCAGAGTTTAGGAGGAAGAAATTCCCTATATGGAAGCCATCCCTGGTTACATGACAGTATTGAAGCTGGCTATTTGGAAAAAAAGGAAAGCACAATGTGGTGAAAAGCATATGTGTAGATCTAGGGCCAGACAGATCAGCATTTGAACTTAAGACTTGCCATTTGCTGATCATGCGACTTTGGAAATTGTTTAAGCTTCTTCAAACCAGTCACCTCATCTATGACTGGGGATGTCAACATTCACCCCACCCCTTAAGAGCCAAGCACTGCTATCATGTGCCAATGACACAGCAGAAAACCCATGCCTTATATTTTAATAAAGAGACCCCAGCAATAAATAAGAATAAATAAATTACCTGTTAGGTTGGAATGTATTAAGGAATATGAAGAAAAATATCAGGGCAGGGGATATGAAGACTGTGACAATAGGAGGTGCAAATTTTAAGAGTGGTCAGAAAACACACCATTTGCATGTACTAAAAAAATCACCCCATGGTTGTTGGGGAAAGAGCAGGTAGGGAGACAATAAGTACAACATTTCAGAGGCAAGAACCTCCTTGGGGTCTCCAAAGAGTAGCATCGGTGAGGCTGGAGCTGAGGGAAAGAGGGAGAGAAGTAGGAGGAGGGCCAAGAGGTAACTGGAGTGGGAAGGTTTGGTATGGGTAAGGTCCTGCAGTTAATGTGCAGGCTTAGATTTTTATGGTGAACAAGATGGAAAATCATTAATGTGTTTGAATCAAGGAGCAACCTGATTATGAAGGATTCAGTGAATTAAAAGATGAAGATGAAGAAGTGGAGTGCGGGAGGAGCTGGGAGGTGAGGAGGAGGAAAAGGAAGAGGTAGGAGAAATGATATTAAGTACTTAGCACATCTCCTGGGACAGACAGGTACTTTAAAAATGCTATTTTGAAGCCCTTTTCAAACTCCCCAAGACTCTTCCCATTTGCACAGGTCTGATTTTTGTGTATGATTTTGGGTAGAAATTTTTGTTTCCAGAATCAATGTCATGAAACTTAAATAATAGGGAAAAAATTTGAGATCAAAGCATAATGTTCTATTAGAGATTCTAAGGATTTCTGTGACTAACTCCTGCCTTGCTAGGTTAAGGAAGTCAAATTAGGTTTCACCATCCATCCATCATCAGTTGTCGAGAGATAAGAGTGCTCTTGAACAGCATCTGCAAAGTCACTCCACACATCTGCATGTAGAGTGCACAGATATCTTCTCCCATATGAACAAAGAAAAATAAAGACAGGGATGGGTGTGACTAATAGAGTTACATGTCCATTTGGTGAGGAATTCATTTTGCAATCTCATGATCATGTAGTCATTACATTAATCTCTGGCTGTTGTTGTTGGTGGTGTTGTTGTTTGTTTGTTTTCTTTGCTTTACTGATTGCTGCTATATTTTGAAAGGTCAAAAGAGATACAGAGATACAAGAGAAACAACTTCACAAATATAAGACTTGAGGTGGTTGGCAGACTCTAAGGGCTATGAAAGTGTCTCCTGGGGAAGAAAGGCTCAGGGCTTCTTGGTTTGCCTCAGGACCACTATAGTCAGTGAGGCTGTCCATTGCTCCAGGCTGAGAGGACAGATGAAAAAAAAAAAAAGGCTTTGCCTAAGGCACTTGGTGCATTTTAGGAGAACTGCAAGCTCAATATAACTAATGCAGTTTGTGGTTTGCAAAAACTTATATTTTTTTTTTCCCCCAAACCAGTGTCTCTTCAGGTAGTCTTTAGCTTAGGCAATTTCTCCATTGTCTAGGTATAAGCCAGAAACCTGGGAATCAAAGACTCCTCACACACAATTGGTGATCAAGTGACATTAATTCTACTTCTCACACTTCTGAGTTTCTGCATTTCCAGTGTCACTGTGATAGTTCATAAAATAAGCTGTTCCAACTTCTCTCCCTGTTTCTTATCACATTTCTAATAAAGCCACTGGTTGATTTGGAGGGGGGGAAACCTGATTGGGCCCCTTCTTTATTTAAACTTCCCAATGTCTTCTTGTTGCCTAAATCCCTTCGTTTTACACATTAGACTGTGCCATTTGGCTAGTGAATATCTCTAGTATTATTTCACAATACCTGCCCTTTTCACTTTCTCATTATCCAAACCAAAATGCACCTACACTTCAGCCATATGGAGCATGGAGTTCCCCTGAAATGCTCCAACTACTTAGGCAAAGCGTTTGTTTAATCTGCCCTCTCAGCCTGAGGTGCTGGCTTCACTGCTACAAGATAGTCCTGCGAATGTGCCTTACAGACCTGCACCTACAGGAAGTGTAGTGCCACCTGCTGAGCTCTGACTGCTCCTCAGATCTCCTTCCAGACCATGACTTTGGGAGCTGAGATGCAAAGGCACATCTTTCATGGAAGGCATGGAGTCCTGAGGCAGACAATGGGGTCATCTCCCAATGGCCCTGCACAGTGATCAAGAGACTTCCACCAAACTTCCCTTCCTGCCCTGCTTTACTTGGGGTCAGCCGTGTGGTGTGACAGCTTGACCAGTTTCTCTTGAATCCCTCTATATTTTCTCTCATAATTTACCCTAATAATGTTCTTGCACAAAGAATCCTTTCTTAGCACCTGCCTCTCAGAGGACTAGGTCCCAAACGAACACAGTGACCATCTGGTGAAAGTCTGCTTTTTATCTGATATGTCACTCCTCCACATGTACCTTAGGACCCCTAGGTAAAACATGATAATACTATATTATAACTAATAATAGTAGTATATTATATAACTAATAACAGCACTGTCCATATCCAGGTCTCCACTGTGTCCTATATAAAATGTCATCATACTTTCTATTACACTGCATTTGCTCATCATGGTGATACTGGCTCACACAACATCTCTGCACCCATAGAGCTGAGCGCAGGAGTTGGCCCACAACCAAAAGTAGTCCATCTGTCACTAGAAAAAGCACATAATATCTGCTCAATAAATATATGTTGAAAGAATAAATAATATTTGCTAAGTAAATGAATGCACAAATGAATGGCACACATGTGTGGAGAGCAATGATAGAAATCAAACGTCATAAATACCAGGAAGAAAGAAAAAAATGTTTTCTTTCCTAGAGAAAATAATGGATAATGAGCAAATTATAACAGGTAAGCACTGTAAAAAAATAAAAAAAGACAAAATTCCCCTATAATAGACATTTTAAATAATAGTATAATTGTAAATCAAGTATTTGAATGCTGGGACTAGTTGTTATATATTAGAAGATGCATTGGTTCTAGCCTGGAGGTTCAAGAAAGGTGAATTTGTTGTGCTGAACATACAACTTTATCTCTGAATGGGAAAGACACGAATTGGCAGAAGAAATTCTACAAGAAAAACATCACCCCCATTTTCAAATATGTTTTTATTGATTTCGGAGAGAGGAAGGAAGAGGGAGAGAAAGAAATGTCAGTGATAGATATCAACTCCTTTCTGCACAATCGCTACTGGGGACTGATACTGCAATCCAGGCATGTGCCCTAACCTGAAATCAAACTGTGACTTCCTGGTTCAAGAGTTGATATTCAGCCACTGAATCACACCGGCCAGCTGGGCAGTCACCCACATTTTAAATGTTATTCCAATAAAACTGTGTTGTCAAGAGCAAGGTACTTTTCTTTTAAAAAAAAAAATCTTATTCAGTTTATTACAGATGTTCCTCTTTTTTTCCCACCATAGCGTCCCTCTACCTGATTCCCCACCCTCTACCCCATGCTCTTACTCCTCGCCACTGCTCTCATCCATAGGTGTAAGATTTTTGTCCAATCTCTTCCCGCACTCCTCACATCCTCTTTCCCCCGAGGATTGTCAGTCCATTCCCTTTCTATGTCCCTGATTCTATTATATTCACCATTTATTCTGTTCATCGGGTTTTTTAATTCACTTGATTTTTAGATTCACTTGTTGATAGGTATGGATTTGTTATCACTTTGTTGTTCATAATTTTCATCTTTACCTTTTTCTTCTTCTTCCTCTTCTTAAAGAATACCCTTCTGCATTTCATATAATCATGGTTTGGTGGTGATGAACTCCTTTAGCTTTTTCTTGTCTGTGAAGCTTTTTATCTGGCCTTTAATTCTGAATGATAACTTTGCTGGGTAGAGCACTCTTGTTATAGGTTCTTGCTAGTCATCACTTTGAATATTTCCTGCCACTCCCTTTTGGCCTGCATAGTTTCTGTTGAGAAATCAGCTGACAGTTGTATGGGTACTTCCTTGTAGGTAACTGTTTTTCTCTTGCTGCTTTCAATATTCTCTCTGTCTTTTGCCCTTGGCATTTTCATTATGATATGTGCCTTGGTGTGGTCCTCTTTGGATTTCTTTTGTTTGGGATTCTTTGTGCTTCCTGGACTTGTAAGTCCTTTTCTTTCACCAGGTGGGGGAAGTTTTGATCATTATTTCTTCAAATAGGTTTTCAGCATCTTGCTCTCTCTCTTCTTCTGCCACCCCCATAATTTTGATGTTGGTACATTTGAAGTTGTCCCAGAGGCTCCTTAAACTATCTTCACATTTTTTGACTCTTTTTTCTTTTTGTTTTTCTGGTTGGGTGTTTTTTGCTTCCTCATATTTCAAATCTTTGGTTTGATTTTTGGGGTCTTCAAGTCTGCTGTTTGATTTCTGTATATTATTCTTTATTTCAGACAGTGCATGCTTAATTTCTGTCTGGTCCTTTCCCATTTTTTTGGCATTCTCATTAAGATCCTTGAAGGTCTCACTAAGTTTCTTGGAGGTTTGTAGAAGATTCTTGAGTAGCCTTATAAATGTGATTTTTGAACTCTTTGTTTAGTAGTTTGCTTTCCTCCATTTCTTTCATTCATTACATGTTTCTTTTTCTCCACATTATGGCTGCTTCCCTGTGTTGATGGAGTGGCTTTGTGTGCTAGTTGTCCTTTATGGCCCAATAGCTCTGCCTTCCCAATCACCTGAGGTGGACATTCTTGGTGCACCCCTTTGTGGGCTGGGTACACAGTCTTTTTGTAGTTAAGCCTTAATTGCTATTGGTACACTGGGAGGAATTGACCTCCAGGCCAATTGATTATGAGGATTAGCTGTGTCTATAATGGAAGAACTGCTGTGCTGGAGACACCCCTATGGGGCAGGACTTGCTTCAGTGGGGCTTTGGTGCTCACCAAGTCTGCTTCTTGAGTGTGTCACTTATGTATGTGAAGGAGTTGAAATCTGGTATCATCTCACACTGACCTCTAGGTACAATGGTTCCTGGATCTCCAAGGAAGTGCAAGTCAGCTAGTGTCTGAGGCCACCCAGCAGGAGCAACAGGGAGCTCTGCAGATTTCTCCTCTTTGCTTAAAGTTTGGAAGTTTTGAAGTTGTCTGACCCAGTTGCAATTTGTTAGATTAAGCTGCCAGAGGGCAGGCTATTCACATGCAAAGGCTGCTGTGCACAGCTCGGTGGGTTTGTAAATTGGGCAGGGTGGGATCTCAGGGAATCAGTAGGCTAGGGAATGGCAAAAAGTGATGGCTGCCAGTCAGCTCTCTCTGCCGCATTCTGTTCCATGTCCTGTGTCCCTCACCCCAGCACAGTAAACAATGATTCCTGTGCACACCTCTGCAAGAAAGCCTCCCTCTCTTTCTGACCTAATGGCAGATAGTCCAGTTTTTCCCTGTATGAGTCTGGGTCCCCAGAATCTTGCCAGGAAACGAGTTGAGAGTAGTAGGGAACTTGTAACTTCCTCCCAATTGGAAAAACAAAACAAAACAAACAAACAAAAAAACAGCGCACACCAGCCCAATTTGCCTGTGTCTCCATACCTCTGCCTTTCTGAGCCTCTGCAGGTCCTATCAGGTCTCATTGCATTTTTTTCTCTCCTTCTAGTTGTAGAACTTCCACTCTGCCAGCTTTCCTATGGTTCTGGGGGATAGTCGTTTTGTCTTTTAGTGTAGTTTTGGTGTGGTTGTGAGAGGCAGCACAAACAGGTGTATACCTTATGCCGCCATCTTGGTTCTCCCAAGAGCAAGTACTTTTCATGGAATGTGCTAGACTTATCGTTTACTCTCTACCAGTCATTTATTTAGGGTGATGCTATATTTTAAGAAATGTTATTTAATCCTTGATGTATCTTAATTTGCAATTTCTTATTTTAAGAAATGAAAGTTGGATATAATAAAGTTTAAAAACTTGGGCTCCAATCCCAGTATTTCCCTTTGCTAACTGTGTGACTTTGAACAAGGAACATAAGCTTCCAGAGCAGTGATCTCCTATAAAAGGAGAATAATAATAAAACTTGCCTTACAGTGTTTGTAAAGACTGAATGAGATAATAAATGTGCATGCCATGAGAACAGCGGCTGACACACAATTGCTGCTCAATAAATGCTAGCTGAATCGACAGCCAGGGTTGTAGTAGCATCTAATGCATTTTAAGTGTCTGAGATGAATTTACAACTTGGTATTTCTCCAAAATTAAAATCTACTTGGAAAGATTTCCCACAATAACCCTCTTGCTCTTGCTGAACCCACTCATTCTTTCAGGCTGCATTTCCCACTCCATAGTTGAGAATGGCTCTTCTTTTGTAGGCTCTGAGAAATGTCCCCAATGCGAAAGTCATCCTGCCACCAATTAAGCTGCTGCTACTATGGTAGAGGTTAGTCCACCTTCAGCCCTCACAGTATAGCCTTCCATAGACATGTGCAGTTAGAAAGCTGTACGGAGTGCCTAGTTCTCTGTTCTTCTCCATGTTGCCTTCTTCCCCCATCCATGTTCCTACTCTTCAAACCTTCACATCCTCTTCCTCTTCACCTTCCAAACACCTGTCCCCTGGATAGGATCCAATGAACTATTTGCATTCAGAATCTTTCAATAAACTGAACTAATATTTATGGGATTCCTACTTTCACCAGGCACTGTGTTTGATATTGTCAGAGATGTTCTATTCTTTGAAAGATAGTGTATTAGGACATATAAATAAACATAAACAAAACTCTATTTGGAGAAGTTGAGCAAGCAGGTTGACTTGTCCCTATAGAAGGAAGATGAGTCTTCTCATGCTAAATGTATCACTAGCAAAGACAACCACAGACTCTGCTGATGTCCAAGAAGACCTTAGGGGACCATTCCCTGACTTTGACTATAGGTAGTGGCTTTAATATATACCCTGAAATTCTTTCATATTTCATACCCTCCCTTTAGAAGGAGGAGCTTATTTCCACCCCAAACCTTACTTAGTGTGGCTGTACGTGACTCCTTTGTAACAAATAGAAAAAAAAAGTAGACTTAATAGTGTGTGACTTTGGATACTTGACTGTGTCTTCCTTCTTGTTCTTTCTCTTGGGTTAATCACTCTAGAAGAAGTTAGCTACCATCCCATGAAGAGAGAGCCATGTGCTGAGGAGCAGAGGCCTCCTGCCAATAGCCATGAAAGTGGGCCACCTTGAAAGCATGAGCTTCAGCCCCAGTCAAGCTCCTGGATGACTGCAATCTCAGAAGAGCCTTGGCATCATTCCTGATTCATAGAAAATGTGGAATAGCAAATATTTTTTATTTGTTTTAAGCTATTAATTTTTGAAATAATTTGTTACACAGCAATGGATAGTTACTAGTAGTACAGAGGAAACATGGATGTTGTGATGTTTTGGAGTTACTTAGAAGTCACAGGTGATATATTGTGTTTAAAGCTGCTGAGTTTGTTGTGCCATCAACTTTGGAACCTGGAAATGGTAGAAAAAAAATTTTTTAAATACAAAGCTATGTTGACTCTCATCCCAAGATAGTATGTGAGTCTTGGCCACAGGTAGCTCTGAGGACCAAAATAATGGCACCTTATATTCATATAGCATTTCATGCCTGATGTCATTTGCTCCTCATAACAATCCCATTGGGAAAGTAGGACAATTATTATTCTATATTTCATAGGTGATATAAAGTGAATTTGCTCAAGGTTTCATAGATAATGATATGGACAATTTAGGATCCCTGAATTTCAACTGAACATAATTTATTTTATGTTATACTCTGCATAAATCTATTCCCAAGCCAATGACTATGTTAGTGAATAAAGGAGTTAAATATTTATGGATTATTCATCCTGTGCCAAGAAGTATACTAGATATTTTACATACTTTACTTAATTATCCAATGACATAACTCTTATTAATATCAATTTTCAGAGGAGGACCCTTGAGAGAGAGAAAAAATAATAAGAAGCTATGAAAATTAAAAGAAAATATCAAAGTCACTATCATTCAATCTTAGTATTCCTGTCCCTAAATATTCTTGTAGCTATAACTTGACATGATATAAGTCAGGATCATTCCTAAGTCCTGCCTAGACTATCTTAGTAATTTCTTAATATTTTGTCTCTGTTTCACTTTTCCAATTTGCTCCAAGAATGATAATTCTAAAATCACTTCAATATGACTCACTACCTATAGGATAAGTACTCTCTTGCTCTCTCTCTCTAGGACTACTTACTGTAGCTTCTAACTCCTAATAATGTCTCAGGCTCTCTCTCTCTCTCTCTCTCTCTCTCTCTCTCTCTCTCTCTCTCTC